>MU225167.1:201062-211154 GCA_018584345.1 Thuja plicata
GAAAACCATTCGCCATAACAAATAAATTAATTCAATTATTTGGAAAATAATTTCGCCATTTTTTTATAAAAAAGGTATCGGTTATTAAAATATTCACCAACCAATATCCATATTTCAAAACATAATTTGCCATCAATATTAATAATTTTATTAAAAACAAAAATCATAATCGCCATTATTTTATAAAAATTGGCTAAACTATTGAAAAATTTGCCACCAAATATCCATTGATTGACGCATAATTCGCCAACACTATTAATTTTTTTTCACCCAAATGACATGTGATTGGCCACAATTTTATAAATTTTGGGAGGGGGGGGGTTCCTTAAAGTTATCCCTGCCCCTAGTTTATTCCTTAGGTACTCAAATGTATCTTTTGGCAATGACTTTGTGAATATGTCTGCTAATTGTTCTTTGGATTGTACATATTCCAGTATCACCTCTTTCTCTTGTACTTGTTCCCTCAAGTAATGATACTTTATTTCTATGTGCTTTGTCTTAGCATGCATTACAGGGTTTTTTGAGATGTTTATAGCACTAGTATTATCACAATAGATAATTACTGGTTCAAGAATTTCCATATTCATACCTTTCAGTAATTTCTTGATCCATGCAATGTTAGAGCAATTCGTAGCAGCAACCACATATTCTGCTTCTGTAGTAGATTGAGATATGCATCCTTGCTTTTTGCTTATCCATGTGACAAGTCTGTCACCCATAAAGAATGCTCCTCCTATTGTACTCTTTTTATCATCTATATTTCTAGCCCAATCAGCACCGGTATAAACTTGTAGCTCAAATTTCCCTTCTTTATTATACCACAAGCCATAGTCTTCGGTATTCTTCAGATATCTCATAATTCTTTTGACAACAGTCATGTGTGATTCCTTGGGATTAGCAGAGAATCTTACAACTATACCAACTGCATGTACTATATCTGGTCAAGTAGGTACACATACATTAGTTTTCCAAACATAGATCTGTATAAGGTCTGATTTACCTCGGTTGACTTGTCTTCCTTTGTCTATTTGCATCCGGTTGTCATAGGTGTTCCAACTAGTTTGGAATCATCCATCTTGAATATCTTCAACACTTCTTTGATGTATTTGGATTGTGTGATGTAGATGTCTGCATCCTGTTGTAGAATCTGGAGACCAAGAAAAAAATTGATCTCTCCAAACATTGACATCTCCAATTCTTTGCTCATTTCATCAGCAAATGATTTGCATAACATATCATTACCTCTAAATATGATATCACCAACAAATATCTCAGCAATCAAAACTTTATCTTCAGTATCTCCTTTCAAATATAGATTACTATTATCACTTATTCTGATAAATCCAATACTAATAAGATAAGAGTGAATTCTTTCATACCATGCTCTCAGTGCTTTTTTTAATCCATACAAGGATTTGTGTAGTCTACATAACATGTTCTTCTTGTTAGGATTAACAAACCCTTCAGGTTGTTCAATGTATACCTCTTCTTCTAGTATTCCATTTAGAAATATAGATTTTACATCCATTTGGTATACTTTGAATCCTTTGTAAGTAGCATAAGCAAGTAGAATTCTTACTCCTTCTAGTCTAGCAATGGGTTCAAAGGTTTCTCCATAGTCAATACCTTCTTCTTGTGCATATCCTTTATATACTAATCTTGCTTTATTCCTTGTGACTTCTCCATTCTCATTCAGTTTGTTTTTGAATATCCATTTGGTATCAATGACATTTTTGTCACTCGGTCTATGTACTAATGTCCATGTTTTATTCTTCTAAATCTATTCAATCTCTTCATTCATTAAACTAACCCATTCCTAGTTCTCAAATGCAATATTAAAAGATTTAGGCTCAAAATCACAAATCAAACATCTAGTGTTAAGTGACTTACTTTTTGTTCTCATTCCAGCTCTTTTATCTCCTATGATTTGGTCCTGCGGATGGTGTCTTTTGACATACTTGGAAAGTATAGGTTTAGATATCTATTCCTCATTCTAATCATCATTTTGACCTTCATTTTGATCTTTATTATCGCTCGGTTCACCACTGTGAGCATTTTCTTGATTTTCGGTGTTTGCAGCCTGATCTCGGGTGTATTGTTCTGTCACTAGGTAGCGATACACTATTGCTCAGGTAGAGTGTTAGGTTTTTCAATGTAGAAAAATTTGTTTTATTCTTCTGGTTCCTTTTTGCTTTCCTCATCAAATTCTTTAACATTTGCAGTTTCAATGATTTTCTAGAGGATTTGTTAAGACATTTATAAGCTTTTCTTTTGGTAGAATAACCTAGAAATATTCCTTCATCACTTTTGGAGTCAAGATTTCCATTTCTATCATCTTTCAATATATAACATTGACTTCCAAAAATTCTAAAGTAACTTACATTTGGTGTGTATCCATACCATACCTCATAAGGCGTATTATTGGTGTCTTTCTTCACTTCGACTCAACTTAGTGTATAGACAACAGTACTGACAGCTTCTCTCAAGAATTTTTGTGTGATACCTTTCTCAATCATCAGTGTTTTGGTACAATAAACAATTGATCTATTCCTTCTTTTAGCAATCCCATTTTGTTGTGGTGTTCTTGGTGCAGAAACATGTCTTTGAATTCCATGCTCATTACAAAAGTTAATGAATTAATCATAAACAAATTGGTGCAGGAGCACCCTAGAAAAAATAAGTTTTCCTTTGGTATTCGTGGACTCCCTAAATTCCATAATAGTCTCAAGGAAATTTTAGACTAAAGGTTTCATATTGGGTACATCTTTGTAAGACCTAGTCCCAAGATTGGCATTTATAAGCCCTTGGTCAACTATTGGTCAACTAGTGCCCCAAACCTTAGAAATATGTTAATTTATTATGTTTTAATTTTTTTACATGTTTTTGGTCCATTAGGGATCATAAAATTTGGTTTTGGACCAAGTTAGTCACCTAGAGTACAAAATTGTAAAATCTTGCAAAGTTGCTCAAAAGTTGTCAATGCAACTTTTAGCAACTTTTGGTAAAAAGTTGTAAATCAGTTCCCAAACGGCTAGTTAGTTCACATATGAGATTTAACCATTGGGAATTCCTACAAAAGCCCTTATAGGTGGGTGATAGGCTAATATGATGTAATTTTGGCATTCAAATAAATAAAATAACCATTTTTCCTACATTTTTGAGGAACAATCAGTTTGTACAGATAGGTACGGAAGCATTGGAGGGAAATGATGATAGATCAAGGTAGCCCTATGTATAAGATTTCATTTTCACTTAGTCTCATGGTCTAATTCTCTATCCATCGAGAGTTATAACATTTTTTCTCTTCCTTCCTAGTTTGTAGGCCCTAAATCAGGGTTTCACTTTGTAATTGTGTTTTCTCTTCGATTCCAGCATGGGAATCTAATGCCCCTTGGTGGAATTAAAGAATTATCTATTTAATTTAAGATTATGCAGGTTTGGTTTGGAAGCTTCAAGGGAGATGGGTTTTCCATGATGCCCTAGGTGTACATGTTCATGTGTGCACCATCTAGTGAATTAGGACAGTCCTCATAACTTTCCTTTGGGGATTCACCAAGAACTATAAATTAGTTTGAAAGATCCTTATGTATGCCCTCACATGTTCTGATTGTTGGTTTAGATATTTGTTGCAGGGAAATATCACTTATAGGTCAAATGCATACCTAATTAGGCCTAATTGCCTTATCAAAACTAAGTGTTTTCCTATCTTCCTTTCATTTCCATGTTTTGGTGCTTAAGTTTAATCCCTTTGGGAATAAAGGGTGTTTGAATCTCTATTATTTTTAGAGGGTTATGTGGAATAATCTAAAACAAGAAGTCTAAATTCCTAACTGAAAAGGCTACAAGCAAGAAGTTGGGATTACAAAGAAACTATGTTCAAAGGGTTGTACAAGTTGAATATGATCATTGAATCCTTGTCTTAGGGACCTAAATAGACCAAATCCTAGAGTATAGGTCACCCCCGGTCCTTGGAGTCACCTTATGGGGAATTTGAAGAAATCTAGCATATGTGCCTAGTAGCCAACTAGTGGAAGTTGGGGTTGAAGACTTGTGTGAACCTAGTGATTAGGTTCCCTTGTTTGGAGTAGGTTGTGATAACCTAGAATCAAGCCTTTTCTATACTTGTGATAAGTGTAGAGGCACTTTTTATATTGGGAAGACTTGACTTGGTGGTGTACTTCTTGAGTTTGAAGATTTGAAGCATCAAACTATCTCTTTGGGACTTTTGGTTGCCCACTCTGCATCAAGTGGTATCAGAGCTATGTATTCTCTTGAGGATGAAGAGATCCCTAGAAGGGTCAAAAACATAGAACTTTCAAGGATGGTGAGAGAACAGAGGGCAGTGAATGCAACCCTGACTAGGAGGCTTCAAGAACTTGAGAACAAAGTAGAGAGGGGAAAAAAAGACGTGTCTGATGGGGAAGAAGGGAGTGAAGAGGAATATGACACTCCTGATTAGAATGAGAACATCCCTATAGACCAAAGACCCCTCATAGATGCCCTAAAGTATATGGGGAGAAGAACCATGGATGAGAAGTTGGACTTACCAACTTTCAGTGGGAAGATGAATGCAGATTTGGCCTTGCATTAGAGTGAGGCCTTAACAAGCTTCTTTGAGTGTGAAGATATCTCTGAGAAACAAAGAGTAAAGATGGTAAAATCCAAATTGAAGGGGGAAGCCCTAACTTGGTGGAACTTCATCCAAACAAAGAGGGTAAAGAATGATAGAAACATGATCACTTCATGGAACAAGATGATAGCCCTGGTAAAGGAGACATATCTACCTTAAGATTATGGGGTAAAACTCCATAGAAGGAAGCAAAACCTAAAGTAGAAAGACATGAATGTAGGCTCATACACTGAGGAGTTCCTAAAACTATGTATGAAGAATAATGCAACAGAGAATGAGGAAGAAAAGTTAGCAAGGTACATGAATGGTCTCAAAGTGTCCATTCAAGAAGAACTTAGCCTACACTGCCCTACATCAGTAAACAAATGTTATCAAATGGAAATCAAGGTA
This sequence comes from Thuja plicata, assembly GCA_018584345.1. Classification (NCBI taxonomy): domain Eukaryota; kingdom Viridiplantae; phylum Streptophyta; class Pinopsida; order Cupressales; family Cupressaceae; genus Thuja; species Thuja plicata. The sequence goes on from MU225167.1 coordinate 206,083, forward strand.
GAGGAGAAATGGAAAAGGAAACAAGACTTTCGCAAGGGAAAAAGCAATGATGGTGGAAAGAACTTTAGAGGAAGAGGTACCTCTTGGAATAGAGGACAATACAGTGGAAACAAAAGTAGGACCCCTGACCAAGGCCAAGGAGATAAAGAAAATGGTGAATCCAATTTCAGAGGAAACTTCAAAGGTAGGAGACCCTTCAATAGAGGGAGAAAAAATGTAGGAAAAGGTATTGGACCTTTAAAATGTTACTACTGCATCCAACTTAGACACCATGCAGGGAGATGCCCTAAGAAAAGAAATAACAACAATCAGGGGGAAAGGAGGACACAACTCATTCAAGAGGATAAGCAAGAGGACAACACCAATCCAAGGGATCTAGAACCAGAGGAAGGAGCATGCTTGATGATGAGGAAAGTTATTCTACAAGTAACACAAAGCAAAGAACCACCTCAAAGGAAGAACCTATTCAGGAAAAAAATCAAATGCCATGGCAAGTTATGTAATCTACTAATAGATTCTAGTTAAACTAAAAATTTAGTGTCTTTTAAAATGGATCAAAAACTAAATCTACCTAAGAAACCACACCCCTTTCACTACCATGTATCTTGGCTAACAAAAGGTCAACAAACTTTAGTAATTGAACAAGCATGCATAGAATTTTCTATAGCAGATTTCAAAGATAAAGTACTTTGTGATGTAGTGGAAATGGATGCTTCACACATCTTACTAGGCAGACCTTGGCAATATGATGTGGATACCACACATCATTGTAGGAAGAAAACCTACTCCATCACCAAGAATGGGGAAACTTTTTCCATGAAGCCCCTAGTTGATGCTAAGACAGAGAAAGAACCTATTGTTATCACCTTAGGTGAAAAGGAAATATTGCAAGTATTAAAAGAACCTAAGACTGAATCTTTTGTCCTAATTTCTAAGCCAAAGGATAGCATAAGATCTGATGATAAGAATCCCATACCAAATGAATTGAAGGAATTGTTAAATAAATACTATGATGTCACTGTTAGTGACCTTCCCACAAGCCTCTCTCCCTTAAGAGATATCACTCATCAAATAGATCTGATACTTGGCTCCTCCTTACCAAATAAAGAACCTTATAAAATGAACCCTACTCAAAATGTAGAGATTGCAAGACAAATCAGTGAGTTTCTTGAAAAAGGACTGATTCAAAAGAGCCTTAGCCCATGTGTTGTCCCATCAGTCCTAGCACCCAAGAAAGATGACAAATGGAGATTATGTATAGACAGTAGGGCCATAAACAAGATCACCATAAGATACAGATTTCCCATCCCAAGAATGGAAGACTTACTAGATCAATTGGGAAATGCATGTTACTTCACAAAAATTGATTTTAAATTAGGATATAGCCAAATCATAATAAATCTAGGGGATGAATGGAAGACTATTTTTAAAACAACTGAAGGCCTTTTTGAATGGCTTGTCATACCTTTTGGGTTAAGCAATGCCCCAAGCACATTCATGAGGCTCATGAATGAGATTTTTATTTATTTTATTGGAAATATTGTTTTAATCTATCTACATGACATATTGATTTACAGTCATAGAAGAGAAGAACATATTGGACATGTTTTGAAAAGACTTCATCAGCACAAGTTAGTGATTAACTTGGAGAAGTGTATGTTTATGAAGAAGAGAATTGTGTTCCTAGGGTTTGTCATCTCACAAGGCACCCTAAAAATGGATCCTGAAAAGGTTGAAACAATTGTAAACTGGCCTCCACCAAAGAACCAAGGTGATGTTAGAAGTTTTCATGGTCTTGCCACTTTTTATAGGAAGTTTATTAAGAACTTCAGTCATGTATGTTCTCCTATGTTGGACACTATTAAAGGTGGTAAAAAGATTAATTTTGTATGGAGTAAAGAGGCTAGTGATTCTTTCCAATACCTCAAGAATAGGGTATCCCAATACCCAATTCTAACCCTTCCTGATTTCAACAAAGTGTTTGTTATGGAGACAGATGTAAGCAATTTGGAAATAGGTGTTGTCCTAAGCCAAGAAGGTAAGGCTGTTGCATTCTTCTCTAAAAAATTAAATAATGCAAAGAAAAAGTACTCTACTTATGATTTAGAGTTATATTCCATGGTCCAAGCACTTAAAAAATGGAGGCACTACTTGCTTCCAAAGGAGTTTATAGTTTTCACTGATAACCATGCATTGAGTTTCTTTAATACTTGGGACAAACTAGGGGTTAGATATATAAAATGGATGGAACAACTGCAGGCATACACCTTCAATATAAAGCACAAAAAGGGACTAGCCAAAAAGGTGGCTGATGCACTTAGCAAAAGGGTTGGATTGATTGAAGAAGTTCAACTTTAGAGTGTGGGCATTGACTCACTCAAACACTTATATGCAGGGGATCCAGACTTTGGAGAAGGCTTTGAGGTGTGCACAAATTTAACAAGTAGGTATCACACTAATTTTTGTGAATTTATGATCCAAAATAATCTTTTTTTTAAAGGGGCTCAACTATGTATCCCCAAGTGTTCCATGAGAACAAATAGAATCAGAGAAAAGCATTGTGGTGGCATGGGAGGTCACTTTGGAATAGACAAGACACCAGACTTGGTAAAAAGAAGTTATTTTTGGCCAAAATTAGGTAAGGATGTCAGAAAATTTGTTGAATCATGTTCCAATTTTCAGAAAGCTAAAGGAGTAACCACTAACCAAGGCTTATACTAGCCTCTACCTATACCCACTAGACCTTGGGAGTCCATCTCCATGGATTTTGTAATGGGTCTACCAAGAAGAAATAGGGGTATGATAGCATTTTTGTCATTGTTGATAGGTTTAGCAAAATGGTGCATTTTGTTCCTTGAAAAAGCACAAATGATGCCTCACATATATCACATCTCTTCTTCAAAGAAGTAGTCAGAATTCATGGATTACCTCAGACAATAGTTTCAGACAGAGATGTTAAATTTCAAGGACATTTTTGGAGGACTCTTTTCAAAAAGCTTGGTAAAAATATGAACTATAGCTCTGCATATCATCCACAAATAGATGGGCAAACAAAGATGGTCAATAGGTCAGTTGGAAATCTTCTAAGGTGCCTCACAAAATAGTATACTCAAAGTTGGGATATGATACTTCCCCAAGCAGAATTTTTTTTTAATGACTCTTTAAATAGGTCCACAGGAAAAACACCTTTCCAAACTATCTATGGTATACACCCCGAGGGTCCTCTAGAATTAGTAGAGTTACCTTCATATTTCAGAGTAAGTGCACAAGATGAAGATCTAGAAAAACTAATCACCAAACTTCAGGCAGAAGTAAAAGATACATTACAGCAGTCCACCATGATATACAAAGCACATGTAGATAAGAAGATGAGAGAGATTTATTTCTAGATTGAAGATAAGGTATGGGCATACCTAAGGAAAGAGAGACTACCTAAGGGAAAATACTTAAAGCTATACATGAAGAAAGTTGGGCCATGCACCATCCTCAATAAGATGGGTGAAAATGCTTATGAAATCTCTCTTCCCCCTACCTTATTGATTTCTCCTATATTCAATGTTGTAGACCTCACCCATTACAAATGTATTTCAGATGTAACAAATGTGTAGGATCCACAGGACGAGGAAGATGGAGACTATGTAACAAATCTTCCACAAAGCAAACCAGCGGAGTTGGAAACAATTCTTGAGTCCAAAGTGCTAAAGAAAACAAGGGAAACAAAACTATATGCAACACCTGGTCAATTGGAAGGGACTCCCTAATAATGATGCTACCTAGATGATAGAGGAACAAATCAAGCAATATGGCATCACTCTTGATCAGTTAACCTCAAGTGGGAACTTGAGTTCAAATCCTCATGGGGAGTATGGTGTAGGAGCACCCTAGACAAACTAAGTTTTCCTTTGGAATTCATGGAGTTCCTCAAGTGCATAATAGTTTCAAGAACATGTTAGACTAAAAGTTTCATATTGGGTACATCTTTGTAAGACCTGGTCCCAAGATTGGCATTTATAAGCCCTTGGTCAACTATTGGTCAACTAGTTCCCGAAACCTTAGAAATAGGTTAATTTGCTATGTTTTCATGTTTTTACATGTTTTTGGTCCATTAGGGATCATAAAATTTGGTTTTGGACCAAGTTAGTCACCTAGAGTGCAAAATTGCAAAATCTTGAAAAGTTGCTCAAAAGTTGTCAATGCAGCTTTTAGCAACTTTTGGTAAAAAGTTGTAAATCAATTCCCAAACAGCTAGTTAGTTCAAATGTGAGATGTAACCATTGGGAATACCTAAAAAATCCCTTATAGGTGGGTGGTAGGCTAATCTGATGTAATTTTGGCATTCAAATCAATAAAAACAACCATTTTTCCTGCATTTTTGAGAAATAGTTAGTTTGTACAGATATGTACAGAAGAATTGGAGGGAAAGGATGATAGATAGAGGTATCCCTATGTATTAGATTTCATTTTCACCTGGTCTTAGGTCTAATTCTCTATCCATTGAGAGCTATCACATTTTTTCTCTTCATTCCTGGTTTCTAGGCCTAAATCAAGGTTTCACTTTGTAATTGTGTTTTCTTTTTGATTCCAACATGGGAATCTAATGCCCCTTTGTGGAATTAAATAATTGTATATTTAATTTAAGATTATGCAGGTTTGGTTTTTCAACTTGCAGGAAGATGGGTTTTCCATGATGCCTTAGGTGTACATGTCCATGTGTGCACCATCTAGTGAATTAGGACAGTCCTCATAACTTTCCTTTGGTGATTTACCAAGACCTATAAATCAGTGTGGAAGACCCTTATGTATGCCCTCACATGTTCCAATTGTTGGTTTGGATATTTGTTGCAGGGAAATAGCACTTGTAGTGCAAATGCAGACCTAATTTTCTTATCAAAACTAAGTGTTTCCTATCTTCCTTTCATTTCCATGTTTTGCTACTTAAGTATAATATGTTAGAGTAGTCGAGTATTGCTAATAATTAAATCAGTTAATTATTAGTTATCTACTCTTAGCTTAAGTTAGACTTAGGAAGTTTCTATTTCCTAGTTGTTTCCCTTTTAGGGTTTCGGTATCCT
>MU225167.1:220575-233262 GCA_018584345.1 Thuja plicata
CAGCTAAAGAGGGTGAATTTAATTTAATTAAAGTGCTAGGACTTTATAATTAAATTAATTCGATCATAGGGTTTGTTTAACCAAATAGATATTTAGGAATTAAATATGATGTATGATTAATACAGATGTAGGATTTTCTGCATTTGACACTCAGGTCGAGTAGAGTCAGTGAAAACTCTGAATTGCCTAGTTCAATAGGACTTTGATGATTTAGAAGAATGACAAATGTAACAAAATTGGTTAGAGTTGCAAAATGCCAATTTTGGGGTGTTACATTTTGCCCCTCTTTGAATTGATGTGCGAGTAGCGCATTAATTCAAAGAATAGTTTGATGCCTGAAGCATAGAAGAAAGAATTTTGAACACCCAGTTTTGACTGTTAGGTACAAAAAACTAAACATGGTGTCAAGTGATTGGAAAAGCATGGAATACCCAGTTTTGACTGTGAGGTACGAAAAACTAAACATGGCGACCAAGTGATTTGAAAAGCATGGAACACCTAGTTTTGACCGTGAGGTATGAAAAACTAAACATGGCGACCAAGTGATTTGAAAAGCATAGAACACCTAGTTTTTACCGTGAGGTACGAAAAACTAAACATGGTAACCAAGTGATTTAAATAGCATGGAACACCCAATTATGACTGTGAGGTACGAAAAACTAAAATGCCCCAAGTGATTGAAAAGCATGGAATACCCAGTTTTGACCGTGAGGTATGAAAAAATGAAATGCCCCAAGTGATTGAAAAGCATGGAATACCCAGTTTTGACCATGAGTTACAAAAAACTGAAATGCCCCAAGCGATTGAAAGACATGGAACACTCAGTTTTGACCATGAGGTACGAAAAACTGAAATGCCCCAAGTGATAGAAAAGCATGGAATGCCCAGTTTTGACCATGAGGTACAAAAAATTGAAATGCCCCAAGTGATTGAAAAGTATGGAATACCTAGTTTTGACCATGAGATATGAAAAATTGAAATGCCCCAAGCGATTGAAAGACATGGAACACTCAGTTTTGACCGTGAGGTATGAAAAACTGAAATGCCCCAAGTGATGAGGGTTTGACTAGATTGATTGGAATAGATTCAATGATGTAATCATCCTGCCCCCTCGGGAGTGAAATCGAAAGATGACACATCATAATGATGATAGAGAGCAAAAAATTGCAGACAGAAAGAACTCAGAATAGATTACGAAAGAATTCAGAAGATTCAAAATCAATTTTGAGTGATTTCAAGGTCGGGTTGACCAAGTTTGACTAGGGTTGACTAGAGTTGACCAAAGTTGACATTTGAAGAAAAAAGTCAAAGAATTCAGAAAATGATGATATGATAAGAGTCTGACGAGAAAGCGAGGTCAAAAGGGTGACTGCACAAGCGTCCGATCGTGTCGGTCTCAAAAATTTTAAAATGCGATTTTGAGCTATATAGAAGTGTCAAATTTTGATTTTGATCACAAAAATGGATTCAAGACAGTCAAATTAGGTAGTGGTGCAATTTTTGCACAAAATGGAGCACTTTGAAAAATTAGGTCAAACCCTATATAAGGACAAACGGGTCATTTTCAAAATCATTTGAACCCTTTGACTTTGAGAAAAAAATCTCTGAGTAGAAGACAAAATGGTGGTCCCCTACAGCAGCCATTGACTCGAGCAATCTAGGAGGCACAGCCGGCCCGTAGCGTACGGACCACCTGTAAGTAGTCGATAACCTCTTTGTAATTTAAATTTTTACGCATTTAGGTCAAATTTTAGCATGTTTTTACACATTTTTGGGTAGGAAGTCACGGGATGTCGCGCGACGAAGTAGTTTCTTCGCGCGCCCCATAGGGAAAGCTCGCACGAAGAAACTTCTTCTTCGCGGCTCTCAAAATGAAGTTTCATGCGCAAGGCGACCCAATTTCATGTGAAAAATGCCTTAAAAAGGCATTTCTTCGTGCGATCTCAGGTAAAATATCGCGCAAAATAGAAATTGTCATGCGAAATAAAGCACTTTATCGCGCGAAAGAGGAATGTTTTTGTGCGCCAAACTTTGTCCTGTCGTATGTGAAAAGGTCTACGTTGCGTCCAAAAGAGATTGTGTCAGCATCATTAAAGTCTGTAGGATGTCTTGAATGCTTTATTATCGCATTATGCTTTGATTATTGGCGAGTACTGATAGTGCTTTGTTATTCATGTATTGCAGGTCATCTTTCCAGATGTTGCATTCAGATAGCATCACCCAACGATCAGTGGATTGATAGTGCAGCTGAGTGATGCTGAGGCTACACATATAGTGACATTGGGTTTGAATACGTTATGTGATATACCCGAGATCCAGGTAAATCACTTTTATTGTGCGCATTGGTTGAGCATTTTCATTCGGAAATGAACATGTTTTATCTACCGCAGGGGGAGATGATGATAACTCCTGAGGACATATACACGATTTTGCGAATACCATTTGTGGGTACGAGAGTGGAGTATGAGACATGGCCCAAGGTGGGCAAAGCAGAACTCAAAGAGGTCTTCCAGGATGACCTCGTGATGGGATGGGCTATCCCGTGGGAGGAGTTTATTGGGTCGTAAGGTAGGACCCACAGATTACGAGTGGTATTAGCATGCTTCCTTGGATGCTACTTGATGCCAGACTGTGGACAACATGGCTTAGAGTGCGGCTGGGGCAGGATGCTAAAGCTGATGGTAGATTGGCCAGGACATTACAAATGGGGCAAGTGTATGCTGGCACACATGTATCACAAGATGCATGAGATCATCTATAGAGATGCGAAGAGTATGGCTGCTGGGGTGTTCATACTATAGATATGGGTGTGGGAGCATCTTCCCGTCATGAAACCCATATGCGAGAATATGAGGCAGCCTTTGGAGCCTTACATATGCAGGTACAGAGGTACGGTTACCCAACCCGCACAAGGTAAGACTGATCAGTGGCGAGCTCAGCTTGATGATATGTCGGCAGTGGTATGGAGGCTGTGGAGGCTTACAGAGGCCTGGGACGACATAGCAGAGCAGCTGAGTCACATGTTTTTCCCTCATGCATTGATAGGATATACGATTACAGTGCTGGAGAGATTTCCCCTAAGGCGGGTATGGCGGCAGTTTGGTCGCCCGCAGGACATTGCCCAGGACTACATGGTGTATTCCCGGTTTGCAGACGAGGGGAGGAGAGGTTGGGGTTCTACACTAGATTAGGGTCGAACCATGATAGAGGTCCGATCATTGGTACCAGCTCAGTGGGACTATCTGAGTGATGTGACAGATGCCGGTGTCATAGCCGAGTATAGGGAGCACACAACAGTGAGAGGACAGGTGGTACCCCCATAAGTAGCACAGCCACAGGTGCAGCAGGGACAGATGCCGCCACCACGACCTAGGACAGTTTAGGTAGCTATCCCCGCTCGACAAATGGGGATGGATCCAGGGGCAGGTGGTAGTGGTAGTACCAGGCAGTCACAGAGATGGACTACAACGCAGTTGGGTGAGCAGCAGGTGCCTCCACAGGAGGAGGCACAGTAGGAGGATCTGATGTAGGAGGATCAGCCTGCATAGGAGGTAGAATAGGAGGCGGTGCAGGACCCCCAGAGACATACATGAGAGAGGATGAGGCAGCTCACTAGACAGGTGGGCGACCTCACGATATAGGTGGCTGTGCGAGACACACATTTGTTGGATCGAGACCGAGAGATACAGGATCTTCGGGAGTAGCTGCGTGAGTCATGAGAGGAGGTGCGCTAGCAATCATCGAGAGTAGCATACTATTATGCGGCATACATAGGTGTATTGCCTGACGAGGCATCATAGGTAGCGAGATTCTCCATATATGCGAGAGGATCAGAGGGAGTGCAGAGGGTGCCTCCTCCAGATAGGGCCCCACCTCCACCTCCTCCAGGTGATGAGGGAGAGGGCCAAAGTTAGGCTGATGAGAGAGATAGTAGATCATAGGATATATCTGATGCATTGGCATTTTTGTATTGTATCACCATTTTGAGATCGATCGTGCTCGAGTAGCACCATTTTTGTAGTTGTATCAACACATGAGATATATATATATATATCTCATCTTTTGATATCATCGCATATTGTATCTTGTCTTTTATGAGATGTTTCCTATATGCTTAGATAGTTAAAATGTATGCAAATGGATAAACATGTTTGAAAGATATGTATGAAATGCACATGTATGAATGTAAAGATGTATGTATGTAATGATTTGATGCAAATGGAATATGTAAATGAAAATGTGTGAATGATCATGAAATGTGAATATGAATATGTATATGGTACTAGCATCTCATGCAGGACAACAAATGCTAACCAAAAGGATATGTGAAGAAATGAAAGCGAGGATCGAACACCTGTGCAGTCGTGATGAAACGTGAACGGTGAAGAAGAAGAACTCCCCAAAGCATGAACCCAACAAAATGCAATGAAGAGAACACTGAATCATTGTCACAATGCAAGTCTAGAATGAGAATGCAAGTTTATGCTAGATGCACTATGAAGGTGCAATTCTAGGACATGGTTGTGAGACCCATCGTATATTTATCATCATTGAGCATTTTTTGGAACATCAAAGTCGATACAACCCTTACTGGTGCCACAATGCAACCATAAGGATATGAATATGACTTATCATCGGATAAAATGTAGGAAACGAACATAAGCACCAGGGCACAAAAGCCAAGATGACCTGAACATTGTTTCCAGTTAATATTGCAAGAGTACACTAGTATCAAGGCATTCAAAGCCAAGATAACCATGAGTGTGATCGTGCGTAAACATACAAATCAATATCAAGCAAACAATAACAAACATAGTAATAACAAGCAAAGAGATAGTACCGACCTCACCATGGCATACAAATAAACAAGATTGAGGGATGTGAGGCTGTTCCACCTTATTGCGGGAGCTCTTATCACATACACCCTATTTATTTTACATTGCCGGATCATCGGGACTATGCCAATCAAGCAGTAGACAAAGAAAATGTCAATGAAATCCATAAGAATAGACAACATATAAAGAAATATTCAAGCATAGCTCAGCCTATTTCAAAGTTTTACGAATGTGGATGTGTATGAGGTGTTAAAAAAAAACACCGTTGTGCTTGTGCGTGCATTGTGTTTGAATGTTATCGAGAGATGTTTACATTTGAGATATCTGATAGGTGTTAAAAACATAGATGTGTCCAAAGATAGTGTTAAAAAACACTGTTATGGTGGTGTTGAAAAACACTGTTATGGTGGTGTTGAAAAACACCAGTTTGTGTCAGTAGAGTGTTGTCCTTGAGAAGTGACAAGATTATTGACTCAGGTGTAAACCAAAGATATGATGAAATGGGGGGGCCCATGCCCCCAAGTAATGATGACTAACTTGACGTATGTTGCGAGGAAAAACAAGATGTGAGTGCCCCCAAGCATATGGCGCTGAATCAATGACAAGTCAGGAGGGTTCACAAAGGAACCAAAGTGTCACAAAAGTGACCAAAAGATATGTACAAAATAAAGCATAGAATCATCAAAACTGAGTGTCAATAGATAGAGCGTTTGAGTATAACTCCAACTGGAATGGATGTGAGAAATCTCGATAGAATAGCGATAGTAGGCAGACGCAGTGAGAACCACTGGTGACTGACGCGAGAGAGATGCTCAAAATGAGGTGATCGTGGTATAAGCTATACATCAGTAGGTAGAAACAATGAGAGCCACTGGTGACTGATGTGAGAGAGATTCTCAAGAATAAAGAGAGCTCTGTATAAGCTAAGTGACAGCAGGCAGACGCAGTGAGAATCACTGGTGACTATTACAAAGTAGATCCATAAGATGATAAGACAATGCCCCCAAGACTAGGAGGGTTTCCCCAAGAGTATAACCAGTTTCAATCCATGCGAGTTGGTGTCTTGACAGGAACTAAAAGCAAATGAAAGTAGGAATGCGGGAAAGCAGATGCATAAAGCCAAGGTGTGCCGTGATAGATATAGCATTGTGGAACAAGAGGTGCCTGTTTACCAGGTTTTCACCTTCTTGGCAGAAATTCTTTTTTTGCTACCATGACGCCTGTTTGCCAGGTTTTTTTGTATTTTTTTCAATGTTTTAATTTTTTTGTATTTTTGGAATATATGATTTTTTTTGGAGATACATCAAAGCGCATATTGCTAGGTTTTCACTAAGATGATCATTTTTTCAGGACTTTAATATATACATGAGCATACTGAAGATGTCTTAGCTGTAGAACCGCTTCAAATAAAGAGTGTTGATGGGCTATTTAAGTTGTTCTCCTTTAGTAGTAGAGAGTTGATAGGTACCAGACCCGAACACTGCAGTAACAACATATGGACTGAGCCAATTAGGTTCAAACTTACCTTTTTGGACCCGATGTTGCTGATTTTTAGGGTTCTCTCTCAGAACGAGATCACCCGCTTGGAAGTCTCTTGGTCATACCTTCTTGTTATAAATTTTAGACATCCTCTTTTGATATGCTCTCAGGTGATCAAATGCCACTTGGTGATGTTCATCAAGTAATTCCAGCTCTTACAGCTGAGATATTCTAGTATCTTCATCAGTGATGAGGCCTTTCAGAGAGACTCGCAAAGAAGGAATCTCAACCTCAATAGGTAACACCGCATCTGCCCCATAAACTAATGCATAGGGTGTGGCTCCTTTTGGTGTTCTAATACTTGTCCTGTATGCCCAAAGAGCTGGATTGATTTGGAGATTCCAGTCTCATCCATATTTATGTACTGTGCGATGCAGGATCTTAAGGATTGTTTTATTAGAAGCTTCCGCTTGTCCATTACCTTGAGGATAATAGATGGAAGACCAGTGTTGAGTAATTTTGAACTTAGAGCAAAGTTCTGTCAAATCCTTATTTTTAAACTATCCCCCATTATCTGTGATAATTGATGAGGGTACACCATGCCTGCAGATGATGTAATTAAGAATAAACATTGCTACTATTTTTCCACTTGCAATGGTGAGAGGGACTGCCTCCACCCACTTAGTAAAATAATCTGTAGCTATAATGATATACTTATGTCCGTTAAAGGACGATGGGTAGATCTGACCTACCAAATCAAAGGCCCATTGCTGGAATGGCTAGAAAGTAATAAATGGAATCAGCTCCTTGGCTTGAGCGTGAATCAATTTTCCATGTAATTGACATTGTTTGCAGGACTTGGAAAACTGCATTGCTTCTTTCTCCATGTCTGGCCAGTAGTAACCAGCTCTAATAAGTTTGCGGGCCAATGGTAGGCCATTAGAATTCATGCACTTCTACTCATGTTTGTTTAGACTCATCGGGTTCTAAACACCTAAGGAGGGTACCATCTAGACCACGCCTATACAAGTCATTAGCAATGATAATGAACCGTGAAGCACTGCGGATTAGGTGACATTTCTCATTCTGGGAGTAAGTGTCTGGAATGATTTCGTCATGTAGGTAGGAGAATATGTGGTGGTAGTAGGATGAGTCATGTCCTATGACATAATAGATCATCTGGGAGTCAGGGGATTCATGGGCTAGGTAGCATAACGTCTCCACCAGGAATTCATGCCAGAAATCATTTTCAGGCATTTGCAGCATAGAGGCAAGCGTAGCCATGGCATCTACTACTTTGTTATCTACCCTCAGAACCTGTGAAAAATGTGGTGTGAGTGAAATACTATTTAAGGTCATCAACCATCCTTTTGTAGGGTATCAACTTATCATCTCTCGTCTGATAGATGTCATTACCTGATTGATGACCAATTGAGAATCTCCAAGAATATTTAGTTCATCCACGCACCACTCTAGGGAAATCTTCATACCGTTGATAAGAGCTTCATACTCAACAATGTTATTTGTACAAGGAAACAAAATTTTGTATGCCTTTGGTAATGATTATCTTTGAGGTGTAATGAATAGGATTCCAACACTTGACCCCTTTTGGGTAAATGAACCATCAAAGAACATAGTCCACGAGTGATGTGTAAGAAGGAAGATGGACTCATCTAGAAATTCTATATGAAATGGTTGATGATCGACTAGAGGCACCTCCGCCAACTAATCTGCTATCACTTGGCCCTTAATAGCTTTCCTTTCAACATACTCAATATCAAACTCACTAAGAATCATGACCCATTTGGCTAGTCTACCTGTGAGGGTAGCTTTACTGTGCAAGTACTTCAATGGATCAATCTTAGCCACCAAACACGTAGTATGAGCCAACATATAATGTCACAATTTTTGCGAAGCAAACACTATTTCAAGGCAAGCCTTCTCTATAGTAGAGTATTTTGTTTCATAGGAGACCAGAGTTTGACTGATGTAATAAATAGCTCTTTCTTTCTTGTGCTGATCTTCCTGAGCCAATAGGATACCCAATGATGTGTCCGTAGCAGATATGTAGAGTATAAGTGGCTTCCCATGAATGGGAGGCATCAAGATAGGAAGTTTAGCAAGATATTGCTTAATTTGCATGAACCCTTCATCACATTCCTTATTCCATTGGTAAGTCACACCTTTATGTAGAGTCTTGGTGAATGGTTGTGACTTATCCGCCAGTTGAGAGATGAAACACCGGATAGACTGTAGGTGGCCTTGAAGTCCTCTCATTTGTCTGATATTCTTAGGTGGAAGCATTTCTAGAATAGCTTGTACCTTTGTAGGGTCTACTTTGATGCCCTTGATAGATATGATATGGCCAAGTAGCTTACCAGATGTTACGCCAAAGGTGCATTTCTTAGGATTAAGTCTGAGACTGAACTGTTCCATGGGGTCTAGGATAGGTCCCAGATCATCAAGATGTTTGTTGTGGTGTGTACTCTTAGCCAAAGTTTCATCCACGTAATCCTCCATAGTTTTATGCATCATATCACGGAATATAGTGGTAACTGCTCTCTGATATGTAGCTCTAACATTTTTGAGTCCGAAGGGCATGACATTCCAAAAAAAGGTGCCCCAAGCAGATGTGAAAGTTGTTTTCTCTTGGTCCTCTAGTGCAATCTTTATCTGGTTATAACCAGAGAAACCATCCATTAATGAGTACATTTCATATCCAGTTGTCATATCTACAATCATATTAATGTTTGTTAATGGGAAATCATCCTTTGGACATGCCAAATTTAGGTCCCTGAAGTCAGTGCAGACTCTGATAGATTTTTCATGTTTGGACACTAGAACAATATTGGAGATCCATTCTGCATAGTCAATGACTCAGATAAACACTGCTTTGAGCAATTTTTCTAACTCAGCTTTAACAAGGAGAGCTACGTGTGGATGCATCTTGTGAAGTTTCTGCTTGACAGGCTTAACACCTGGTGTGATGGATAGATGATGCATGATTAGATGAGGGTCTAATCCATGCATATCTGAATACTTCCATGCAAAGTTAATCTTTTTCTTTTTGAAGAATGTGATGAATTCCTCTTTTTCAGCCATTGATAAGGATTGTGCTAAGTGAATGATCTGTGGTTCCGCCTCTGTACCCAAGTTGATAGGTTGAGTCAGTTCAATAAGGATAGATGATCTTTCTTGAAAATGACTAGGAAGTGTATCAAGTATCTCATCCTTAGGCACCTTAGAGAGGTTTTCACCCTTGGATACATCATTTATTTTGACTTTTTTCATCTCTGATACTGCCACCAAGTGGTTTTCACCATCAGAGCGTTTATTTTTTCTTTTCTTTATTTTGTGACTAAGATACTTGATATCAGCCTCAGTCATGTTAACACTTGCTTTGCTGGTAGGAGACGTTACAGGTTTGATGGCATGTAGGTAATAAGAAAGAGCATAATCATTCTGGAACGAGAGGACTTCATTGGATGGGGAAGTGAAGTTCTAGTCTATAAGCTCGGGGTGGTGGAGTGAGAGAGGAGCAATGGGTTCAAGTGCGTTCATGGTATAGTCATCAAAGGCATGTACAAGTAAGTCAAGACCTAAAGCGATCTCTTTTGAAGGTATATTAGAATTTCTTTGATCCCTAACGACCACAGTAGAAGACACATCAACACCTAGAGAGTTAGACTCATGTGGCCCTACACTAGACCGTTCACCTATGTCGAGGGGTTTTCATATGCATTTGTTGTATCTGCATCTCTATCAGAAGTGGCATAGGATAAGCTGTCAAACTCATAATCATGAGAGTTCATTTCATCACTAGTTCTCATATCCAGGACGTGAGTAAAATCAACTCTTTGTCCCCAGTTGGGATGAGAGTGGCCTAGAACTTTTGCTATAGTCAAAGGAGTACCTGTAGGCCCAGATACCTTAGTAGTGTTTGTATCATACTTGTCTCTTGTGTAGGGAGAAGTGGCTAGAATTATTGATCATACCACTCTTGAAAGTGCGGTGGTATGTATACATCACCTGGATGACCAGGATTTGGAGGAAAAACTGCTTTCCATTCTTCATAAGTTAATGGAGTGAGGGAAGTAGTAGTGTCAGAATCACTGTCAGTGTCTACAGTAATGAAACATGGTACAAAACTATTTGGTTCAGCAAATAATGCAGCCAGATCTGGTGGAATAGGATAAGGAAACGTATCCTCATCAGAGCTGTCTTCAGGTTCTGCAATTTGAGGTGTCTCTTCGGAGATTGGTTTCTTGTCTTCTCTAGGTACAAACTTATTTATTCCCAATTGGAATATGAACTTTTGGAAGCCTATACCTGTAGAGTCATGTGTCCTGCGACCAATAGCTTCAAGTGGTGCAATTAAACCCTTGTGATTTGCACCTATGGGGCCATCCCCTTTATAGCCGAAGCATTGCATAATAGATAAGCCCTTGCCATAATTCTCAGTTTTCATGTCATAAGGAGGAATGCTTTTAGAGTTGTCTTCTCCTTTGTAAATCCAAGCCTTGATGGCTCTATTTTCAGCTTCTTCTTCTAATGGTACAGTGGCTTGTAAAAAGGTACCACCATACTTAGTTGGAGGTGAAGCCATAGAAGGTTTAGTTTTCTCAAAAGGTCTCCCAAAAGAATAGGGAGACAAAGGAAAAGATGTGATGGATAGTATAGGTCCAATCTGATAACCTCCTATGTTGGTTTCTTTGAGAGTCAAGTTCTTTTCCATCTCTTTTAGTTTATCTTCAAGGATTTCAATAGATTCCCTATTAGTAGGCACAAGAATATCAACAAACTTAGTGAGAGCGTTGCAATCATAGCGTGTGTTCGCAGGTATAGTCACCTCAGAGCCTTGGAAGGGGAATTTGATGCACTGATGATATGTAGAAGGAACAGCTTGCATTTCATGAATCCAGGGTCTTCCTAGTAAGACTTGTATGCTAAAGGGATATCAAGCACTTGACAGATAACATCATGTTCAACGGGACCAACTCTTATTGGAAAAACAACTAAACCCTTGGATTTACATTCCTCTTCATCATAAGCTTTAATGGTTATCTTTTTGCGAGCATCAATGCGGTCTTTGCCATAACCTAACTCAATGAGAAAACTAACAGAGCAAATATTTAGACCAGCACCATTATCTATGAGAACACAGAGAACACATTTGGGACCAATCATGACTTCAATGTGCAGAGGGTTATTATGCGGGTGACTCAAAGAATGGTCATCTTCCTCAGAGAAAGAAAAGTAATGTGGGGAGGTCAAGTGACCTACCATGGATTGAAACTAGTTGAGGTCAAGATCTTTTGGGACATTGGCCTCAATGAGGGCTTTGTCCAAAATTTCCCTATGAGCAGGGGAGATTTTTAGGAGCTCAAAAATAGTTATCTGAACATTGGTACGTTGCAATTGATCAAGAATGCTGTAATTGGCGGAATTAGAGGAGGAACCCACTTTGGGATTCTTAGTAACAGGGTCAACCTTAGCCTTATCTAAAGGTTGAGTTGATGTAGATATAGAAGGCTTAGGGCTTTTAAGAATGATTTTAGCACGAGATTGAGTAACAACATTAGCACTCACTTGAGACCGCCCTTGTTCAAAAGATTGAGGCACAGGCCCTCGTAAAATGAAAGGTGTTTTGGACTTGGACGTGTCTTCCTTTACCTTAAGAATGAGGACATTACAATATTCAGTGTCAATAGGTTCAACCATATGAATGACATTATCATTATTGGTGTAAGTATAGTTGACCTTAGCATCAATATTTTTGCCTTTAGATGATTCACCTTTTCCATGAGGAGGAAATGGGTCTTTGAAAGCTTGGTGATCAAAATTTTTGTTGTGACTTCCCATAGCAATGACTTCACTATCAATGAGATCCTGAATTACATGCCACAATTTTTGACAAGAGGATACATTATGACCTTTGTTTTGGTGAAAATCACAATAAGCGGATTTATTCCACCAATGAGGTCTTGGTTGCGGATCAAAAGGTCATAGATTAGCCAATGGAGTAAGCAGATTGTTGTCTACAAGAGTTTTGTAATCTGCTTCGAGAGGTTCTCCTAAAGGCGTGAATTCTCTCTTGGGTCTAGGAGCCCAAGGTTTAGGTCCAAAAATCATGAAGTGCTCGGTTTGGATGCTACCCTAGCCTGTTTAGTGGCTTTGGCCGCTTGCATCATGGTAGTGAGATTAAAGGTAGCCTTGGAAGGCTTAGCAATCACATTGTCTACAACACCATCATTCACAACATTTTGGTTCTTGTTGGGAAATTTGGATTTATCTTTGCTTGAGGATGAAGACCCTTGTTTATTTTCCTTGTGTAAGGTCAATTCTCCTTTCTTGATCATGAATGTCTTGATTC
>MU225167.1:233861-246940 GCA_018584345.1 Thuja plicata
CCTTGATTGGCTAGTTCAAGAATGTATTTTTCTTTCTCTTCAGCTAGTAGAATTCTCATCATTTTATGGAAATCTTTGTTAGAACGGGCTCTTGCAATATCTTCTTGAGTGATTTCAATTTCTACATTATTAGGGGGGTCTTCAGAATGGGACTTACCCCAATTTTTAAAGAGGTCATTTCCACTAACCTCACCACCTGATTGGTTATGATCTGCCATCTTGCTAGAATGCAAGGACTTAAGATGTAAAGATTTGGTATGAAAAGATTGAGTGTTCTCTAAATTTGGGTCTTCTTGAAATAAAGGATTTCAAACCTTACTAAGATCCATAGGAAATGACCGTTTACTAGAAGGTCATCAGACTGGGGAAGGAGATCGAGATGATTCCTCACTAGATGTAGCCGGTAATGGTGTGGAAAGTATAGATTCAGATTGATTGATTGAAGGAAATGTTTTGCCACTTCGAGTTGTGACAGTCATAGACAAAGTTTTGAACAAGGAAAGTGAACTAGGATCAAACCTGAAACTGTCTCAAAGATTGCACAAAAGTGCCAAGAGGTGAAGTATCCTTGGTGCAAATCATTTAAGATGAGGCTAAAACAAGCCAAGAGATGACTATTGCGACACAAGGCATGATGACACAAATGAAAGAGATCAATAGGATATGAGACAAGACTAGTTTAAGCAAGAATCACGTGGTTCTCAACCCAAGAAACTAAGTTTCAGACTGTGTATAGATAGATGGTAGAAAAATAGACCCATATCAAAGACCAGAATCGATAGAATAATAAATGATTGACAAATTTGAGCCCGCTATTTTTGATAAAAGACTATAGTTTTGTGCGACATTATGCTGTGTCGCGTGAAGATTCTCACCGGGCCACGTGAAGAAATGCTTACTTCACATGAAGAATGACACCAGAGGATGGTAAAATGACTGACAAAAAATGGGCACTGATGCCAAATTTTGCATGACAGATAGTTCTATGTCACGCGAAGATTTTCACCGGGTCGTGCGAAGTTCTGCAAACTTCGCGTAAAATTATGCAAATGTTAAAAAAAAGTATGTTTACCAGATCAGACTGTTAAGACCAGTTTGCATTTTTTGAGATGAAATCATGCTATTTTCTGACAGATAGTTCAGTTTACAGATTGTGTTGAACATGTTCAAGATTGACAGTTTGTGTGTTTTGATGATAGTTTCGATTGTTCAGGTGATACACCCATGCAAAACACATTAAATAGAATGTTTGTAGTATCCGAACAAGCACATTACAATCCTAGGATAGCTAGGACAATATCTATTGAATCCCCACTTGAACCAAAGTTTAGCTATGCTTACTCTTAGTGGATAAGTTAGAAGCTTGGAAGCACGGGCTCCTCCTTACATATGCACTCACTTCTCAGGCATACCAAGCTTCGAACCCCAAAGAAATTGCTTCCCAAAGGGCTGTTATCTCTACTAAAAGCCATAAAAATGTGGGGTATCTTAGTCAGTCTCTGACCTTCTGTGCCAATAGATAGAGGGTTTTTGGAAAACTAAAACAACAGTTTGTAGTAAGGTCATCTATTCAGGTGGTTGTGATCAAGTCATTTTTCCAATAAAGGGGGCTCTCCCAATCTGTCCAAAGCAAGGCTTTCACCTTAACAATGTCAAGACTTTAACGCACCACTAGGGTACTGGAGGAGATTTTGGTTTCCACAACAAATTCACACTTGTCTATTGTGACATTAATCACAATAGCATTTTTTGTATACCGGTTTGGAAGGGCTTGGCTTTAGCCTGTTACCGGTTGGGCATCCACTCTCACTGGCTCTGCTAAAGCTCTTGGGAGGTAGCCACTCTAGAAGAATAAAATGAATTTCTCTTACACCCAAGATCCATAAAGGTGAGGGGAGAGGATACATTCATGTAGTTCTTGGGATTACAATCTAAAAAAAACTTCAATCACGCAAGACAATGATTCATTTTAAGCACCAACCGAAGTGTGTTTTAACTACTGAAAACAGATAAAGAAAATTGTGAAAACAAGCAAGGTCTTGAAAAAATGTCCTACAATGAAACTCATTAGTAGTTTGAAATGCCTTTCTTCATATCAGCGTCCTACAATAAACATGTCAGAAGTTTATGATGGCTTTTCTTTGTCTCAGCATCCTGCAAACCACTGTTATGCTGTTTCAAAAGATAAAATCAGAGAATCACAAATGTCAGAAAATAGTAGGTGGTTAGAAAATCAAGGGAATGACATATTAAAATGAAAGTCTGGACTATAATTTCACACGATACAGAATGCTATTTCGCGTGAAATTTTTTTCTAAGCCACGCGAAGAACTAGAAAGTTCACGGGAAGCATAGAGAAAGTTTGCTCGAAATTAAAATAGAGACTGTACGGAAGTACAAACAAAATGTAGAAAAGTGAAAAATGTAAAATGAAATGAGGCCAGATAGAGATATACTTGCCCCACGGTGGGCGCCAGAAATGTATGTGTTAATTTTGGCCTTTTTAATAAACCACACACTTCAACATAGTCCTTCTTCACCAGCTACAAACAAGTTCATCCTGCTTGCCTGCGTGATTCGACCTATTGCCTTCTATCTAGATGGGGTTTTTGAAATTGCTCTCAAGATGAGAGTCTCACAACCATGGACCAATCTAAGAATGAAGGATTTATCATGATAAGTGCAATGCAATGCAAGATTATGCTAATGAATTGAAACATGAGAGATAATCTTAAACATGAATACTAAATGCCATTAATCTAGAAATTGAAAGCTATCTCTTTGTAAAATGAAATTAATCTATATGATATTAGCAAGAAAATGAGACAACAATTCAGTATTCTAACAATGCAAATGTGAGTAAATTTTTTAGGGGATAATCAGGGGGTTTGAATGAAGAAAGAGAGTTCTTTTATAGACTCTCAGAGGATCAGAATAGAAACTTTCCTATTTTGAAATAAAACATCTAGAAAAGCCAGTTAAAAACAGAAAGCTTTATTGAAAAGAGTTCAATAAATTGTTTTCTTCCTGCTTTAACTGTTTTATCTCTTTGATTTAATATTTTTTTATTTGAATTTAATTATTTTATTTCTCTTTAAAGCACAATTAATTCAAAGTTTCCATTTCTGAATAGAAATAAGATTTTTGAGAGAATATCCAATTAATTAAATAAATATGACCTCATAATTGTTTTTTGTCAATTATCTGAATAATTAAATTCAATTATTGAAATGAGGATATTTATTTAATAATTAAATATTATTTAATTCCTTTTACATGTGTCTCAGCTAAAAAGGGTGAATTTAATTTAATTAAAGTGCTAGGACTTTATAATTAAATTAATTTGATCATAGGGTTTGTTTAACCAAATAGATATTTAGGAATTAAATATGATGTATGATTAATACAGATGTAGGATTTTCTGCATTTGACACTCAGGTCAAGTAGAGTCAGTGAAAACTCTGAATTGCCTAGTTCAATAGGAATTTGATGATTTAGAAGAATGAAAAATGCAACAAAATTGGTTAGAGTTGCAAGATGCCAATTTTGCGGTGTTACAATCATTTGGCAGCTGTAACTGTTGCAGAGCCTCCATGGTGACTTCTTTCCTTCTCCTTTCGGCATTCTCAGGTTGGTGTCTCTATTCCCGTTGGTTTTTTGTTTGTCTGGTGTTCCCTCTCTGTCTTGTTTTTGTTTGTTGTCTTTCAGTTCTATTTGTTTCCTTTTTCTGGTTTTGCCACCCGTTGGTGGGTCGGCTCTGCTAGAGGGTTGTTTGCCCTTTGCACAGAAGTGGCAGGTTTGTAGATAATGTAGAAAATTGTATATACTCTGTTCCTTGCCTGGTTTCCTATGGATGTCGTTCTATGGTGTATATGTGTGTAATTTTATGTATATTTGTTGTATATCCTTCAGTTCCTATATATATATATCCCTTGGCTCTTTGTGTATATTTCATGTATATCCTTCTAGACAGGTTGGCGAGGTGGTCAAGTTACCTATGTCACTGGTTTTCTGCCCATAAATTCATTTCAGGGTAGAAAACCACCTGTTTGAAACTTGGCTCTCGACCGGTTTCAAATAGGTGGTTTTCTCTCTCCTCTATAAAACTAGCCAGACCCTCATTTATGTCCCATGCACGTAATTAATTCCATCCAAGTGTCCTTCACTTTTCACACGTTTGGATAGTTGGCTCCGCTGTCATCGCCATAACTCCTATTTAATACCTATGCACATGGCACCCACGTGGGCTTGATGGTTTGCCTTTTTACACATCCTCGCCAATGGTTAATTCTTTGGGCCCTGGGTCCCCTACCATCATCCATCCTGTGTCTTTACCAGATGAGATAAAATTCCCGGTGCCTGGATGTTCAGTCAATTTTAAGTTTATGTAATGCGTGTGTTTTTTAGGTTTTCTCTGAATGAAACTAACTTTTCAGGAAAAGCAGGTATCATGGTGATAATATTCCCAGACTCTAGAGTATTCATTTGTTAATAAGATTCTAATGATCACTTTGCCTTGCTGGTTTCCAAAGAATGCTTCCCAAACATGTCTGAAGCATCTGCATCCTCTCCACCCGGAAGTCCAGAGCTACCTTTTACGATGGCTACCAGGGCGGCGGTAAAATCCAAAATGGAAAGGGCCCTGGATAAATTGCCCCTAACCATGAAGTTTGTGTAAGACAATGTTATCATGGGCTCAAAGATCGAGTCTAAAGTTAAAATTATTACCGACACTAGCATCGGGACATGGCCAGAAATGTAGGCCTTGGTGAAAATGATGTACATCCAGCAACAGGTTGGAGATCAGCTGGCCATAAATGTTAGGGACTCTAGAATCCTTAAGGTGACCTGTTTCCCATGATTTGTACAATCTCCAGAGCTTATCCTAATGCTGGACGCCAATTACAACTCTTTTGTTTAGGCTGTTATGCTCATAGCTATAGAACCCCCCGAGTACCCGACTCCTCTGGTATCCCTCGACCTTGACACATTCCAGGCGGGTCTGGGGATCCCTCAATTTGACAATTATTCTATGGTTACAAGGTCAGATGCCTTGGCCCAATTCATGCAGTTGGAGGATGCTGCCCAGGTATATATGAACACTCATTGGCTCAAGGTTCCAAAGAGGGACCCGAAGAGGATGAAGATAGAAATTCCCAGGTCTGAGTTTAAAGAGAGCATTCAGATGGGAATGATAGCATTAGCCCAGGCCTTTGGGCAGCCCTCTGCCTAAGAATTTTCTAAATGGATGTATTACTTCCTCCTCGGCATCTCCACCAAGGGAGGATACTTCAACTGGGCAACCATAATTTCTAACCATGTCGACTCCCAGTTCCTTCAACTGGATAGGAAGAAATTTTTTTACATGAGTTCTTATGTTTTCTGGGCTTTGGTGTAGAAGAGATTCTATGCCCATGGGCTACTTACAGATGTTGTGCTCGGGATGGGCCCAGGACAAAAGGTACCATGGGATCATTTCCCATAGGTTCAATGGGAGGCCAGCTTCCCCAGTTTTTGTTGGGTAAACGATGCATTTGTTTACTATCACCTGCTCACACCCACCCAAGATGCAGGATACCGCCTATCCATAAAGGCGATGAATTTGGTCCAGAGTTATGGACATTACTACATCCAGTTCCAATAGCACACTTATATTAGGGTCAACAACTTCTTTGAAAAACCCTACTTGTTGCCCAAACACTGTGGGGACAAGATCGTGCTCTTGGAATACTGCAGGCAGATAATGGAGGTGCATGCACTATTTTCCTTGAAGAAGATACCCAATATTATTTTCCTAAGCATCTGTGTGAACTACTCATGTAGCCTGGCCACCGTAAAAGAGGCAGATAACAAACTAAAAAGCTACAACTTGGGAGAATTTTACTTGGCGCAGAGAAATTTCAATCTGCACAGAAAGATTGCAGTGACACTTCCCCGGGCTTCAGAGCCCCATCACTACCACATGGAGGATTTCTAGGAAGGTTTCTAGGACAACATGGAGGTGTGGAGCTGGCACTATGTCAGGATGATAGTAGGCATGATGGAAAGGTTGAAGCTCCGGAGGTTCCTGGAGGACTTCTCAGATGCCAACCCCACTATCGATCCCCAGTACAAGGAAAAGGGGATCAATACAATGACCCTCCCACCGGTAAATTGGGATGCCCAGGAAGGGCCTACAATTGAGGAATTCACCTGAGAAGTGGTCGAGAAAAGTCATGCCTACTTCAAAAGGTTGGCCCCAGGAGTACCCGCTGAGCAGCCCAGCCAGCACCAAGATTAACTACGGAGGCAAGGACTTCTTTGCAGAGAGTGGATAAAGGAAAAGTTATAGATGCGACCCCTCCTATGAAAGTTTCCATAAAAGAAAAAATAAAGCAGTCAGTGGCAGCCTCCCAATAAATGAGGGAGAAATTAATCACATGGCTGGCCACTCCTGTACTCATGGCTGGGCTAATTCGTCCCCCTTCCTCCCTGTCGCTGGCAGCCTTAATGGTGAAGGAAATGAGGGTGGATCTAATAGAAGTAGCAGCAATAAGTGATGCGTGCCCACCCTTGGTTATCCAAAGAAAGAAGAGGCTTAACCAAAAGCCTAAGGCAGAGCCAGGGTTGGGTACGTCCCAGACCCCACAAGTAGAGATCCTCTTTTCTAGTTCGCCAAAGCCAGAGAAGGAAACAGAGCTTGCCAAAGTCCTGGCTAGTCTCCCCTCACAGGAAGAATTTGATGATGTCTTTGCAACTGACAAGTTCAAAAACCTGCAGGGGGACACTAGACAAATGGAGACAAAAGTCCCAGCTACAGAACAGGAGGCCGCAGAATAAGAGCCTGTGTAGGAGCAAGAAAAATAGATGGAAGAAAGGGAGCCAGAGCTGGAGATTGCCTCCGAGGCTCCAGAGATGCAGAGTCTAGGGGTGGACCAACAAAGGAAAAATGAACAATCAACATCTATTGGGGGAACCAGACCTTTGAAAATAATCGTAACCCCAACCACCACATTCCAAGTGCCACTCCTGGGAGCGACCTTTGGGTAGGTAATTACGATGGCCCAAACCTTAAATATTTACCCAGTACCTCCCCTACTACCAAAGGATGTGCCAATAGAAGAAGAAGCCCTGACTGTAGAGGCCGAGCAACAGGAAGAGAAACACAAAGAGGAAATCCCCAAAGAAGCCAACAAAAGTATAGACCAAGGAATAGATACAGAGGACAAGGCTGAGGTGATGGATGCTACTGAGGAAGATATTGCTAAAGAAGACATAGGGAAAGGGATAGATGAGGCCCACACCACTGAGGAGTAGCAGCCATAGGACACCAGAGAAGAACTAAGAGAATAGAATCTGGCAGATAAGCCACCCCTGTCACCTCAGTGGTTAGTAGAAAGCAGAAAAAGAAAAGCTCCGTCCACTCCCAGAACTCCTCTCTCCCTGGCTAAAATGATGGCTCAGGTCTAGGCCACACTGAAGGCCAAGAAAGCCCAGATAGTTCATACTCTTTGAACCAGGCCGGGTGGAGAAATAGTTGCCATTGTGGCAACATCTCCCCCAAGTGCTGATGAAGCAACAGCAGAACTCAGAGATTACAACGTTGCAGAGGTATCATTGGGAAAAAGGGGAAAATAGGGCAAGGTCGATTTGCTAAAGGAGGCAGCTAGGGCAGTGGAGGCCCATTATGAAAAAGAGGCCCAAAGGATCAAAATAGAAAAGGCAAAAAATGCAAACCTTATGGGGTTGCTTACTGAGCTAGCTTGGCCTATCAACACCGCTCCTTCGGATGCTTCCACATCTGAAGATCTACTGCAGAGTGACATAGACTCCCTGAAAACAATGAAGAAGAAGGCCCAGGCAGTCGACGAGTGGGTCACCTTGCAAATAGGAAACACCTGGCATTTCTTGGTATCCACCCTCCCAGACCTATATACGGCCCGACATGTTCTACACCAGGCAGAGACTCTTATTGACTTGTGGGAGGGTGATATCGAGAATTATCAAGCATGAAAGGTAGAGCTTGAAGAACTCATCGGCTTGGGAGAGGAAATGGTTTCTAAATTTGGAATTTGGGGGGATGAATCATTTGATTTTGTGAGGACCTAGCACTCCAGACTTGACCTCACATTAAAGGTAACCAAGCAACTGGTAGGGACTCTACAGGATAAAGTCAATGTAGTAAAATATTCTTTTAATTTATACAAGTGTTTTGTAGCAAAGATTTTTGGGGTTGACCCCCTCAGTACAGATACATGCACACTGGAGGATTCAGTTTTGGGGAGTTTTGATGAAATGATGGAGTCTCGATATCAATGCCCAGAGGGGATAGATGGTGCCCAAATGATGAAATTAACTCATATGGTGCTTAGTGGTTAAGACGTGGCAAAAATGGCTGATGAATTTAAGGAGAATGTTCTGGACCTAGGGGAACAAATTGAGGTGGCTAAGTACCGAAGGGCCGGCCTAAGGGATATTGACAAAGATGGCATCTCCCACCTCCTCCAGGATTTCAATGATAATAAACAACCTTGAGCTTTCTCTGAAGGCTAGAGAAAACTCAAACATTGGGTATTCTTTATTCTTTTAGGAATGTAAGTTTCCGAATCCCAGAGTCTTGGATCCCAAATTTTGTATTCTTTTGAGTGATCTGTGTCCCGGTCCCCGAGGCTGACTGGTCATTTTCAAAGTGGTTAATAAAGGTTGTCAAAAGGTAGTTGGCTACATTAAGGGGGTGTCGACTCAACAGTTGGTTTTCTGACAGGGTGGTCTTCTCGAGGCACCGTTCAGAGGTACAGCTAGTGTATTGGAGATAGGGTGTCATATTTCCCATTTATGAGGCATGTATCCTCGATCCCTGGGGGACCTACTTCCTTCTTTCTCCTTCTTGGCTCTCTTCTCGAGACTAATTCTTCTACTATATATTCTTCTTATTCTTCTGGCATGTCAGGCCTATTCTGTCTCAAGGTCTTTTGTAGGGTGGTGCAGGTAGTACCGACGCCCAGATAATGTATTTTATTAAAATGTGATGTAAAATAGGGTTAGGGTTAGGTTTAGAAGAGAATGCGTATAAATAGCCAGACTGGCCCATTTCCAAGGGTCGGAAAAATTGATGATTTTTTTTTCCACAGTAATAAAAAGGTGATTTCTCATTCTAGTTGCAGAGCTCAATGCTCCATTGTTCTATTTTCTTTAGTTAGATGCTCCCCTGGAGCCATCATTGTATCATGCACCAGTGCTTGCTGGAAGAGACATTAATGAAGAAGAGAGAATTCTTTGCAATGATGTTGTTGGCATTCATGCTTCTGAGTTAATGGTATTTTATGTTTTATGTTCTTTATGTCTTATACTCAGATATGTCAAATAGATTAACAACCTCTTTTCCCTCGCTACTGATAAAATACTAGCTGATGGTTGTGTATTTCTTTGGTATTTAGTATAGTATATTAGATAATTATTGATGTCCTGAATGTTTAAACATGACTATAGTTAGATGAAGTGTTTCTAACCCTACAGGATCTTTTTCATTTTATTTGCTAAGTGTAATAGGCTAGGGAAAACCTTACCTCATTGAATCTCCAGAGAGAACAAGTTAAAAAAACTAGCTATCCCCCTTGAAAACAGTCACTTCTCCCAACCAAGCCTCGCGTCATCGTGATCTGACACCCAGTGCTTGAAGGCCTAGGGAATCTAACTTCCCTGGATAAACTTTGTAGGCAGAGTTGGCTAGTACCTCCGGTGCCTGGTGACAACTTATGACTATTGGTGGACCTGGTCAGTAAAACCCTGGTCAACAGAAACTGGCGCTAGAAGGAGGGAATGAACTCATCCCCCTCCCGAGATTCCAATTTTACACCTCCAGAGGGTTCCCCGAGTTATAGTTTTAGGAGTCAATCCTTCAGCGGGATTGGGTCTTTCTCCCCAATGAAATTTGAAAGAATCCTTAGGTCTACCCTGAATCTCAGAAGGTTTATCAAACTTGAGCTCCCTGGTCGAAAGAAACAGACACCAAAAATCACACCAGCAACTATTGCCTGGGGGTCTAGCATACCTCAGAATACCCAAACTTCTCAGGTAATCCTGAGAACCAGTGCCCAAGCTACCCAAAATTTGGTTCCCCCAGTGGCCGCATATTTTAGAAACACTGGGTCCCCAATGGGAACTTTTCCGGGTGCAATCAATGACTTACCCTCCCACTCGGAGAAGATCCGCCCACAATATGAGCACTTAGGCTCACAGACTGCAGAAGAGAATTTACAGGCATATAAGGATGCCATGAACCAACACTGGATCCAGCATGAAGATGTTGTGACTCAGATGTTTCCCTTGTCTTTAGGACAAGGCGAGATGAACTGGTACCTTAACCTTTCTGCCAACTCCATAAATAGTTGGTAGGACATGGAGGACGCATTCCTAGCTACCTTTCACGTACATGTGGACCCATCCTGGTCCCATAGCCAGTTCATCTCCATTAAGAAGGAACCCAATGAACCCCTTGCAGCATTCAACCATCGATTCCAGCGTGCCTTGAAGCGGTGCATAGGCCCTTTTATTCCATCACCAGAAGTAACCATACACACTTACCTTAATGCGATGGACCCCTTTGTTGCCACTCTCCTTTGGAGAACAATTGCTGTGGTTGACCAGGACACTTTGGTGAAAGTTTACAAACTAGCTTTAGAATTATCCTATGGCCTCAACAAATCCCCAGGCGGGATTGGGCAGAATACGCCCTTCAACATGATCCCTGACATAACAACATATGCTGGGGGTATAACCCAAATCTGGCGATGGGTGTCCCTCGATGGTAGTGAATCCCCCACCACCCCTGATAGACCAGTAGGCCTGGTACATTTACCCAACATAGACCCAGGCAGTGCCAGGTCTGGAAACTTTCCCTTGGAATCAGTCGCAGCAGGCACAACAGTCTCAGACGCAACCGTCTAGAGTGCCCTTCTTTCAGTCGTCCGCGACTGGAGGATTGCTGCCCTCGACTCTAGCTAATACTGCTACCTTCCCAGGAAACCAACAACAATAACCATTACACTATGACGCCAACACTCAATTGACCACCGAAGTTGAATCCCTCCAGTGAATGTTGTCCACTTTGACTGTGGACATGGGCCAACTGAAGGCGGGGTCCTACGCGCCCCAGAATTCAAATTCCCAGAGGGGAAATATTTTCTTCGGCCAACGAAAAAACAACGCCAGGGGAAGAAACTTAAACAATGGGCCTAGGCCCAATCAATAGCAATGGAATAATAACATGAACACCGGATGCCCACCTCCGAACCAAAATACCAACCAAAATGGTGCTGGACCATCACATTTTGCACCAGTTGCAGACGTCCAGCCTGTGACTAATTGAGGTAGATTGCATGACACAGGTGTATGCAATGAAACCTAACCTGTTGGGAGCACACTCAGACATGAAAACATTACAGGATATAAATCATTTAAACTACATTAACATGTCTAAAGCATACTCTTAAAAAACAAGAAGACTTTCATCACAACCTCCGATAAGCCAAACAAGGGCACCCAAAGCCTTGTTGATTTGCTCTTAGAGAGGTTTGTGAGTGTGCTCTCCCAACACAATATATGTAAATCCCACTATTTGATTAAAGATACAAACTAATTGATTGAGATGAATGAAGAGCTCAAAGAACAAGTATTAAAAACTTGTCTCAAGCCTTCATCATGAATGCAAATGCAAGATTAATGCTAAGATGATATGCAAGATTTAATGAAAATAAACTAAGTTCATTCCATTAATACTAACATTTAATATCTAGATTCAAAATGCAACAAACATAAACTAAGAATTAGTATTGCTTATGAAAATGCTAAATGCTCAAAGAAATCTAGAACTAAATGGGCATAATAACAATGCATAAAATGAAGATGATTTGCTCTTGGTAAGAACCTCTATTTATAGAGTTTTGGAGGGAAGGGAAGGAGTTGGATGAGGTGGATCATATGTGGCATCCACATAGATGCCACATAGAGGACACAAGGGAAAGAGGACAAGCCATGCAAAAGTCAACACAAGCCTTTAAGGTTTGAGTGGCTCAAGGTTTGCCCACACATGTGTGAGAAACACTTGGGGAATGGAGTGGGGGACAAAAGAGTGGCTACATTAAAGGAAGTTGGTGGCTTCCTTTTTGAGGAGTTGCTCACACATGTGGAAGTATTCTATTAGTGCTAAAAGGAGTAGGAATCACACTTTAAGTGTGATTAGTGTGTGTTTAAGGGAGGAAGTAGGTTTATTAAGAGGAATAGGTAGGGTAGGGTAGGAATAGAGTAGGTTTCTAGGTAGGATTAATAGGTCTTATTACTTTAATCCAAATTAATTTGAATTAATTGTGGTTTAGAAGAATATTAGAAATATGGGAAAATAAATAAATTTAAAATTTATTTAAAAGGGGATTTATGGAGGGATAATGTATTAGATAAGATTTAATACATTAAAAGGGATAGTATTTAAATTAGATTCAAATACTTAGGAGCATGAATCGTATTTAATTAAATAGATAGAAGAATATAACAAATATAATTAACTAAAATTAATTATAATGTTATGGGAATATTAATTAAATTAATATAAGGATGATTTTGGACGTCTACATTTTGCCCCTCTTTGATGCATCGTCAAAAGTGACGTTGCGTCAAAGAAAAAGAAAATGAGATGCCCTAGAGAGAAAACTAATTATAGTGGGAGATGCCCCCTCGAGAAAATAACAGAAAATATAAATTTTATGAAATTTTCTCGAAAAGAGAGAAAGAAGAGAAAAGGGGGAAATTAGATGGTGTCACAAGACACGTCCTTGGGGGGAAGATCTAGGCTAGATCAGGGACATGATGCCCCAATCGGGATGGGGGAATAAAAAAAAACCTTGCCAAGACCAAAAAATCATAATGCAATATGACCTAGCTAAAATGCAATCTTAACTACATGATAATAGTGGGACCGATACCGTGTTAATGTTGGAGAGCACACCCTAGTTTGATATTACAAAAGGAGTTATGCACCATGTGCTAGAAAACACAAGTGACATGGTTCCTTTGCGTGGACTAGACTCTCAAACAAATAGATTGTT
>MU225167.1:262674-284908 GCA_018584345.1 Thuja plicata
TTAGATTAGGATTGGATAGAATGATATGAGGTTGACAAGTGGATTAGATTAGAAGAATGGTGATTGGATTAGGTTGGAGGAAGATGAATGATTAGATTGGATTTAAGAAAGAAGATGTTGATGTGGATTATGAAGAATGATTAAGATGAAAGTGATTAGATGAGAATTAGAACCTTTATTAAGTGATTAGGAAGATGATGAAATGATTAGGATGCTTAAGATAAGATAGATGATTTAGAGGAAGTGATTAGGATGATTAAGAAGAATATGGATGCATTAGAAGAAGTGATAAGGATGAAGGGAATGGTTAGGATGTAGAAGGAAGATATCTAGGATGATTATGGGTGATGAATAAGATGACTAAGGGTGATTAAGAAGAATGTGAATGACTTGGAAGAATTTATTAGGATGATTAAGATAAGATGAAGAATTTGAAAGATTGATTAGGATGTAGATATTGCTTAAGTATGATTAGAAGAATATGGTTGGTTGGATTTGATTAGAGAGATGATTTGGATAATTATAGATGATTAGGAGATGATGAGTAGAATTATTAAGGATGATTGGGATTAGAGGAATGATTTAGATGATTAAGAGGGTGATTAGGATAAGAATTATGATGATGATGAAGAAGTGGGTTGATGTGGAGATGACAATGTAGGATTACGACTGATTTTGGATTTCCTAGGTCAATTTGTTCATTGGAAAGAACTGATTTTCAACATACATCAAAGGCATTGACTACGCTAAGTATACCTTGAGTCATATTTTGGGCATAGCTGACAGTTATAGAAGACACATATCTGAAAATAGTCCTGGAAGGGACAAAGAAACCTTTCAGGAGACAAGCAATTGTGACTGGGGAATTTTGATTCAAATTACAAAATTTTGTTTGTGTATGTTCAAGTGACTCTTTCAAGCCACTTATGTTTTCACTGGGTCTAGCACATCAAAAGATAGTTCAAGCAGTAACTACCTAAGGAATTTGGCTTTGCATGAAATATTATAGGCCCATTTCTTGGTAGTCCTTCAGCTCACACAGCATGTCACCCCCGGAAGGGCGCCCGTGTTTTTTCCTTTTGTCAGGTATTGTTGCCATGCTACGAAGATCTCTTTTTCAACACAATACCCGGGGACATGTATGATGGGAATCTTGGGGGGAGATTCTTTCCTCCCCTTGCACTATAATAAGTCACCGTTCGGGGGTGAACCGGGTAGGCTACTACTTTATGGTTGCTAGTAAGATTTCATGGCGTTCCCACAATCAGTTTGTACGGCGTGAGACACTTAAGTCTCTAGTTCAACCATGCCAGTATGCTGAGGGATATTCACTTAGTATGGAATACCATTGAACACGACCCGTCCGAGCTTGCAGGGATAAAGTGGACCTTTGGGTCGCACCTTATTTCTATACTGGCCGAAGGGATTACCGGTTCTAGGTCATCCTCTAAAGGGGAAGCGCTCCCTCTAGACAGGCCTCTCTAGAGGCTTGATTAAGCTAAGCTTTCTCTTCACCCAAGATCCACGAAGGCGAGGGGAGAGGATACGACTATAGTTTAATCAAAGCATCACTTAAATTAAAAGGGATTTTAATCTATGACAAATAGCTCGAAAAGAAGTGTTGAGAAACACTTCTTCAAACACACCAAAAAGAGTTCATTTCAAATTGAACCTAATTAAAATAACTATGTGTTTTCTACCTAAGAAAAAGACACAATAGTGTGATTAAACATACATGTTCAATTTATTTCCCACACAGAAAACAAAAAGATTTTAAATGTGTATTCTTTTACCTTATGTCATTCAAGATTGTGTGATGTTCATTCCCTTATGCATTCAAGATTTGATGAGATTTATTTTACCCAAATGTGTATTCCCATAACAAGTGTTTAAGCATTCAAGTTTATTAATATCCTCAAAAATATAAATCACAGAACTAGCAATGCACTGGTTAGTAGTTTTAGAATATTAAATTGTGTTAAAAAACACATTGTGAGTAGTTTTAATTTAGCATCCTTTGACAAGTGGTGCTGCAAACAACTGATTAGTAGTTTGAAAATAGTCTTCGATGAGCATTAGCACAAACCACATAAAATTTGTTAGTAAACAAAAAACAAAATTTTAACAGAGGGCAGACACCGATACAGGGCACAGACGCTGATCCTATTTTCTGGTTCGAAAATGACACAGAATGAAATAACCAGAAAATAGAGGAAATGTAGAAATTTCTTATACCAGGCGAAGACACTGATTCCTGTGTCGCAGACGCTGGTTCATGAACCAGCATTTTCGCAGACGCTGATTTGCCTGCAAACACAAAACACAACACAATAATTTATTTTAACCTTTTTAGTGAGCTTCTAAACTTACCCAAAAACCTATTTTAAATGCTAATTGACCCTTGAGAACTGTTATTTTTTTATTTATCAAGAAATAGTGTTCCTAATGAAATTTTTCCATTATACCTACTTGTAAAATTGATTTTTGCTAAAAAAAAAAATGTTCAAATGTATAAAAATAGCAGGAAACACAAATAAACTTGATAAATGAAAGATAGGGTCAATAAAAATTCAAAATATAAGTATCAAGCGGAGATGCCGATTCAGATCATAGACGCCATTTTGTGAAAATGCCAAATGATGATTCAGGTTAAACCGACATTTTCAAAAATGCCTGTGTGTCTCAGAGACGCCGATCCATGTTATGAGCGAATTTAGACAAGAAACAAGAAATTCTAGGGACATGGGTCCCACCGGGCGTGCCAAAATATATGCAATGAAACCTAACCTGTTGGGAGCACGCTCAGACATGAAAACATTAGAGGATATAAATCATTTAAACTACATTAACATGTCTAAAGAATACTCTTAAAAAATAAGAAGACTTTCATCACAACCTCCGATGAGCCAAACAAGGGCACCCAAAGCCTTGTTGATTTGCTCTTAGAGAGGTTTGTGGGTGTGCTCTCCCAACACAACATATGTAAATCCCACTATTTGATTAAAGATACAAACTAATTGATTGAGATGAATGAAGAGCTCAAAGAATAAGTATTGAAAACTTGTCTCAAGCCTTCATCATGAATGCAAATGCAAGATTAATGCTAAGATGATATGCAAGATTTAATGAAAATAAACTAAGTTCATTCCATTAATCCTAACATGTAATATCTAGATTCAAAATGCAACAAACATGAACTAAGAATTAGTATTGCTTATGAAAATCCTAAATGCTCAAAGAAATCTAGAACTAAATGGGCATAATAACAATGCATAAAATGAAGATAATTTGCTCTTGGTAAGAACCTCTATTTATAGAGTTTTGGAGGGAAGGGAAGGAATTGGATGAGGTGGATCATATGTGGCATCCACATAGATGCCACATAGAGGACACAAGGGTAAGAGGACAAGTCATGCAAAAGTCAACACAAGCCTTTAAGGTTTGAGTGGCTCAAGGTTTGCTCACACATGTGTGAGAAACACTTGGGGAATGGAGTGGGGGACAAAAGAGTGGCTACATTAAAGGAAGTTGGTGGCTTCTTTTTTGAGGAGTTTCTCACACATGTGGGAGCATTCTATTAGTGCTTAAAGGAGTAGGAATCACACTTTAAGTGTGATTAGTGTGTGTTTAAGTGAGGAAGTAGGTTTATTAAGAGGAATAGGTAGGGTAGAGTAGGAATAGAGTAGGTTTCTAGGTAGGATTAATAGGTCTTATTACTTTAATCCAAATTAATTTGAATTAATTGTGGTTTAGAAGAATGTTAGAAATGTGGAGAAATAAATAAATTTAAAATTTATTTAAAAGGGGATTTATGGAGGGATAATGTATTAGATAAGATTTAATACATTAAAAGGGATAGTATTTAAATTAGATTCAAATACTTAGGAGCATGAATCATATTTAATTAAATAAATTTAATTAAATAGATAGAAGAATATAAAAAATATAATTAACTAAAATTAATTATAATGTTATGGGAATATTAATTAAATTAATATAAGGATGATTTTGGACGTCTACAACAGGTTCACATAATGAGGTAAATTATGCCACATTGGAAAAGGTCATCATGATCTCCCAGCTAGACAGATAGCAGTCGCATGATACCACCCCTCCAAAGCCTCCTATTTAAGAGCCAACCCACGGTGCCTTCACCTGTGACACCATCTTCAAAACTTTCAGGGAGGATGAAGAGGAATCTGAATTGCACAGATTCTTTGATGAATCTATCCCGCCCTTCAAGGCCAACACCTTTACCAACCCGCA
The DNA here is from genome assembly GCA_018584345.1 of Thuja plicata. Taxonomy (NCBI): domain Eukaryota; kingdom Viridiplantae; phylum Streptophyta; class Pinopsida; order Cupressales; family Cupressaceae; genus Thuja; species Thuja plicata. The sequence continues at coordinate 266,941 of MU225167.1, forward strand.
AAATTCATATGATACTCAGAGTCAGGTTGGTAAAGGACCAGTTTACACACCCACACCTCCCATCAAAGATACCCCTCCCCCCCAGAATAATACGACTGACCGACCTGCTCCTCCAAAGGGTCCTAGCTCTAACCAAGCAAAAGACCTAACTGAGGAAAATCACCAATTCCCAGGAGGAAGATTTGACATTACAAAGGTGTTAGAAAAGACCACCAGCTCCATGACCTTGATGGAGGTCTTGCAAAACTATCCTGAATAGAAGAAGTCTCTTCTGAAGCTCTTGGGGGACCTGGAAGCCGTCAGCCACCCGCCCAAGACTATCTTGTTTGAAGATGCTGACACGGCCATCTTCTAGGGGAACAATGAGGATCCTCCCTTCCTACTAGGCATAAATATCCAAGGCAAAAATATACAAAAATACTTAGTAGACTCTGGAGCTTCAGGTAACATCATGCCCTTGTCTATTTGTCAGAAGCTCGAATTCCATCCCACCCCATCTAATGGTGCAGTGATCCATCTATATAAGACTGCCGTAAAAATGGTGAGGGAATTGAAGAGTGTCTGGATACAGCTTATCCAGGACCCCAGGATAGCAAACATAATTTACATCCAAGTGGTGGACATCCCAGAGACTTATGAGATGTTATTAAGTCAAAATTGGTCTAAGTCCTTGAATGCATACTTTTCGATCGACTTCACCCATCTATGGCTCCTGTGGGAGGGAGAATCAAATAAGATCTGGGTTGAAAGCGAACCCCAGATGAAATAGGCCCTTACTAAGGTTGGGATGGTCAATGAGGTCTTCTTCTCTAAGACTTCCTTGGGGGTGTACTGACCCTTTGAAATCTTAACATTTGATTTCATCCCCAGGGAGGATCCCACGGTGCTGTAGAGGGCCCACGACCTAGAAGAAAAGATGAGAGTTGAGATTGACTCTCAAGGTGCCATAGCGACCCTTGCTACACTCCTATCTGGCACTTGGTGCCAAGTACACTATTAGAAACATTCAGAGCTTGAGTGTGGGCCCTGCCTTTTAGTCACTAACTGGCACCTCGATACCTTCCAAAGTAAAGAGCATATAGTTGATTCCCCGGGGCCCAGTGTTCCTATAGGATATGCTCCTCTGGTGCTGTCTCCCAAGAATCCCAAATCCAAACACCTCTGGAGGTAAACTCTACCTCCACACTAGTAGTTCGGGAGGGAGTTCCTCCTAAATCTCCCAACAAAAATCCAAAGGCTACTCTCCCTCCCCAGCCCCAAATTATGAATAATGATTTGTGGACCCTCAAGTTTTATGTGTCCTGATCCAAACAAGGCTGCAGGGCCAGGGTAGAATTAATCATCCTGTAAGGGAAGTCCTTCCTCATGTCCTACAGACTGTAGTTCAACTTTACAAACAATGTCATAGAGTACGAGGCTTTGGTCCTTGGACTCTTATTTGTGTTAAGGAAAGGTGTCACCCATCTCCAGGATCTAGGTGATTTAGAGTTGATTATTAAATAGGTCTAGAGTCAATACACATGCCACAACAAAAGGCTAGCTGCATACCACAATTGGGCTTAGAATCTTATTGAAGATTTTGATGCCTTTGGCATTGACGTCATTCCCCGGTGACGGAACTATGTCCTAGATGCCTTCGCACTTTCTGCCAGCACACTTGAGCCAATGGACAGCTTGTGACTCTAGAGATTTTTAGTTGAGATGGTCCCTACCCTGTCCATTCTAAATAATTTCACCCACTTTCAAGTTTTTGAGGATGATCAGCATATCCTAGCCTTCATGGTGAATGTTGTCGTCTTTGAAAACTAGATAGTGGAAGAATGAGACCATAATGATACTGGGCAGGGTGATGAAGATGATGGGATCATGGAACTACCTACTAACACCATTTTGAAGGGGATGGTTACACTGGAATGAATCTTTGGCTCAGATCCTCGGGCCTGGGAGAAGGTGTCATCTTCCTCTGAGGGAGGAAAGTTTGAAAAGGTAAACATTGGCCATCCTGGTGAAGGAAAGATGATCCACATTGGTACCTCTTGTTCCCCTAAGGAGAAGGAGAATATTCTCATGGTTCTCTGAGAATACATCAATGTAATTGCATGGGGTTACGAAGACTTAAAAATGTATGATACATCCATTATGACACATACTATTCCCCTGAAACCTGATGCTAAGCCCTTTCGGCAAAAGCAAAGATTGGTCAACCCCCTGATCAAGCCTCTGATTCATCAGTAGGTAGAAAAATTACTATCAGCCTAGATAATCTTCCCAATCTGGCACACTACGTGGGTTGCCAATCTAGTCCTTGTGAGAAAGAAGAACGGTGAGATCCGCCTTTGCGTAGATTTTTGAAACTTGAACAAGGCCTCCTAGAAATATAATCACCCTCTCCCTTCATTGGCTGAGGTATTGCAGATAGTAAATGGATCCCAGATGATGTCATTCTTGGATGGGTACTCTAGATATAACCAAGTCATGGTTAGGTATGAAGACAAAGAGAAAACAACGTTTACCACCAAGTGGGGAACGTTTGCATACCAGAGAATGCCCTTTGGTCTAATTAATGCAGGGGCTACATTTCAAAAGGCCATAGACATTGCATTCGAGGGCCTTGTGAATCAGTGCATAATCATCTAAATGGATGACTTGACCATCTTTTCCCAGGACAGGTGTGACCATTCTGCCCATCTCGCTCAGATCTGTGAGAGATGTCGCCGGTATGGAATATCCCTCAACCCCAAGAAGCGAATATTTGGGGTCACTAAGGGGAAGTTTCTTAGGCATACCATCTCTGAGAAGGGCATATTCATAGACCTTGAGAGAGTCAAAGCATTGTTAAACTTAAAAATGCCCGGCAGCAAGAAAGAGATGCGATCCTTCTTTGAAAAGATCAACTTCGTCTGGCAGTTCATCACGAGATTTGCAGAAATAGTCAAACCACTCAATGAGATGATGAAGAAAGATACCAAGATTGAGTGGAGTCCTGAATAAAAGTGGGCCTTCACCTAGATTAAACAAATAATAACGGAAGCACTTGTCCTGGCTAGTCTGGACTATTCCCTTCCATTTTACATTTACTCCTTTGCTTCGCCGCATTCTACTGCGGGAGTGTTGACTCAAAAGGTTGAAGGGGAAGAATGCCCAATAGCTTTCACGAGCTCCCAATTTAAGAATGTTGAAGTCTGATATTCATCACTCAAAAAATAGGCCTTTTCTCTAGTTCACGCCGTGAAGAAATTCTGGCATTATATTCTTCGGAGCAAGGTACATGCTATCATTCCAGACCAAGCTGTTAAGTCTCTGCTGATGTAGAGTGAATTGGGTGAAAGACAGGAGAAATGGATGGCCATCCTCTAGGAATATGACTTAGAAATGCAGCCCATGAAGATAGTCTAGGGCCAGGGACTAAGTCAAGTGATGGCAGAAGAGACTCCCCACATAGACTGTCAAGCTTACATAGTGGAGTCCATTACCCAGGACCCGTGGTATATCGATTTGGTATATTTTCTATTAAATGATAAATGCCTAGAGGGATTACCTCCCCATAAATGCCGCACCTTGTAGATGAAAATATCTCACTTCATGATCAAAAACTCCATGCTCTACCACAGAAACTACGAGGGGGTGTACCTCTGGTGCATTGATAGGGACCAAGCTGTAAAGGTGATTGATGAATTTCACGGGAAGTTTGGAACTGGGTATGGTTTAGCCGATGCCACTGCCCATCAGATCCTTCAGGATAGATACTATTGGCCCTCTATATTCAAAGATGTTTACACTTATGTTAGGAAATGCCACACTTGCCAAACTGCGGCGCATCGTGAGTGTAACCCACCTATGCCTCTACAACCAGTCTACAAGGCTAGGCCCTTTGCCCAATGGGCATTTGACTTCATCGGGGAAATCAACCCAAACTCGTCTACCAATCACTGATACATTCTCACTGCTACTGATTACTGCACTCAGTGGTCTGAGGCTATACTATGAAAGAATAACACGACAGATGTAGTTATCAAATTTTTGGAAGAAAACATCGTCGCAAGGTTCAAAATGCCCTTTACTTTGATATGTGACAATGGTCCAAAATTTGTTTTAGCACAATTACTCGAATGGACCTACAACCTGAGGATCACTCTGAAGTTTTCTAGCAACTATTATCCCCAAGGGAAAGGTGTTGCTGAATCAACAAATAAAAATTTACTTGAAGTGATCAAACACCTGCTAGAATAGATCCCCTGGGATTGGCATCAAAAGTTGAAATTTTCCCTCTAGGTGGATTGCATTCATGTCAAGGCTACCCTGGGAACATCCCTATTCCATCTGGTTTACAGCCAGAACCCGGTATTCCCGGTTAACTTACAGATCCCAATTTTATAGTTTATACAGAAATTTAGCAATAGGGATGACATTGTGGAGGTTCGGCTCCTAAATCTGATGCAAATGGAAGAAAAATGAGATGCATCCCTTGAACATTTCACGCATCATCAAGCAGTGGTAAAATGATGGTTTGATAGAAGAGCCCAATACAAAGCCCTTCAGATTTTAGATTTGGTCCTATTGTGGGACAAGGCCCGGGAGAAGAAAGGAAAGCATACCAAGTTCCAACGGCTCTGGCTTGGACCATACCTAATCTCAGAAATCTGTGTGGCAAATACTTATCACCTTAACACCCTGACTGGTGAACCTATCTCATTCCCGTTAATGGACAATTTCTCAAGCACTACTTTGAATAGGGTAAGTTTGTCCAAAATTATATTTTATGTAAAGCTGTCCACTTGTAAATATTTCTTCTAGGTGCTTCACTGCGAGGTACTGTGTCTTGTAAATAGCCTTGTTAGCTACCCTCTGGGGCAGTCCTCTTTTGGTGTTTTTGTTTTCATTTTCTTCCAGGGTCCCAGTGTTTTGTTCTATCTTGTAGGAATTGGAATGCTTCACATAAACTCTAGTCTCTGGTATGATGTGTGTGGCATGGTGAACTTTAGAATCTATCTTTAGCATAGTGGAGCCAGCCTAGTCCCTGGGGTTGTTTCACAAGATGTAGCACATTTTGAGCAATCTCCACCGGGTGTTGTCTCCAGGATTTTGGCAATCAGTGAACACAAGTAATATAAGGAATAGGTAATCAGACACGCCGAGGGTAGATAAGTTGTACTGGTTGGCTGACCCAGGTCTGTAACTTTAAGGAATTATTTCTGGGTCTGGAGTTTTATCCCCTCTTCAAATATCTAAGTATAGGTGGACAAGTGAAAGAAGTACCGCCATTGAAATTAGCTAAGCTTAAGTTTAATGGTGAAAGAAGTACCGCCTTCCCACCTAGAAGCAAAAAAAATAATAAGAAAAGGAAAGCAGGATGAAACTCTGGTCTCTAAGAGAAATGAGAAAATTGACGACTGGTTTGATGTAATTAGTGCCTCTTCTCTACTCCTCCCAGAGGTCATCGGCTTAATTTCCTTCCAAAGCACACACGACACCACTGATAAAGGACTACAGACTGGATCCTGTGTGGTTCAATTCTTTCAGATATGTTTCTCTTTGCCTGTCAGACACCTCGAGAAATGGCTTGTTCTAGTTTTGCTAACTAGAGATTATGTAGTTCTCAAATGCGCTAAGGCATTTGTCCCAGATAGTCACCATTTGTTATGCCCTGCATCCTTGTCCCTACATTTTGTGTGCAAAATGTTGGGTCCCCCTTTTTTTGTTTTTGTTGTTTTTGCTTGCGGCTCTTGCCTTCTCTCCTTTTGTTTTCTTTCTCTGGGGTTTTCTTCCCCGCTATTGTGTTTTGTTTGGTTGGATTTCCATCTCTAGGACTCTGGTCCTAGAGGTTGTTCTTTGTTAGGAGCCAGACTCTGGACTCCGGGATTCTTTGCCATGATGTTCTTAAGGTGATCATCACAGGGAATCCCCGGGCCCGGGGTCCAGAGGTTTTCTTGTCCAGAGATTGCTGGAAGGAGGTGGATTGCCTTTTTACCATGGGTATAAATAGATGTTATCTGTCACTTTCACATTTACCGTGATTAAAATACTCAAACACTCAGAGAAATTACAGAGTGATTTGCAAAGAATTAATGATAATCGGTGCTAAACAATTCCATCCTTATTAGGTGATTATGAATGCTTCATGGTGATGGGTTGTGATCGTTTGGCAGCTGTAACTATTGTAGAGCCTCCGTGGTGACTTCTTTCCTTCTCCTTTCAGCATTCTCAGGTTGGTGTCTCTGTTCCTGCTAGTTTTTTGTTTGTCTGGTGTTCCCTCTCTGTCTTGTTTTTGTTTGTTGTCTTTTGGTTCTATTTGTTTCCTTTTTCTAGTTTTGCCACCCGTTGGTGGGTCGGCTCTGCCAGAGGGTTGTCCGCCCTCTATGCAAAAGTGGCAGGTTTGTAGATAATGTAGAAAATTGTATATACTCTGTGCCTTGCCTAGTTTCCTGCGGATGTCATTCCGTGGTGTATATGTGTGTAAGTTTGTGTATATTTATTATATATCCTTCGGTTTTCATGTATATATCCCTTGGCTCTTTGTGTATATTTCATGTATATCCTTCCAGGCAGCTTGGTGAGGTGGTTGAGTTGCCTGTGTCACTAGTTTTCCACTCATAAATTCATTTCAGGGTAGAAAACCACCTATTTGAAACTCAGCTCTCGACCGGTTTCAAATAGGCAATTTTCTCTCTCCTCCATAAAACTAGCCAGACCCTCATTTATGTCCCATGCATGCAATTAATTCCATCCAAGTGGCCTTCACTTTTCACGCATTCAGATAGTTGGCTCTGCCGTCATTGCCATAACTCCTATTTAATACCTATGCACATGGCGCCCACGTGGGCTTGATGGTTTGCCTTTTTACACATCCTCACCAATGGTTACTTCTCCAGGCTCTAGGTCCCCTACCATCATCCATCTTGTGTCTTTACCAAATGAGATAAAATTCCTGGTGCCTAGATGTTCAGTCAATTTTAAGTTTATGTAATGCGTGTGTTTTTCAAGTTTTCTCTGAATGAAACTAACTTTTTAGAAAAAATAGGTATCACGGTGATAAGATTCCCAAACTCCAGAGTATTCATTTGTTAATAAGATTCTGACGGTCACCTTGCCTTGCAGGTTTTCAGAGAACGCTTCCCAAATATGTCTGAAGCATCTATATCCTCTCCACCCAGAAGTCCAGAGCTACCTTCTGCGACGACTACCAGGGCGGCGGTAAAATCTAAAATGGAAAGAGCATTGGAGAAATTTCCCCTAACCATGAAGTTCATGCAAGATAGTATTATCATGGGCTCAAAGATCGAGTCCAAATTTAAACTTATTACCAACACCAACGTCGAGACATGGCCAGAAATGCAGGCCTTGGTGAAAATGATCTACATCCAGCGACAGGCTGGAGATCAGCTGACCATAAAGGCGGCCTATTTTCCATGCTCTGTACAATCTCTCGAGCTTATCCTAACGCTGGCCACCAATTACAACTCTTCTATTCGGGCTATTATGCTCGCAGCCACAGATTCCACCGGGTACCCGACTCCTCTAGTATCCCTCGACCCTAACACATTCCAGGCAGGTCTAGGGATCCCTCAATTTGACAAGTCTTCTGTGGTTACAAGGTCAGATTCCTTGGCCCAATTTATGCATTTGGAGGATGCTTCCTGGGTATATATGAACACTCATTGGCTCAAGGTTCCAAAGAGGGACCCGAAGAGGATGAAGATAGAAATTCCCAGGTCTGAGTTCAAAGAGAGAATTCATACGGGAATGATAGTGTTGGCCCGAGTCTTTGGGCAGCCCTCTGCCCAAGAATTCACTAAATGGATGTATTACTTCCTCCTTAGCATCTCCACCAAGGGAGAATACTTCGATTGGGTAGCCATAATTTCTAACCATGTCGACTCCTAGTTCCTTCAACCGGCTAGGAAGAATAAATTTTACATGAGTTCTTATGTTTTTTGGGCCCTGGCATAGCAGAGACCCCATGCCCATGGGCTACTTATAGAAAGCATTCTTAGGATGGGCCCGTGACAAAAGGCACCGTGGGATCATTTCTCACAGGTTCAATGGGAGGCCAACTTCCCCAATTTTTGCCAGGTAAATGATGCGTTTATTTACTATCACCTGCTCACACCCACCTGAGACATAGGATACCGCCTATTCATAGAGGCGATAAATTTGGTCTAGAGTTATGGACATTACTACATCTAGTTCCAACAACACACTTATATTAGGGTCACCGACTTCTCTGGGAAACCCTACTTGTTGCCCAAACACTGCGGGGACAAGATCGTACTCTTAGAATACTGCAGGCAGATAATGGAGGTGCATGCACTCTTTGCCTTGAAGAAGATACCCAATATTTCATTCCTAATCATCTATGGGAACTACTCATGCAGCCTGGCCACCGCAAAAGAGGTAGATAATGAGCTAAAAAGCTAAAACTTGAGAGAATTTTACTTGGCGCGGAGAAATTTTGATCCGCACGAAAAGATTACAGTGGCACTTCCCCGGGCTTCAGAGCCCCATCACTACCACATGGAGGATTTTTGGGCAGATTTCTAGGATGACATGGAGGTGTGGAGCTGGCACTACATCAGGATGACAATAGACTTGATGGAAAGGTTGAAGCTTCGGAGGTTCCCGGAGGACTTCTCAGACGCCAACCCCACTATCGATCCCTAGTACAAGGAAAAGGGGATCGATACAATGACCCTCCCATAAATAAATTGGGATTTCTAGGAAGGGTCTACAATTGAGGACTTCACCCAAGAGGTGGTCAAGCGAATTCATGCCTACTTCAAAAGGTGTGCCCCAAGAGTACCCGCCGAGCAGCCCAACCAGCACCAAGATTAACTCTGGGGGCCAGGAATTCTTCACAGAGAGTGGATAAAGGAAAAGGAATAGATACGACCCCTCCTACACAAGTCCCCATAAAGGAACAAATAAATCAGTCAGTGGCAGCCTCCCAAAAAATGAGGGAGAAATTAATCACATGGCTAGCCACTCCCATACTCATGGCCAGGCCAATTTGTGCCCCTTTCTCCCCGTCATTGGCAGCCTTAATGGTAAAGGCAACGGGGGTGGATCCAACAGAAGCAACAATAATAAGGGATGTGGGGCCACCCTTGATTACCCGAAGAAAGAAGAGGCTTAACCAAAAGCCTAAGGTAGAGTCAGGGTTGGGTACATCCCAGACCCCACAAGTAGAGATCCTCTCTTCCAGTTCCTCGGAGCCAGAAAAGGAAACAGAGCCTACCGAAGTCCCAGCCATTCCCCCCTTGCTGGAGGAATTTGATGATTTCTTTGCAACCGACGAGTTTGGAAACTTGCAGGGGGACACCAGACAAACAGAGATAGAAGTCCTAGCTGTAGAATAGGAGGTCACAGAATAAGAGCCTATGCAGGAGAAGGAAAAATAGATGGAAGAAAGGGAGCCAGAGCCAGAGATTGCCTCCAAGGCTCCAGAGATGCAGAGTCTGGGGGTGGACCAACAAAGGAAGAATGAACAAATGACATCTACTAGGGGAACTAGACCTTTGGGAATAACCATAACCCCAGCTGCCACATTCCAAGCACCACTCCTGGGAGCGACCTTTGGGTAGGTAATTACCATGGCCCAAACCTTAAATCTAAGCCTAGTACCTCCCCTAATGCCAAAGGATGTGCCAATAGAAGAAGAAGCCCTGGCTGTAGAGGCTGAGAAATAGGAAGAGCAACATGAAGAGGAAATCTCTAAAGAAGCCAACAAAAGTCCAGACCAAGCAATAGATATAGAGGACAAGGTTGAGGAGATGGATGATGCTAAGGAAGATATTGCTAAAGAAGACACAAGAAAAGGGACAGATGAGGCCCACACCACTGAGGAGCAGTAGCTATAGGACACTGGGGAAGAACCAAGAGAACAAACTCTGGCAGATAAGCCACCCCTGCCGCATCAATGGTTAGTAGAAAGCAAAAAAATAAAAAATCCATCCACTCCCAAAACTCCTCTCTCCCTGGACGAAATGATGGCTCAAGTCTAGGCACCACCGAAGGCCAAGAAAGATCGGATGGTTCATACTCTTCAAATCAGGCTGGCAGAGAAATAGTTGCCATTGTGGCAACACCTCCCCCAGGCGTCAATGAAGCAACCATAGAACCTAGAGATTATAGCATTGCAGAGGTATCATTGGGAAAAAGGGGAAAATAGGGCAAGGTAGGTTTGCTAAAGGAGGAAACTAGGGCAGTTGACACCCATTATGAAAAAGAGGCCCAAATGCTCAAAATAGAAAAGGAAAAAAATGCAAACCTTATGGGGTTGCTTACTGAGCTAGCTTGGCTTATTAATGCCACTCCTCTGGAGGCTTCCACATCTAAAGATCTACTACAGAGTGACATAGACTCCCTGTGAACAATGAAGAAGAAGGCCCAAACAGTCAACAAGTGGGTCGCCCTACAAATAGGAAACACCCAGCATTTCCTGGTATCCACCCTCCTAGTCCTATATATGGATTGGCATGTTCTACACAAGGTAGAGACTCTTATTGACTTGTGGGCGGGTGATATCAAGAATTATCAAGCATGGAAGGTAGAGCTTAAAGAACTCCTCAGCCTAGGAGAGGAAATGGTTTCTAAATCAGGAATTCTAAGGGATGAATCATTTGATTTTGTGAGGACCCAACACTCTAGACTTGACCTCACATTAGAGGTAACCAAGCAATTGGTAGGGACTCTATAGGATAAAGTCAATGTAGTAAAATATTCTTTCAATTTATACAAGTATTTTGTAGCGAAGACTTCCAGGGTTGACCCCCTCAGTATAGATACATACGCCAGAGGATTCTATTTTGTGGAGTTTTGATGAAATGGAGTCTTGATATCAATCCTCGAAGGGGATAGATGGTGCCCAAATGATGAAATTAACTCGTATGGTGCTTAGTGGTCACAACGTGGCAAAAATGGCTGATGAATTTAAGGAGAATATTCTAGACCTAGGTGAACAAATTGAGGTGGCTAAGTACCCAAGGGATGGCTTGAGGGATATCGATGAAGATGGCATCTCCCGCCTTCTCCAGGCTTTCAATGATAATAAACAACCTTGAGCTTTCTTCGGAGGCCAGAGAAAACTCAAACATTGGGTATTCTTTATTCTTTTAGGAATGTAAGTTCCCAGATCCCGGAGTCTTGGATCCCAAATTTTGTATTCTTTTGAGTGATCCGTGTCTCGGTCCCCGAGGTCAACTAGTCACTTTGAGAGTGGTTAATAAAGGCTGTTAGAAGGTAGTTGGCTACATCAAGGGGGTGTCGACTCAACAGTTGGTTTTCTGACAGGGTGGTCTTCTCGAGGCATCGTTCAGAGGTACACCTAGTGCATTGGAGATAGGGCACTACATTTTCCATTTATGAGGCATGTAGCCTTGATCCCCGAGGGACCTACTTCCTTCCTTCTCCTTCTTGGATCTCTTCTCGAGACGGATTCTTCTACTATATATTCTTCTCATTCTTCTGGCATGTCAGGCCTATTCCATCTCAAGCTCTTTTGTAGGGTGGCGCAAGTAGCACCGGCCCCCAGATAATGTATTTTATTAAAATGTGATGTAAAATAGGGTTAGGGTTAGGGTTAGAAGAGAATGCATATAAATAGCTAGACCGACCTATTTCCAAGGGTTAGAAAAATTGATGATTTTGTTGTCCACAGTAATAGAAAGGTGATTTCTCATTCTAGTTGCAAAGCTCAATGCTCCATTGTTCTATTTTCTTTAGTTAGACACTCCCCTGGAGCCATCATTATATCACGCACCAGTGCTTGCTGGAGGAGACATTAATGAAGAAGGGAGAATTCTTTGCAATCATGTTGTTGGCATTCATGCTTCTGAGTTAATGGTATTTTATGTTTTATGTTCTTTATGTCTTCTACTCTGATATGTCAAATAGATTAACGACCTCTTTTCACTCACCACTGATAAAATACTAGCTGATGGTTGTGTATTTCTTTGGTATTTAGTGTAGTATATCAGAGTATTATTGATGTCCTAAACGTTTAAACATGACTATAGTTAGATGAAGTATTTCTAACCTTGTAGGATCTTTTTCATTTTATTTGCTAAGTGTAATAGGCTAGGGGAAACCTTAACTCATTAAATCTTTGGAGAGAACAAGTTGAAGAAACCAACTATCCACCTTGAAAATAGTCACTTCTCCCAATAGAGTCTGGCGCCGTCATGATCTGACACCTAGGTGCTTGAAGGCTCAGGGAATCTAACTTCCCTGGATAACCTTTACAGGTGGAGTTGGCTGGTACCTCCGGTACCTGATGAAAACTTATGACTATTGGCAGACCCGGTCAGCAAACCCCGGTCAACACTTGGTATATTCAAAAGGCCCTACATACTTTAGCCTAAAGTCTAGGGAAAGAGATGGTTATGAGAATAAGTGCTACGGTAAATCCCCTAATGGACTTGTTCAAACGTCAAAGTACTTTAGTAAAAACAAGTGGTTATGGTTGCAAAAGTGATTCCCTTGATTAGGAATTGTCGTCTTTGCATTTGGCCAAAGTCTCAAACCTAAATATACAATCCTTTGAGGATGATGGATGGAATCAACCACCTAAGTAGATGGAATACATGGTTGGTTGGGGAGATTCGGATGGATATGGATAAGATGTGAATGCACAGGTTGGAGATCATGTGAAAGGGTGGAATGTGGTCACATCTGGTTTGTCTCCATGCTTTCAACCATATAAGGCTAATCAAAATTCAAGCAAAATGGAATAATAAGTAAAAGATTATAATCTGCATTTTTGTAATTTATGTCATATGATATACACATAAGTACTAGTCAAATTTTGTAATATTTTGGGGTTGATTAAGTGTTTATTAATTGTCAAAATCTGTATCCCCAAGCAGTTTCAATTATATTGTAATGGGCAAGGATATTGGGTTTTCTTGCTGGTTCTTTCCCAATTGAGCCTTTGAATAAGTTTTTAATATTACTAATATATATAGTGGATAACCCACTTTTGATTAAAAAAAATTACTTATCAACTTCAAACATTCATTCAGTTATAGTTCATCACATCTAGGCCATGCTAATTAATTAGCCAATGTTTTCATATTGTTTTCGAGGTGTAAGTGCATTTTAATAAGAGGGTCATTTTTATTATTGATCCTTTTACAAAGGTTAAAAACCTAATATTTCTTACTTGGTGATTACCTCAACCTTGATCAAGAATTTTGTGTGGCTTCCTCATGCTTTGTGCCTTGTCATTAAATTTCTCATTTGAGCTTAACTAGGGAAATTTGTGTACCAATGTATATTTAACCACCTGTAAAGGTGTCCATATTTTGTTGGAATCAGGTTTTCTATCCTTATAGGATATTGTTTTAAAAATTGTATTTTTTGATAGCTCTATCTCTGTACATTTTTTGAGGAATCATCATAATAGGTTTGTCACTTATTTCTGAGAAGAGGAACTATAGATAATGGAGAAATTTAATAATCACTAATTTTAGTGAGTTTCATTTATTGTCATATTTGTATAATAATGTTCCTATTCCTGGCATACCTTGTAAGAATAGTATTTGGTAAGGTTATACAACTTGATTTTATTGAGTTATTTTTGAAAATATAAATGATGACACTCTGGAGTCACTTATTCACTTTGAGTTTCCTCATGCTCTTTGAACTCACATTTGGTAGTTCTATGCCAATAATGATACTATGCTATCTCTCAATGATTCTCTTAACAATTGCAATGTACCTCTTCACTCCTCAGAGAAGATAACCCATTTCTATTATCCTTTGGAGGGTTTTTCAAGTGTTAGATGAGGTTGCAGTTTCTTCTGAGGTTATTGATTCTTAGTCAAATATAGTTGATCCACATTCACTAGAGACTTCTATCATTTCTAATCGATAACTTCATCATTGTCTTCTTGATTCTGATCCCTATTTTTCATACATTGGTTCTTTATTTGTGAGGTCTCACATTTCATATTTGGGAGACACACTTGAGGATCAATAAATATCATATTTTATGATAGTTGTTGTACAATAGTTGTTACTTCATCTTTATCTATTGAGTTTGTTCACATTCAATTTATATTGCTTCCTTTATTTCACCTTCTCTTATGATTGGGGATGTTCCTAACTGGTTTGTGATATACTCTTCCCTGGTCTTGAAGATAGAAGAGTAGCTCTTAAAGACATCACCAGTTTATATTTGGATTGCACTTCTTAATTATAAACCATATTGGGAAGCATTATTGCAACTACACTTGGTATAGCTTCTTCTTAAGGAGAGAAACATTATTTGTAAGTATTAGATTATATTTTATCTTCAAGCATTAAGAATTTCTATAGGACATTATTCATTATAAGTGGTATATGTCGACTCCTTTATTTCTATAGGATGTTATGCATGCGAGTGGACTTCAACGCAAGGAATGATCAAGTTAAAGACTTTTTATTTCTAAAAATATAGAAAAATATGCATATTGCTTTACAAAAATTAAAATAATTAACAGGTAATTTTGCAATATCATTTCCATCATGCGTTTGCAAATTTTAAGTCAACCTTGAAACACTGACTCGGTACTCATGACTCAAGAAGGGGTACTATGGATATTGTTCAAACTTATGCGTTCGCACATGGATACTGCACTTTCACGCATAAATTAAAATGCAAGGTTTTTTAATGTTTGTTGAATTGGTATTTGACTTTTGTTTTATTTGAGAGTTTAATGATGAAAGTCATCTATAGCCATATCCATCTTGATAAACTTGATTTTGAATAAATAAATATAGTACGAAAAAATTGCACCTTTGTGTGCAATGGGTACATCGAAGATATGTAGAAAAGGAGTATAAAGTGTGAATTCTTTTCTAACTTTTTTAGGGCTTAAAAATTCAACAGATATAGATCCCCTTGTTGTTGGGTTTGTTTAGGTTGAGAAAGACCTCTATATTGAGGCATGTTATAATTATTTCCTTTGAATGAATTAAAGAGTTATTTGTGTGTGTTAAAATAATTTTTGTTTTGTTGTAGCTTTTCTGTGTTTCTATGTTCTTTATGTGTTCTATTTCTTCACATAAGTTGTGTCTTTTATTCGACTATTGGTATTTATCTTTCTTGGAACTTCCTTATTTGGAGATATTGGTAGTTGGAAACCAATTTATTTTTTTGGTGTTTTATTTTAATCTCTAGCATAAAAATCATGTGTATGTGAGGGTGATGATTCATCCTTAGCACAATGTTCTAAGATTATTAGTAGATAATGTCATTGTTTTTCAAAATCTAATTCAATCTATTAACAACATGGATCTTTTACTAGCAGTTTCATTTATTGTATTGATTTGTCAGGACATCTAGGCTATGCTAATTAATTAGCCAATGTTTGCATACTGTTGTCAATGCCTAAGTGCATTTTAATAGGAGGATCATTTTTATTATTGATACTTTTGTTCAGGTTAAAAACCTAATATTTCTTGGTGATTACCTCTACCTTTAGCAAGAATTTTGTGTGGCTTCCTCATGCTTTGTGCCATGTCATTAACTTTCTCATTTGTGCTTAACTAGGGTGATTTTTGTACCAATGTATATTTAACCACTTGTAAATGGCCCCATATTTTGTTGCAATAAGGTTTTCTAGCCATATAGGCTATTGTTTTAAAAGTTGTAATTTTTAATAGTTGTATTTCTATACATATTTTAAGGAATCATTATAATAAGTTTGTCTCTTATCTTGGAGAAGAGGAACTATAGATAATGGAGAAATTTAATAATCACTAATTTTAGTGAGTGTAATTTATTGTCTTATTTGTATAATAATGTTCCTATTTCTTGCATACCTTGTAAGCATAGTATTTAGTAAGGTTATACAACTTGATTTTATAGAGTTATTTTTGAAAATATAAATTATGACATTCTGGAGTCACTCATTCACTTTGAGTTTCCTCATGCTTTTTTAACTCACATTTGGGAGTGCTATGCCAATCATGATGCTATGCTAACTCTCAATGATTCTCTTTCCAATTGCAAGGTACCTCTTCACTCCTCGAAGAAGATAACCCATTTCTATTATCCTTTAGAGATTTTTTAATTGTTGGATGAGGTTGCATTTTCTTCTGAGGTTATAGAGTCTTTGTCAAATATAGTTGATCCATATTCACTAGAGACTTCTATCATTTCTAATTGAAAACTTCATCATTGTCTTCTTGATTCTGATCCCTATTTTTCAAACATTGGTTCTTTTTTTGTGAGGTCTCATATTTCATATTTGGGAGACACGCTTGAGGATGTATAAATATCATATTTTATAATAGTTGCTGTTGATGACATGTAACTAATTGAATGGTTGAAGATGTTAAGTTGATCACCAAAATGCAGAAGGATAATCCAAGAAATTAAATCAGTTAATGGATTGTAATGTCATTGATGCCAACTTGATATAATCTAATCGGTTATAATCAAAGTGTCAAAGACTTTAGAGAATCACAGAGATAAAGATTATGCTTTCTGTAATGTATAAAAGAAAAGTATTCAATATGTGACTTCAAACAATGGTCCGGTTAGTGGAACCCAATGGATAGAGATCACCGATAGTCAAGTCACAGTGATGCCTGAGCAAGAAAACTGATGAGCATTACTGACAATGTAGAATCACAAGCAAACCTGATGGCCAGAAACATAGTGTAAACTGACGGGGAAGCCCGAGGAGAATTGGAGTGTTGATCGATGCTATGAGAGAGTTAAAACCAAAAATAATTGGAGTTCACAAACAACAAAATATCCAGCTGGCAGAGCTAAATTTATACTTAACTAGTAGTTATCATTGTTTTAATTGATAAGATAAGCCAGAGATAAGTAATTGATTTAAAGCTGATTTGTCTAGTTGGGAAGAAGATCTCAGCGAGATAAAACAAGAGTTTTTCTTTATATCTAATTGGCAAGAATTGTGGATCACACAAATATCAATAAAATCAAGAACCTAACAATGGTGATATCATGTCTATAAAGAGACAAATCAATTCATTATGAATTGGTGTGGGGAGATAATGAGAAAGAGGATGCTAAGAAGAAACTGATTAAGAGCAACTTCATTTAGTGATGATCAATCAAGGTAAGGAAAGAGCTAAAGTTTTCTGTGGACACTGAGCAACAAAGCACATCATCACCGAGCAGAATCAAAGTGGAGTAAAGGTATAACAGAGATATATTGATCAGATTATTTTATGAGATTATAATAGATCTAAAAATCAGCAACTATAAGTTGTATATGTGAACAGATCATACTGTTTCAGTTTAACCATTGATTCAAAAAGTCTCTTAACCAAGCAAGATTTAAAGATACTTTCTATATTGAGATACATCCAATCAAGTAGCAAAAATTTTTCTCTTGAAGATAGCATGGGGTGCCAGATGCCAATTGACAGGCCAAGTGAGTGTTTGAACAAAGATGGTAGCATAGAGATGCCAGATATCAAGTGATAGACTAAAATTTTAAATCCTATAACAAGGTCACACCTAATAGTGTGTTTGTAACCTTTACCAGGGTTGGCTCTTCACTGAGCTCACTTTAGAAGAGTGAAAATTTTGGGTTACCGGTTCGAAGTGGTTTTTTCCCTTAAAAGGGTCTCCACGTTAAAAATCCATGTGTCAATGTGTCTATGAGTCATTACTTTAGGTTTTTTCATTACACATAAATTAATTGGATACTCTAGATAATTTAGTGTCTATCAGTATATTGATAGACTGCTTTTTGGTAAACACACAGTAGAAGGTTTTACAAAGCATTGCAATCAGCAGTATTTTGATAAAAGTATTTGGAGGAATTCATCTTATAGGACTGAAGATAACTAGAGGTATAATTTTGTGGTACTAAGTTTCAAGGGTTGATTATTGGAATAATTTTGTGGCCACTAATTCAGTTCCCCTCCCAGTTATTACTAACAGTTGTAAAATAATTGTTACTTCTGTTAGAAACACTGAGAGGGGGGGGGGGGTGAATCAGTGTTT
>MU225167.1:285012-307073 GCA_018584345.1 Thuja plicata
TACCCACAAAATATTGTACTAGGTATAATGAACCTGTTAAAGTTCCTTTGCCCTGTTAGAAGCAGTCTTTACAAATTAAGTACAATGACCTGGTTAAAGGTTTGACCCTATTAGGAGTCTTTTACAATAAACCTGTTAGGGGTGTATGGCTCACTGTCTAGGCTCACTACCCAATAAGATGAAGGCTACAACCCTCTGAATGTTGATATGCACTATACCAAAGATGAACTGCTGTGATGACACTGTTATCTGATCAGTTCCATGTATGCATGGATGCTCTTACTCCTTCAAAGAGATATATCATCTTCTTACTTCATAGTACTACCCCTCTGTAACTTCCTCTTACATAATAATCGACACTTGTAACATATCTTTACATTAAATACTTATATCTTCAAATCCGAATAGGTGCGACCCAAAACAAATCATTAGTCGGCCCTAAAAAAAAAATACACAATACTTCCAAACAAGTTGGCCTAAGCATGTTTACTATAACATTAATTATATTAATACAAACTTATAACTAAAGGTGCTTAGCCATTAGATTATAAAATCATACATGCTGATCAAAACTATAGTCGACTTCCATGCTTTGTTTCCTAGACTGCAAGTCTACTAATCTATCTGTAACTTTTCTATACTGATGTTCTGTACTCTGCATGTTTGGATCTAGCATGTATATACACCATAGAGTATATACCTAAGAACACATGTTCTAGTGTGATCTCTAACATGTGTGCTGATGTGCTGATCTCTATATCTCTCTGTCTGTCCTATTTTTTGTATTTAGTCATTTTATCTTCTAAGTTATCTTTGACAGAAACTTAGTATGAAATTGTTGCCATGATTGACAACACAAAATAAGTCATGCTTCCTTAGGAAGTCAAATTTCCAACAATCTCCCCCTTTTTCATTTATGGCAACAAAGGAATGTGGCTAAGTTACTCAAAATGACTTCATACAAAGATGACTGTATATACATATACATATATACTTCTCCACATATACACATTCTATACTAATCCCCCTTTGAAATTAATTAAAAAGGCGTGAAAAAAACTATAAGTCCTCAATATACTTACTCCATGTAGACTTCTGGGTACATAACTTGAAGAGATTGAATCTCTTTTTGCCAAAAGACTTTCATTGCATCAACTGTCTGCATATGTGCGCATAAAGCTTATGTTAAATTTTCCATTTTTATCAGATCCATGCAAGGACCTTGATCATATGTCTGTATGGTGTTATGAATTTTTTTTATGGTCTCATTGAGAACTGCTAGAGATGGTGCAAGTGCATTCCTCAACTAAGTTTGCCTTATTCTGATCTTGCTAATTTCCAGTTTTGCCTTCTCAATTTTGTCTAGCTGACCTTGATAGACATTATTGCATATGTTCATATATTGCATGGAGTTTTCAAATAATTTCCTTATTCTATCCACCATTTCTTCTGCCTCTTCAATCTTTTTGGTATGCTCAGAGGTGAGCTTCACTCTATCCATACAGTTTGCTATGACTTTCTTTCCTTTATCTGCCAATTCCTTCAATATAGCCTGCCCAATCTTTAAGGAATTCAGATCTAAGATAAAGTTCTTTACCAAGTCATTTAGTCTCTCCTTCTTATATTCATCTTATGCAATCTTAGTAGTAGATTCTACTAAGCTAGTGAAATGTGACTTGAAGTTTGATAAAATATTGTCTACATCTTCAATGGATTGTACTTTGGCCACTTTCTGATCAGTAGGCACTAAGTCATTCAAAATGTTCACTGTTTCTAAAAAGTGAGGGTTCCTCATAACTTGTTTCTCTTTTTCCTTTTCCATGTCAAGGACGCTGATTGTGATTAGGTCTTCTTCTCCCCATGCATCCAAATTTGCCGAGTCAGGAGTTAACCTTGACAACAATGAGGTAGATGGTTGAGTGGATGGTGAGAATATAGTATTCTGGCTGGTATCCACACATTCAACCTTCACTGGTTTCTCTTTTGTCAGCGTCTTGTTACCTTGCATATCATCTTGAGTGTCTTCATTTATGTCAGCTTGATCATTGATGGGAACTTCATCTTGTTGTGTGGCGGTATCATCAGTGCACATTTCTTTAGTGCTTTCAAATGCCTTATCAACTTTATCCATATCTTTATCAGAAGCTGTCATATATATCTTTACATTGTCAAATATTATAGTGTCAACTGTATCTTTAGCTGTCTCAGAGGTTATTGTCACTGTGGGTGCTAAATCCTATGGACCTGTTATAGGTGCAATCTAAATTACTGGTTCTATGGCCTATTTGGGAGGAGCTGGAATAACTTTTGCTGTAGGTGTCGTAGGTGGATACATGTGTCTATCCATAAAGACTTGTGCAAATGCCTTTTTAGTCTCCTTACCAATCTATTCATACTCCTTGTTCATAATTTGTAGAGTCCTTGTCTTAGTTTGGAGATGAGGCTTCACCAGATCTAACAGAATAGCCTTCTCATCATGTGAACAAACAGGAAGAAGAGTATCCAAAGTTTCTTCTCTAATCTTCATTTCCTCTTCTATAGCATGTCATTTCATTATCTCTAGTATGTTCCATAACTTATCTGGTATCACTATTTTGAGTTCAAGAACATACTTCTTAAACTTGATCATATGAGATATGATCATAGAATGTATCTCAGTCTTATCCATCTCTTGATACTTATCATAGACTTTTGATAATGTATCTAATCTCCCTTCATTAACAATCCTATTCTTTAAGATATTTAGACTGGGTCTAAATCCTACCTTAGGTGGAGCTTGATCATTCTTAGCTTTGCTCCGAGTAGCTCTTGAGGATGGATGACTTGTAGCTGCTTACTTCCTTCCTCTAGGTTTCTTGCTAGGTACAGAAGGTGGAGATGTATCTAGACCAATGGTTGTAGTAGGTGTAGTGGTACTCTCCTTATTTTTCTTTTGCTTCTTCTTCCTCATAAAAGACCAAGGAAGTAGATATTGAACTACAACTTGATATTAACAAAAGGAAAGCATCCAAAATAACATCCAACATTCTAAAAAAGCACGAAGTCAGACAAGAAGACTTAGACAAGGCAAAAGAAGCCAAAATTGCACAAGAAGTCATTCAAACTTTGATTCTGATGCAATTTTGATGATGCGTGAATGCATATAGTTGTAATCTGAGCTTTTAACCATGAATCCAAAGGTGCATACTCAAAAGTGAGTACACCAACCACACAGGGGTTTTGAGCTAGAATAGCTCCCCCTAAGACCAAGAAGGTCTATTCAAGCAGAAGTCGAGGGTGCGTCCACTGTGGATGCATCAACTACTTTGTCAACATTATTGTCCTTCTTAACTTCAACCCAGATCTTTCTTGAATCTTCATTTTCTCTGACAAAATTGACTTCTCCTTTCTCTTCAAATAGTGACATTTTAGGATCCTCTTGTTTGTAAGTTTTGGATCTGAAAAATCTTGTGATATGTCCAACCTTTCCACATGTGTGACAAATGATAGGAGGTCTGATGTTCTTGCTCATCATGCTGCATTTCTTTTCTATGTGTCCATTATAGTTTCATATTTGACATGTAATGTTCTGCAAATTTCTTGAGAGTTGATTTCTTTGATTGTTTTAATTCATACTTCTGTGATTCTGCTAATGTTGATTCTTATGAATTGTTCTGCAACGTATAGCCCTATGACCAAACTTGTTATAGGAGTAACAATAACCTTTGAAAGGTCTTACCTCTTTGCAATCTCTTGCCCAATGCCCATGTTTATTGCATGTATAACAAGTTCTGTTAACCTGCTTGATTTCTTTTTTAGGTGGTTCAGATATAACCTCTGTAGTATCTTCAACTTTCTTAGCTTCAAGTGTTTTTTCTTTCTCTTGTGATTATTTGATTTCATCTTGTGCTGTACTGAATCCAAGACCAGTAGTGTTCCCTTTTTGCCTTTGCACATTAAGCTGGGATTGAATTGAATCAAAACTTGTGTGGAGTTTATCAATCTTATCCTTTGCTTCTGTTAATTTAGATTCCAACTTCTTCTTCATGTTTTCCAGTTCCAAGACTTTCATGTTTGCCTAAAGAAGTTCATCTTCCAATTGTTTTCTTTCTTTGATCTTGTTTTCAATGGTGTTCTGGCTATCTGTAAGTTGTTCCTCCAGATCTTCAAGTTTATCCTTTAGAGATTTATTCTCTTCATTAAGCTTTTTGACCATTTGTCCTAGATCACTTGTAGAACAATATTTTAGATCTTTTCTTAATCTTTTAATAAGTATTTGAGAGCCATCATTTTTCAGTCTTAGTTCTTCATTTTCCTTCTCAGATCTGTCAAGATCTTCAAGAGCTTCTTCAAGATTATTTTTCAAATGTTTTACTTCAGCTGAGTCCATGATCTCCTCAAGTGGTTAAACTTTCTTTCAGAGGACCAGAGCTCTGATACCAATTGTAGAAACACTTAGAGGGGGGGGGGTGAATCAGTGTTTATCTTACTATTTATATTTTAGCCAATTAAACATATATCAAATGTGCATCCAAAGAAACATAACACAAGAACACATAACACATGATATGATTACAGAGAACCTTGATCAGAGGAAAAATCCGGTGGGGATTAGCACCCACAAAATATTTTACTAGCTATAATGAACCTGTTAAAGTTCCTTTGCCTTGTTAGAAGTAGTCTTTGCAAATTAAGTACAATGACCTGGTTAAAGGTTTGACCCTATTAGGAGTCTTTTACAATAACCCTGTTAGGGGTGTATGGCTCACTTCCTAGGCTCACTACCCAATAAGATGAAGGCTACAACCCTTTGAATGTTGATATGCACTATATCAAAGATGAACTGCTGTGATGACACTGTTGTCTGATCAGTTCCATGTATGCATGGATGCTCTTACTCCTTCAAAGAGCTATATCATCTTTTGAATTCATAGTACTATCCCCCTGTACCTTCCTCTTACATAATAATTGACACTTGTAACATATCTTTACATTACATACTTATATCTTCAAATCCGAATAGGCACAACCCAAAACAAATCATTAGTCAGCCCTAAAACAAAAATACACAATGCTTCGAAACAAGTCAGCCTAAGCGTGTTTACTATAACATTAATTACATTAATACAAACTTATAACTAAAGGCACTTAGCCATTACATTATAAAATCATACATGCTGATCAAAACTGTAGTTAGCTTCCATGCTCTATTTCTTGGACTGCAGGTCTACTAATCTGTCTGTAACTTTTTTGTATTGATGTTCCATACTCTATGCGTTTGGATCTAGCATGTATATACACCATAGAGTATATACCTAAGCACGCATGTTCTGGTGTGATCTCTAACACATGCGCTGATGTGCTGATCTCTGTATCTCTTTGTCTGTCCTATTTTCTATACTTAGTCATTTTATCTTCTAAGTTATCTTTGACAGAAACTTAGTATGACTTTGTTGCCATGATTGACAACACAAAATAAGTCATGCTTCCTCAAGAAGTCAACTTGCCAACAACTTCATATTTATCTTTTAAGTTTGTTCACATTAAATTTCTATTGGTTCCTTTATTTCACCTTCTCTTATGATTGGGCATGTTCCTAACTGGTTTGCGATATCATCTTCCCAAGACTTGGAGATAGAAGAGTAGCTCTTAAAGACATCACCATTTTATTTTCAGATTGCACTTCCTAATTATATACCATATTGGGAAGAATTATTGCAACTATACTCGGTATATCTTCTTCTTAAGGAGAGAAACATTTTTTGTAAGTATTAGATTATGTTTTATATTCAAGCATTAATAATTTCTATAGGACATTATTCATTATAGGTGGTATATGTTGACTCCTTTCTTTCTATAGGAAATTATGAATTTCTATAGGACGTTATGCACGCGAGTGAAATTCAATGCAAGGCATGATCAAGTTAAAGAATTTTTATTTCTAAAAATATAGAAAAATATGCATATTTCTTTACTAAAATTAAAATAATTAAGAGGCTATTTTGCAATATCATTGTCGTCACACATTCGCAAATTTTAAGCTAACCTCAAAACACTGACTCGGTACTGATGACTCAAGAAGGGGTAATATAGATAATGTTCAAAGTTATCCGTTAACACATGGATAATGCGATTTCATGCATAAATTAAAATGCAAGGTTTTTTAATGTTTCGCGAATTGGTATTTGACTTTTGTTTTATTTAAGAGTTTAATGACGAAAGTCATCTATAGCGATATCCATCTTTAATAAAATTGATTTTGAATAAATAAATATAGTACTACAAATTGCACCTTGGTGTGCAATGGGTATGTCGAAGATATGTAGAAAAGGAGCATAAAGTGTGAATTTGTTTCTAACTTTTTTATGGCTTAAAAGTTCAACAAATATAGGTCCCCTCGTTGTTGAGTTTTTTGAGGTTGAGAAAGACCTCTATATTGCGACATGTTGTAATTATTTCCTTTGACTGAATTAAAGAGTTATTTGTGTGTGTTAAAATAATTTGTATTTTGTTGTAGCTTTTCTATGTTTCTATGTTCTTTATGTGTTCTAAATCTTTACATTGGTTGTGTCTTTTATTCGACTGTTGGTATTTATCTTGGTTGGCACTTCCTTATTTGGAGATATTGGTAGTTGGAAACCAATTTATTTTTTGGTGTTTTATTTTACTCTCTAGCATAAACATCTTGTTTATGTGAGGATGGTGATTAATCCTTAGCACAATTTTCTAAGATTATTTGTAGATAATGTCATTTTTGTTTCAAAATCTAATTCAATCTAGAAACAAGTTGGATCTTTTACTAGTACTTTCATTTACTGTATTGATTTTTCAAGACATCTAGGCCATGCTAATTAATTAGCAAATGTTTGCATACCGTTGTTGAGGCCTAACGCATTTTAATAGGAGGATCATTTTTATTATTGATCCTTTTGTTCAGGTTAAAAACCTAACATATCTTAGTTTGTGATTACCTCTGCCTTGATCAAGAATTTTGTGTGGCTTCCTCATGCTTTGTGCCTTGTTATTATCTTTCTCATTTGAGATTAACTAGGGTGATTTGTGCACCAATTTATATTTAATTACTTGTAAACAACCCCATATTTTGTTTGAATCAGGTTTTCTAGCCTTATAGGATATTGTTTTAAAAGTTGTATTTTTGATAGCTCTATCTCTGTACATATTTTGAGGAATTGTCATAATAAGTTTGTGTCTTATCTTGGAAAAGAGGAACTATAGATAATGGAGCAATTTAATAATCACTCATTTTAGTGAGTTTCATTTATTGTCATATTTGTATAATAATGTTCCTAGTCATGGAATACCTTGTAAGAATAGTATTTGGTAAGGTTATACAAGTTGACTTTATAGAGTTATTTTTGAAAATATAAATGATGACAATCTGGAGTCACTTATTCACTTTTAGTTTCCTCATGCTCTTTGAAATCACATTTGGAAGTTTTATGCCAATCATGATACTATTCTAACTCTCAAAGATTATCTTTAAAATTGGAATATACCTCTTTACTCCTCAAAGAAGATAACCCATTTCTATTATCCTTTGGAGGTTTTTCAAGTGTTAGATGAGGTTGCAGTTTCTTCTGAGGTAATTGATTCTTTTTCAAATATAGTTGATCCACATTCACTAGAGACTTCTATCATTTCTAATCGACAACTTCATCATTGTATTCTTGATTCTGATCCCTATTTTTCAAACAATTGTTCTCTATTTGTGAGGTCTCACATTTCATATTTGGGAGACACGCTTGAGGATGTATAAATATCATGTTTTATGATATTTTTTGTACAATAGTTGTTACTTCATCTTTATCTTTTGAGTATGTTCACATTAAATTTCTATTGGTTCCTTTATTTCACCTTCTCTTATGATTGGGCATGTTCCTAACTGGTTTGTGATATCATCTTCTGAAGACTTGGAGATAGAAGAGTGGCTCTTAAAGACATCACCATTTTATATTTGGATTGAACTTCCTAAATATAAACCATATTGGGAAGCATTATTGCAACTATATTTCGTATATCTTCTTAAGGAGAGAAACATTATTTGTAAGTATTAGATTATGTTTTATCTCCAAGCATTAAGAATTTCTATAGGACATTATTCATTATAGGTGGTATATATTGACTCCTTTATTTCTATAGGAAATTATGAATTTCTATAGGACATTATGCATGCGAGTGGACTTCAATGAAAGACACAATCAAGTCAAAGACTTTTATTTCTAAAAATATATGAAAATATGCATATTGCTTTACTAAAATAAAAATAATTAGTAGGCTGTTTTGCAATATCATTGTCGTCATGCGTTCACAAATTTTAAGCCGTCCTCAAAAGAGTGAGTCAGTACTGATGACTCAAAAAGGGGTAATATTGATAATTATTAAACTTATGCGTTCGCACATGGATAATGTGATTTCACGCATAAATTAAAATGCAAGGTTTTTTAATTTTTGGTGAATTGGTATTTGACTTTTGTTTTATTTGAGAGTTTAATGAAAAATTCATCTATAGCCATATCTAGCTTTAATAAACTTGACTTTGAATAAATAAAATATAGTACTACAAATTGCACCTTGGTGTGCAATGGGTACGTCAAAGATATGTAGAAAAGGAGCATAAAGTGTCAATTCTTTTTTAACTTTTTTAAGGCTTTAAAATTCAACAGATATAGATCCCCTTTTTGTTGAGTTTGTTGAGGTTGAGAAAGACCTCTATATTGAGGCATGTTGTAACTCTTTCCTTTGAATGAATTAAAGAGTTATTTTTGTGTGTTAAACTAATTTGTGTTTTGTTGTAGATTTTCTATGTTTCTATGTTCTTTATGTGTTCTAAAGCTTCACATTGGTTGTGTCTTTTATTTGACTATTGGTATTTATCTTGGTTGGCACTTCCTTATTTGGAGATATTGGTAGTTGGAAACCAATTTATTTTTTTCTATTTTATTTTATCTCTAGCATAAACATTATGTGTATGTGAGGTTGATGATTCATCCTTAGCACAAGGTTCTAAGATTATTAGTAGATAATGTTATTTTTCTTTGCAAAATCTAATTCAATCCAACAACAACTTGAATCTTTTACTTACAGCTTCATATATTGTATTGATTTGTAAGGAAATCTAGGCCATGCTATTTAATTAGCCAATTTTTTCATATCGTCGTCGAGGCCTAAGTGCATTTTAATAGGAGGATCATTTTTATTATTAATCCTTTTGTTTAGGTTAAACACCTAATATTTCTTAGTTGGTGATTACCTCTGCCTTGATCAAGAATTTTGTGTGGCTTCCTCATGCTTTGTACCTTGCCATTAACTTTCTTATTTGAGCTTAACTAGGGTCAATTTGTGTACCAATGTCTATTTAACCACATGTAAAGGGCCCCATATTTTGTTCAATCACGTTTTCTAACCTTATAGGCTATTGTTTTAAAAGTTGTATTTTTTGATAGCTGTATCTCTATACATTTTTTGAGGAATCATCATAATAGGTTTGTCTCTTATGTTGGAGAAGAGAAACTATAGATAATGGAGAAATTTAATAATCACTCATTTTAATGAGTGTGATTTATTGTCATATTTGTATAATAATGTTCCTATTCATGGCATACCTTGTAAGAAAAGTATTTGGTAAGGTTATACAACTTGATTTTATAGAGTTATTTTCAAAAATATAAATGATGACACTTTGGAGTCACTTATTCACTTTGAGTTTCCTCATTCTCTTTGAACTCACAATTTGGATTTCTATGCCAATAATTATACTATGCTATCTTTGAATGATTCTCTTTCCAATTGCAATGTACCTCTTCACTCCTCGAAGAAGATAGCGCATTTCTATTATCCTTTGGAGGTTTTTAAAGTGTTAGATGAGGTTTCAATTTCCTCTGAGGTGATTGATTCTTTGTCAAATATAGTTGATCCACATTCACTAGAGACTTCTATCATTTCTAATCCATAACTTCATCATTGTCTTCTTGATTCTGATCCCTATTTTTCAAGCAATGGTTCTTCATTTGTGAGGTCTCACATTTCATATTTGGGAGACACGCTTGAGGATGTATAAATATCATATTTGATGATATTTTTTATACAAAAGTTGTTACTTCATCTTAATCTTTTGATTTTGTTCAAATTCAATTTCTATTGGTTCCTATATTTCACCTTCTCTTATGATTGGGCATGTTCCTAATTGGTTTCCGATATCATCTTCCTAGGACTTGGAGATAGAAGAGTAGCTCTTAGAGACATCACCAGTTTATATTTAGATTTTAGTTCCTAATTAAAAACCATATTCGGAAGCATTATTGCAACTATACTTGGTATATCTTCTTCTTAAGGTGAGAAACATTATATGTAAGTATTAGATTATGTTTTATCTTCAAGCATTAAGAATTTCTATAGGACATTATTCGTTATAGGTGGTATATATTTAATCCTTTCTTTCTAAAGGAAATTATGAATTTCTATAGGACATTATGCACGTGAGTGGACTTCAACACAAGGCATGATCAAGTTACATACTTTTTATTTGTAAAAATATACAAAAATATGCATATTTCTTTACTAAAATTTAAATAATTAATAGACTATTGTGCAATATCATTTTCATCATGCATTCACAAATTTTAAGCTGACCTTGAAAAAATGACTCAATATTGATGACTCAAGAAGGGGTATTAGGGATAATGTTCAAACTTAAGAATTCACACACAGATAACTCGCTTTCATGCATAAACTAAAATGCAAGGTTTTTTATGTTTGTTGAATTGGTATTTGACTTTTTTTTATTTGAGAGTTTAATGATGAAATTCATATATAGCCATATCCATCTTTAATAAACTTGATTTTGAATAAATAAATATAGTTCTACAAATTGCACCTTAGAGTGAAATGGGTACATCGAAGATATGTAGAAAAGGAGCATAAAGTTTGAACTCTTTTCTAACATTTTTAGGGCTTAAAAATTCAACAGATATAGATCCCCTTGTTGTTGAGCTTGTTGAGGTTGAGAAAGACCTCTATATTGAGGCCTGTTGTAATTCTTTCCTTTGAATGAATTAAATATTTATTTGTGTGTGTTAAAATAATTTATGTTTTGTTGTAGCATTTTTGTGTTTCTATGTTCGTTATCTATTCTAAATCTTCACATTGGTTGTGTTTTTTATTTGACTGCTAGTATTTATCTTGGTTGGCACTTCCTTATTTGGAGATATTGGTAGTTGGAAACCAATTTATTTTTTGGTTTTTTATTTTTCTCTCTAGCATAAACATCATGTGTATGTGAGGCTGATGATTCATCCTTACCACAAGGTTCTAATATTATTAATAGATAACATCATTTTTTTTGCAAAATCTAATTCAATCTAGAAAAAACTTGGATCTTTTGCTAGTAGTTTCATTTACTGTATTAATTTTTTAAGAATCTAGGCCATGCTAATTAATTAGCCAATGTTTGCATACCGTTATCGAGGCCTAAGTGAATTTTAATAGGAGGATCATTTTTTTTTTGATCCTTTTGTTCAGGTTAAAAACCTAACATTTCTTAGTTGCTGATTACCTTTGCCTTGATCAAGAATTTTGTGTGGCTTCCTCATGCTTTGTGCCTTGTCATTACCTTTCTCATTTGAGCTTAACTAGGGAAATTTGAGTACCAGTTTATATTTATTCACCTGTAAAGGCCCCCATATTTTGTTGCAATCAGGTTTCTATCCTTATAGGCTATTGTTTTAAAAGTTGTATTTTTTGATAGCTCTATCTCTGTACATTTTTTGAGGAATCATCATAACAGGTTTGTCTCTTATCTTGGAGAAGATGAACTATAGATAATGGAGCAATTTAATAATCACTCATTTTAGTGAGTGTCATTTATTGTCATATTTGTATAATAATGTTCCTATTCCTGGCATACCTTGTAAGAATAGTATTTGGTAAGGTTTTACAACTTTATTTTATAGAGTTATTTTTGTAAATATAAATGATGACACTCTGGAGTCACTTATTCAGTTTGAGTTTCCTCATTCTCTTTGAACTCACATTTGGGATTTCTATGCCAATCATGATACTATGCTATCTCTCAATGACTCTCTATCCAATTACAATGTACCTCTTCACTCTTTGGAGAAGATAACCCATTTCTATTATCCTTTGGAGGTTTTTCAAGTGTTAGATGAGGTTGCAGTTTCTTCAGAGGTTATTGATTCTTTTTCAAATATAGTTGATCAACGTTCACTAGAGACTTCCATCATTTCTAATTGACAACTTCATCATTGTCTTCTTGATTCTGATCCCTATTTTTCAAACATTGGTTCTTTATTTGTGAGGTCTGACATTTCATATTTGGGAGACACGCTCGAGGATGTATAAATATCATATTTGATGATAGTTGTTGTAAAATAGGTGTTACTTCATCTTTATCTTTTGAGTTTATTCATATTCAAATTCTATTGGTTCCTTTATTTCACCTTCTCTTATGATTGGGCATGTTCCTAACTGGTTTGTGATATCATCTTCACAAAACTTGGAGATAGAATAGTAGCTCTTAAAGACATCACCATTTTATATTTGGATTGCACTTCCTAATTATAAACCATATTGGTAAGCATTATTGCAACTATACTTGGTATATCTTCTTCTTAAGGAGAGAAACATTATTTGTAAGTATTAGATTATGTTTTATCTTCAAGCATTAAGAATTTCTATAGGACATTATTTGTTATAGGTAATAAATGTTGACTCATTTCTTTCTTCCTATTGGGGGATATTCAATTGTATATACATGATGTATGTAGAACTTGGTGATTTTGATTCTCTCATCCATCCATGCATCTTGGTTGTTTTATCTCTTTTTGAGAAGATTTTTCTCCCATGTGATTTTCTGTATTTCTCTTCTTTGTGTGAGAATATTTGCATTGCATTTTCTTTGTACTTGGGTACCTAAAATGGCCTAGTTGTCAGGACCAATCTTGCATCTTGATTTCATATTGCATAATAATGCTTTCCCTTAGTTGCACTTAAGGGGGGATGTTGGAGTAAATATAATTTATTAACAATAGTAAGTTCAACTTAGGCTTATTACAAGGAGGTTAAAGGTAAAATTTATTAATATTTGTAATGTTTACTCGCATTAATATTTGTGACCTTAGTTGGAAGGTAGTTTTATTTTCCCTTGAACCTCATTGGTGCTTGCATCCTCACCCTTACTTGTATAAGAAGATATATTGCACATTGATAATAAGCACATTGATAACAACCTCAATACAATCATCTATTTTTTGTGAAATATCATATCCTCTCTCATAATTGTTATTAGCTATTTGTGTTCCTGGCATTGGAGTCAATGCTCCATCATACTAAAACCCTATGTGCTTCAAGTTCTAGTTATTTTTGTATGTTTTGATGCTATATTAGATATTGTTCTTGTATTTTTTAGTTTTGGATACTATTATACTTTTAACTATACTTTTGTATATGTAATTTATATTTTCTAGCTACTAGTCTAGGTTTTTTTTTTCAGTTTTATGCTAGGCATGTTTGTTTTTTAATCTATTTTTAATTGTATTGTATGAGTTAAGAGCCTTTTTCTCACTCATATTAATAAGAATTCTAAGAATTATTTATATTATTACTTGAAATGTCATGTTTAAATCTAGATTGATTAGAAATCATAACATGGATAGATTGCAAACTCTAGGAACATGCAATGTCTAACCTTTGGAAATTTAGACTAAAATGTCAAAAAGTTAGAAGTTTGAGATAATGCAAGAAATGAAAACCTGTTATAAAAAATCTTAACTCCCAAGTAGTATAGGGATATCCAAAAGTTTTGGGTTTATAGGAAAATTTAAAAATTTGAAGAATCTCATGAGAAATGGAAAAAGGTTCTAAATTTTAATGGTATGTGAAATAGTGGATAGAAAGGGTAATGAGGAAGAATAGGAAATTCCTAGGAGTCCTTTTAAGCTTTCCAAACTAATAGAATAATATAAAATAAATTATATAACTTTACTTAGAAATTTTTAAAAGCATACATAGGCCATGACTAAAGTATAATAAGAGAAAACACAAATGACATCAGGTGCAATTTTAAAAAGGGGGCCCATTTCAAGAATTCTCGGATTAAAAATTAATAATGAAGAAGCTAATTGAAAGCAACAAAAGGGAATATTCACTAAAAAAATTATATTCTTAAATTGTATAAAGCATAAAAAATTTACATTGTTAAATATAGACTAATAGACCAAACATATAAATATATAAAAAAATATCAGACTGGGATAGTGGTGTCATCCAAGAGTAGAAAGGCATTCACGTGCTGATTGGATGGTTTCACTAACCATCACCACCAAATGTACATGGCCGAGCATCAGTCAGCTGGATTCCTCCAGGACAAGGAATTGTCAAAATGAACTTTGATGGATCTTCAAGGGGTAATCCAGGAATATTAGGCGTAGGAAATTGTATTTGAGATCATCATGGTAAAGTTCTATCTGTAAAATCCTGCCCACTCCCCCAAGGCACAAACAACATGGTCGAGGCTCATGCCCTCTTCACTGGCCTTGTTCTAGTTAAAACTAGAGGCTACCAGCATATCCAAGTGGAAGGAGACTCAATGGTTGTTATTAATGCCTAGATTAAGAGAGAATCACACAATTGGAATCTATCATACATAATGAAACAAGTATGGCATGTTCTTGACACTTTCAAAGATGTCCTCATATCTCACATGCTTTGTGAGGGTAACACACATGTAGATCATCTAGCCAATATGGGTTGTGATGGGACAGATTTCATAGCGTTAAATCCAAATGTAATCATTAGCAAGGACATTGAATTGCAAAGATTGATTGAAAAGGATAGAAACTATAATGGAAACTATAATTCAATCTTGAGTAAGTGAATGGATATGACCTGGGGCACATTCATCACTGACAGGTCAGATAAAAGAAATGGATAGGACCGTGGGAAAATTTAAATTGATTTAAATTATGCAGAATGGGATGGTTTCTGATCATATGGTAATGTACAGAATTGGTGTGGTGACGATACGATACAGATGAAGTTCAAAAAACATCATAAACAGGAAAGAAAAATAGTAAAAGAAAATGGGACCTCAGCCGCCTATACAAGTTTCTTTCCCTCTGTATGCACAAATGGCAAAGGATGAGTGAAAAAAGTATAAGATAAGCATACAATGCAAGCTGGAGTAAAAGGCATTTTGTTGGAACTAATGATGCCAAATATAACACATTATGACTTATAGAGCACATTAGATCTTGCCTTAAATGAATAGTGTACCTAATCAAGCTTGGTGGTTTTAAAAGGAAGACATTCATACTCTATTTGCAGCTCTAATTTGTTCCTAAAAATAGTGCAAGAATGAAATCTATGAAGGATGTGTGCAAAATGTTTTCAATGTGGGCGATACCACTAAGAAATTCTTCCAATAAGTTTTAGGATCCCCTTGCAACCTAATGTAATGGAGGAAGCTCTACCATAACAGATAGATGATTCAACATTAGCGTCTATGTTCTTCTACCATTCAAAGGAGATAAGGGATGTTGTTAGACAAGTGATTGGTGAGGAAATATTATCACCCAAGTTGAAGCATTATCTATACCCATTGCAGGTTGTGGAAATATTTCTATCCAATGTTATGTATCTGCTTCAATAGATAACATTGTTGGAGATATTAGCCAAGAATATGATTTTACCACAGTTCATAGAAAATAATGCATTAAAAAGGGAGATACACAACTACAATCTTTGGTGTTGTAGTGCACTGGTTGGTGGCATATTTCCTTGACAAAAGTTGCTTTCAAACCATGATTCTATGGTGGTTTATGATGGCATCAAACACACCCTAGAGGGACATATCCTTTGGTATATTCAAAAGGCCCTACATACTTCAGGCCAAAGTGTAGGGAAAGAGATGGTGATGAGAATAAGGGCTATGGTAAATTACCTAATGGACTTGTTAGAACATCAAAATACTTCAGTAAAAAAAAGTAGTTATGGTCACAAAAGTGATTCCCCAGATTAGGAAATGTTGGGTCTGTGTTTGGAAGGAGTCTCAAACATAAATATACAATCCTTTGAGGACAATGGATGGAATCAACCACCTAAGCAGAGGGAATACATGGTTGGTTGGGGAGATTCACATGGAGATGGATAGGATGTGAATGCACAGGTTGGAGATCAGGGGAAAGGGTGGAATGTGGTTACATCTAGTTTGTCTCCATGCTTTCAACCATATAAGGCTAATCATAATTCAAGCAAAATGGAAGAATAAGTAAAAGATTATAATCTACATTTTTGTAATTTATGTCGTATGATATACACATAAGTACTAGTCAAATTTTGTAATATTTTGGGGTTGATAAAGTGTTTATTAATTGTCAAAATCTATATCCCTAGGCATTTTTGATTATATTGTAATGGGAAAGGATATCAGGTTTTCTTACTGGCTCTTTCCCAATTGATCCTTTGAATCTATTTTTAATATTAATAATATATATAGTGGATAACTCACTTTTTATTAAAAAAAATATCAAATTCAAACATTCAATCAGTTAAAGTTCATCACATCTAGGCCATTCTAATTAATTAGCCAATGTTTTCATATCGTTGTTGAGGCGTAAGTGCATTTTAATAGGAGGATCATTTTTATTATTGATCCTTTTACTCAGGTTAAAAAACCTAATATTTCTTAGTTGGTGATTACCTCTACCTTAATCATGAATCTTTTGTGGCTTCCTTATGCTTTGTGCCTTGTCATTAACTTTCTAATTTGATCTTAACTGGGGAAATTTGTGTACCAATGCATATCTAACCACCTGTAAAGGTGCCCATATTTTGTTGCAATCAGGTTTTCTAGCCTCATAGGATATTGTTTTAAAAGTTGTATTTTTTGACATCTCTATCTTTGTACATTTTTTAAGGAATCGTCATAATAGGTTTGTCACTTATTTCTAAGAACAAGAACTATTTATAATGGAGAAATTTAATAATCACTCATTTCAGTGAGTTTCATTTATTTTTGTATTTGTATAATAATGTTCCTATTCCTGGCATACCTTGTAAGAATAGTATTTGGTAAGGTTATACAACTTGATTTTATAGAGTTATTTTTGAAAATATAAATGATGACACTCTGGAGTCACTTATTCACTTTGAGTTTCCTCATGCTCTTTGAACTCACGTTTGGTCATTCTATGCCAATCATGATACTATGTTATCTCTCAATGATTCTCTTAACAATTGCAATGTACCTCTTCACTCCTCAGAGAAGATAACCCATTTTTATTATCCTTTGGAGGTTTTTCAATTGCTAGATGAGGTTGCAGTTTCTTCTGAGGTTATTGATTCTTTGTCAAATATAGTTGATCAACATTCACTAGAGACTTCTATCATTTTTAATCGACAACTTCATCATCGTCTTCTTGATTCTGATCCCTATTTTTCATACATTGGTTCTTTATTTGTGAGGTCTCACATTTCCTATTTGGGAGAGATGCTTGAGAATGTATAAATATAATATTTGATGATATTTTTTGTATAGTAGTTTTTACTTCATCTTTATCTATTGAGTTTGTTCACATTAAATTTCTATTGGTTCCTTTATTTCACATTCTCTGATGATTGCGCATGTTCCTAACTAGTTTGTGATGTACTCTTCCCAGGACTTGGAGATAGAAGAGTAGATCTTAAATACATCACCATTTTATATTTGGATTGCACTTCCTAATTATAAACAATATTGGGAAGCATTATTGCAACTATTCTTGGTATATCTTCTTCTTAAGGAGAGAAACACTATTTGTAAGTATTAGATTATGTTTTATCTTCAAGCATTTAGAATATCTATAGGACATTATTCGTTATAGGTGGTATATGTTGACTCCTTTATGTCTATAGGACATTATGAATTTTTATAGGACATTATGCATGCAAGTGGACTTCAATGCAAGGCATGATGAAGTTAAAGAATTTTTATTTCTAAAAATATAGAAAAATATGCATATTGCTTTACTAAAATTAAAATAATTAACAAGTTATTTTGCAATATCATTCCCGTCACATGTTGGAAAATTTTAAGTCATCCTTGAAACACTGACTCGGTACTCATGACCCAAGAAGGGTTAATATGGATAATGTTCAAACTTATGCATTCGCACATGGATAATGCACTTCCACGCATAAATTAAAATGCAAGGTTTTTTAATGTTTGTTGAATTGGTATTTCACTTTTGTTTTATTTGAGAGTTTAATGACGAAAGTCATCTATAGCCACATCCATCTTAATAAACTTGATTTTGAATAAATAAATATAGTACTACAAATTGCACCTTGGTGTGCAATGGGTACATCAAAGATATGTAGAAAAGGAGTATAAAGTGTGAATTCTTTTCTAACTTTTTTAGGGCTTAAAAATTCAACAGATGTAGATCCCCTTGTTGTTGGGTTTGTTTAGGTTGAGAAAGACCTCTATATTGAGGCATATTGTAATTCTTTCCTTTGAATGAATTAAAGAGTTATATGTGTGTGTTAAAATAATTTGTGGTTTGTTGTAGCTTTTCTGTGTTTCTATGTTCTTTATGTGTTCTATATCTTCACTTTGGTTGTGTCTTTTATTCGACTATTGGTATTTATCTTTTTTGGCACTTCCTTATTTGGAGATATTTGTAGTTGGAAACCAATTTATTTTTCGGTGTTTTATTTTACTCTCTAGCATAAACATCATGTGTATGTGAGGGTGATGATTCATCTTTAGCACAATGTTCTAAGATTATTAGTAGATAATGCCATTTTTGTTTGAAAATATAAT
This sequence comes from Thuja plicata, assembly GCA_018584345.1. Taxonomy (NCBI): domain Eukaryota; kingdom Viridiplantae; phylum Streptophyta; class Pinopsida; order Cupressales; family Cupressaceae; genus Thuja; species Thuja plicata. Next base: position 303,830 of record MU225167.1, read on the forward strand.
TCAATCTACCAACAACTTGGATCTTTTACTAGCAATTTCATTTATTGTATTGAATTGTTAGGACATGTAGGCTATGCTAATTAATTAGCCAATGTTTTCATATCATTATCGAGGCCTAAGTGCATTTTAATAGGAGGATCATTTTTATTATTGATCCTTTTGTTCAAGTTAAAAACCTAATATTTTTTAGTTGGTGATTACCTCTGCCTTTATCAAGAATTTTGTGTGGATTCCTCATGCTTTGTGCCTTGTCATTAACTTTCTCATTTGGGCTTAATTGGGGCGATTTGTGTACCAATGTATATTTAACCACATATAAACAGCCCCATTTTTTGTTGCAATCAGGTTTTCTAGCCATATAGGCTATTGTTTTAAAAGTTGTATTTTTTGATAGCTCTATCTCTATACATATTTTGAGGAATCACTATAATAAGTTTGTCTCTTATCTTGGAGAAGAGGAACTATAGATAATGGAGCAATTTAATAATCACTCATTTTAGTGAGTTTCATGTATTTTCTTATTTGTATAATAGCGTTCTTATTTCTGGCATACCTTGTTAGAATAGTATTTGGTAAGGTTATACAACTTGGTTTTATAGAGTTATTTTTGAAAATATAAATGATGAATTTCTGAAGTCACTTATTCACTTTGAGTTTCCTCATATTTTTTGAACTCACATTTGGGAGCTCTATGCCAATAATGATACTATGCTAACTCTTAATGATTCTCTTTCCAATTGCAATGTACCTCTTCAGTCCTCGAAGAAGATAACCCATTTCTATTATCCCTTAGAGGTTTTTCAAGTGTTAGATGAGGTTGTAGTATCTTCTGAGGTTATTGAGTCTTTGTAAAATATATTTGATCCACAATCACTAGAGACTTCTATCATTTTTAATCGACAAATTCATCATTGTCTTCTTGGTTTTGATCCCTATTTTTCAAACATTGGTTCTTTATTTGTGAGGTCTCACATTTCATATTTGGGAGACACACTTGAAGATGTATAAATATCATATTTTATGATAGTTTTTGTTGATGACATGTAACTGATTGAATGTTTGAAGATGTTATGTTGATCACCAAAATGCAGAAGGATAATGCAAGACATTAAATCAGTTAATGGATTGTATTGTCATTGATGTCAAATTGATATAATCTAATCAGTTATAATCAAAGTGTCAAAGACTTCAGAGAATAAAAGAGATAAAGATTATACTTTCTGTAATACATAAAAGATAAGTATTCACTATGTGACTTCAAACACCGGTCTGGTTAGTGGAACCTGGTGGATAGAGATCATTGATAGTAAAGTCATAGTGATGCTCAAGCAAGAAAATTGATGAGAATTACCGACGAAGCAGAATCACAAGCAAACCTGATGGACAGAAACATAGTGTAAACCGACGGAGAAGCTCGAGGAGTACTAGAGTGTTGACCAACACTATCAGAGAGTTAAAACTGAAAATAAGTGGAGTTCACAAACAATGAAATATGTAGTAGGTAGAGCTAAATATATACTTAATTGGTAGTTATCATTGTTTTCATTGAAAAGATAATGAAAAGATAAGTAATCGATTTAAAGATGATTTGTCTAGTTGGAAAGAAGATCTCGGGGAGATAAAAAAAGAATTTTTCTTTAAATCTAATTGGCAAGATTTGTGGATCTTTCCAATATCAAGAAAATAAAGAACCTAACAATGGTGATATCATGTCTATAAAGAGACAAATCAATTCATTACGAATTGGTGTGGGGAGAGAACAAGAAAGAGGATGCTAAGAAGAAACTAATGAAGAGCAACTTCATTCAGTGCTAATCAATTAAGCTAAGGAAAGAGCTAAAGTTTTTTGCAGACACCGAGCAACAAAGCACAACATCACCGAGCATAATCAAAGTGGAGCAAAGGTATAACATAGATATATTGATCAGATTATTTTATGAGATTATAATAGATCTAAAAATATGCAAGTATAAGTTGTATATGTGAATAGCTCATACTGTTTCAGTTTAACCATTGATTCAGAAAGTCTCTTAACCGAGTAGGATTTAAAGATCCTTTCTATATTGAGATACATCCAATGGAGCATCAAAAAATTTGTTCATGAAGATAGCATGAGATGCCAGATACCAATTGACAGGCCAAGTGAGTGTTTGATCAAAGATGGTAGCATAGAGATGCCAGATATCAAGTGACAGACTAAACTTTTAAATTCTCTAACAAGCTCACACCTAATAGTGTGTTTTTAACCTTTAACAGGGTTGGCTCTTCACTGAGCTCACTTCAGAAGAGTGAAAATTTTGGCTTACCAGTCCCAAGTGGTTTTTCCCTTAATAGGGTTTCCATGTTAAAAAGCCATGTGTCAATGTGTCTATGAGTCATTAATTTAGTTCTTTTCATTACACATAATTCAGTTGGATTGATTGGTATACTCTAGATAATTTACTGTCTGTAGGTAAATTAACAGACTTCTTTTCGGTAAACACATAGTAGAAGGTTTTACAAAGAATTTCGATTAGTAGTAATTTGATAAAAGTATTTGGAGGCATTCATCTTATAGGACTAAAGATAACTGTTAGCTCTCAAAACTGCACCCTGTTAAGCTCACAAAAACTTAACCTTTTGGAGAAACATGGAAACACTCCTGGGTAGTGGGTTTCCCAAAATTGGAGTGAATCTCCGGGTTCTAGGCCAGTTCCTATATGATACTTCACCTGAAGCTTTTGTAAAATGGCAAAAAACTTGGCTGGGAAAAGAGATAAGAAATATTTTCTTGAATGAACTTGGAGTACTGAAAAAAAAAATAGGAAGAACTAAAAGGAAAACTTAAGGTGATGCACCAAATCTGAAGATGAGAATGGTATTAATCTGACACAATGAAACTTTCCTCAACTAGTTTGACATATGCACAATATTGATATCAGAATACTCAGATAAAAATGCTTTATAAGAAGGATTGACCTCAATTCAAATGTTAACAAGAATAATAAAATTCACTTATTAACAATGAAATGAAACAAAAATCACAACTTATAACCTATGTGAGTACCAAATATTCACTCATAGATGCTAAAATTGAGACATTTACTTCAAGGATTCAAAATGAATCACAAAAACAAAATCAAATCAGTAACTCACATACCACAAGATGAACTCAATAATGGCTTCCAAACTTTTCTTTATTCAAGCTTCAATGGTGACTTAATAACACCCTCATAAAACTGAGTTTCAAACAATCTGCAAGTGA
>MU225167.1:314520-330236 GCA_018584345.1 Thuja plicata
TGTGTAATATGATGAGCATAACACAAAGTTGCCACATCTCTGATGTGCTCCAATGCTGTAGTTTGTCCTTCTCCCGTATATTCTGGTAAACCTTTTAAGGCAGCAAGAGGAATATCATCATGCTGGGAAAGATTTAAAGGGCTGCCTTGGTTAAAAGGCACAAAGGCAAATTGCCTTGCCATTGCTGGTGGTGGTACTGGTACTTGCTGATCAGAAATCGTAACAGCAACTGAACTAGAACTTGCTGAAAATGAGGTACCTTGTGTTGCTGCAGCAAATAATGATAAAGACCCCTTTTTGAAAGTTGGTGAGGCTGAATGCCTTCCTTCCTCTTTGCTGGAATGTCTGTTTCTTCTCCTTCTATATGATAAAAAAGGTCTATCTTGTGTACCAGGTGGTGTAGACTGAGTTCTTTTTGAAGGAGGAGTTCTAAGAAGTGTTCTCCCTCTTCTTTTAGGTGGAGACAGCTACAAATGCTCAAAAGACTTTGAGCTTCTGGTCTTGATTCTTCTCATACATCACTACTCTTCATAACCATGAGATTGAGTTGCCAGATATGCAATAAAACAACCTCTCACAGGTCTGTTTTATGCTGACAGCATATCAGAATCAGCACAAAACTTGAAAATTAACACAATAATCAGTAAAAAGACTGTCTCACCGGGCGTGCCAAAATTTTTAGCTCTCAAAACTGCACCTTGTTAAGCTCACAAAAACTTAACCTTTTGGAGAAACATGGAAACACTCCTGGGTAGTGGGTTTCCCAAAATTGGAGTGAATCTCTAGGTTCTAGGCCGGTTCCTATATGATACTTCACCTGAAGATTTTGTAAAATGGAAAAAAACTTGGATGGGAAAAGAGATAAGAAATATTTTCTTGAATGAACTGGGAGTACTGAAAAAAAAAACAGGAAGAACTAAAAGGAAAACTTAAGGTGATGCACCAAATCTGAAGATGAGAATGGTATTAATCTGACACAATGAAACTTTCCTAAAACCAGTTTGACATATGCACAATATTGATATCAGAATACTCAGATAAAAATGCTTTATAAGAAGGATTGACCTCAATTCAACTGTTAACAAGAATAATAACATTCACTTATTAACAATGAAATGAAACAAAAATCACAACTTATAACCTATGTGAGTACCAAATATTCACTCACAGATGCTAAAAATGAGACATTTACTTCAAGGATTCAAAATGAATCACAAAAACAACATAAAATCAGTAACTCACATACCACAAGATGAACTCAATAATGGCTTCCAAAATTTTCTTTATTCAAGCTTCAATGGTGACTTAATAACACCCTCATAAAACTAAGTTTCAAACAATCTGCAAGTGACCACCATGAAGGACTAAAAAATCACTCCAAAGGCTGCCTTCACATAAAATTTGGAAACTGTCTGAAATGGGTTACAAAATCTCTTTGCTTCTATTAAGAACTTAGAACAAGTTACAAAACCTCAAGCTAAAGGGAAGAAGAACTTCTTAACAATGAGTCTTCAACTCATATTTATGCATTTTTAAGGCCAACTGCATTCCGAAAGGAATAACTTCTGGATCGGATTTGGCCTATCCAGCCACTGTCTAACTCTTCAAAAGTCTGCAAAAATACCATTTGGTGACCCAAAAGTCACACCATCATAAATACTCCCTTAAAGAAGTAGTCTTATCCCTCTAGAAGAGTCACAAAAGTCTCTGAATTGCAATAACTTTTCTGCAGACTTTAACAACTGCAACCTCTAATCTTTTTTAAAATTTGATCTTTCCATCTATAAAAAAATCTGTTTTCCAGCGTCTGAGAACAATCTGATATTGTTCTATTTTTGAAAACTTCTGGGAATAAAACATAGCTTTGTAATAAAATATTAAAATCCCCTTTGAAAATCATTTCTGTGTATGTTTAAAAGCCTGAGTTTTGATGACTAAGCGCCTCTGCATCTTCCTTTTCATTTATTCTTTCATCGCACAGTCGCTGGCTGTTTGAATTGACCTTTAGATTTTGAGCGACTGAGCGACATCCATTCCTTCATTGCATATTCTATTCGGTCACACACTCACGCCACCTTTTACTCTGTTTTCATCTCGTGCATGAGTGGGTGATGACATCCATTTTCTGATTGGTTGCCAACTCGCGAGCTGATTTCCTTTCATCTCTACTGACTGGCGACTGCGTGGCATCCATTTCATCTTAGCACGTTGCACACTCGCGAGCGCCTTCTCTTCCATGTTCCGTGGACTTGTGGAAAAACAAAAACAGGGTGCATTTCCTTGCTTGCGGAAAATCTCTCTATGGGTGCGAATTCCGCTTTTGGAGAAGGCTCTGGACGTATCTCCGCCGAGCAAGTTCTTTCTTTGTGGAAAATCACTAGCTAAGTCCGAAACCCGCAACATGTGAAAAATCTTCTTTTTTTGCCTTTGCAAAAAATTACCTTCACAGGTAGAAATCCGCCAATGAAGAAAATGATTCTCGAAATCCCGCAAGCCTTTGCGGAAAATTACCTTTGCAGGTAGAATTCCGCCAAGGACCTTGGTACAAAAAATTGGTAACAATAAATAGAGGTATAATTTTGTGGTACTAAGTTTCAAGGGTTGATTATTGGAATTTTTTTGAAGCCACTGATTCACCCTACCTATCAGTTATTACTAACAATTGGTATCAGAGCTTGTGTGCTTAGAAAGGGAGTTTAACAGCTCAAGCAAAAGATCACAAGATGAACAGATGAGATGTGCACAAGTTGAATAAAGGCAAATTTGTATCATGGCAAAGAAGAAAAAGACTCCACCTATTAGGTATTGGAAATGATATTGTTCAATACTTAGATACTGAATATGTGTTGCCTACATAACCTCATACTCTTGAATAATTAAGAGTAAAGCATGAGCATAACTACATGATCATAGAACTTGCATCATCACTCTTCAATGCTGAGTTTGAAGATGTCAAAACTTGAAGCTCTGCAAAGAAAATGTGGGATAAGTTGAATATTATACTTAGAGGAGATGTCAATGTACTCAGAGTAAAGGTAGAAAGCCTAAGAGGGAGGTTTGATGACCTAAGGATGAAAGAAGGAGAAAATATTACTCAGTATGGCTGCAGAATAAAAGAGGTAGTCAATGCTATCTGAGGAGTTGGAGGTACACTTGAAGAGGAGACAGTGGTAAGTAAAATCCTAAGAACCTTATTGCCTGTTTATGCTATTAGAGTTTATGATATTCAAGAAATGAGAGTAGTTGAAAACAATACAATGACTCTAGATAGTTTGATAGGTAGAATAATATCATTTGAGATGAACAACTTTGATAATAGTGTCTTACCATCTATAGAATCTGCATTCAAATATTCTTTAAAGATAAGTAACTCAAGTCATACACATGCTGTTAGAAATGATAGTGACAGTGACAATAAAGATCAAGGACTTGATGAAATTGAAGCACTTATGGCTAGAAGATTATAGAGAGGCAAAGGCAGATACAAAGATAAATTACCACTTGTATGTTTTAATTGTAAAGAGGTTGGACACTTTTCTGCAAGATGTCCAAACCGATGAAAAGATGACAAAGGAAATGACAGATCATATGAGAAGAATTTTGATAAAGTTGAAAATAGAGATTATTAGAGCAACTGACAATCTGACAAGAGAGATACTCGAGACTACAAGGAAAAAGGGAAGAAAGCATGTTATTTAGCTAAGAGCAGAGTTGATGACACTGACACCGAATTAGAAGAAGGCATCAAGATGATATTTGTATCCATGAAGGAAGATTCAGATGAAGATGAAGAAAGGCATGTAGAAACTGCACTCAAATCTAATGTTAGTAAAAATGATGTCTGGATCATAGATAGTGGTTTCACTCATCATATGATCAATGATAAACAAAAGTTTGAGACTTTTGAATACTATAATGGTGGTTTAGTAAGAATGGGTAATGATACACCTTGTCCAGTTGAAGGTAAAGTAACCATAATGTTGAAAAACCTGATAAAATGTGAAAATGCCTACTGGGTTAAAGGACTGAATTACAATCTATTAAGTGTTTCTCGGTTTAACAATTCAAGTCACATTTTCTATCTTGATGACACTAACACCACTTTTTTGATGGCTAGAAATGAAGACTTATGGTTGTGGCACAAAAGATTGTGTCATGTGAACTTTGAAAAAATTATAAAGATAAGAAAAAAAAGGAATGTCAAAGGCTTACTGATGATGACTAAGCCCAAACATATCATGTGCAAGAATTATGCAAAAGATAAGATGACAGAGTCTAGTTTCAAGAGAAAAACCCATACATCTACTGCAATTCTAGAATTAGTCCATACAGATCTATGTGGACCAATGAGGAAAAAGAGCTACTATGGAGATAGGTATTTCATTCTCTTTGCTGATGATTTTTTTAGAATGATGACAGTCATGTTTTTAAAAGATAAATCAAAATTATTTAAAATGTTTAAATGGTACAAATAAATGGTAGAAAAATAAAGTGAAAAGGAATTGAAATTCTTAAGGTCAGATAGAGGAGGGGAATTTACTTCAGATAAATTCACTAACTATTGCAATGAGCATGGAAATAATAGATAGGTTTCTACACCAAGGACACCAGAGAAAAATGAAATTGCTGAGAGGAGAAACAGATCAATTTTTGACTGTGCAAGAACATTGATGATTGAGAAAAGCATCACTCAAACTTTCTGGAGGGAAGCTGTCAGTAATGCTATCTACACATTAAATAAAGTATAATTTTAGGACACAAAGAAGACACCCTATGAGCTTTGGTATGGTCATACACCCAATGTAAGTTACTTCATAATCTTTGGTAGTCAATGTTATAAATTGAAGGATGATAGAAATGGAAAACTTGACTGCAAAAGTGAAGAAGGTATCTTCCTAGGGTACTCAACCAAAAGTAAGGCTTATAAATGTCTAAACAAGTCATCTAACAAAATAATTAAAAGTGTAAATGTGAAAACACATGAATTTTTAGAAAAGAATGATAAGGAAAGCAAAAAGGAATCAGAGGACAACAACAGGTTTGTTTACACAGAACCAGTCACTTTACTTGAGAAACAGTGTGTCTCTCTTGAGCATCATAATATTGCACCCGAGCATCACGATGCAATTACCGATGATCAGGAAAATACTCAAGTTGATTTTCTGAACAATGGAGAAGAAAATATAGGTGAAGAAGATAATCAGAATGATGAACATAGAGCTAAACCAAAACTTGCCAAGTATGTTAGAAGAAATCATCCACAAGATCAAATCATACGAGACAAGAAGGCTGGAACAAGAACAAGAAGTAAGTCACTAAACACTAGATGTTTACTTTGTGATTTTGAGCCTAAATCTGTTTACAATGCACTTGAGAATGAAGAATGGGTTAGTGCTACGAATGAAGAGATAAAAAAATTTGAGAAGAATGGTACATGGACACTGGTACTGAGACCAAATGAAAAGAATGTCATCGGTACCAAATGCATCTTCAGAAACAAATTGAATGAGAATGGGAAATTCACTAAAAACAAAGAAAGACTAGTATGCAAGGGATATACACAAGAAGAAGGTATTGATTATGGTGAAACCTTTGAACCCGTTGCTAGAATAGAAGGAGTAAGAATCTTACTTGCTTATGATGCATATAAAGGATTCAAGGTATACTAAATGGATGTCAAATCTGCATTCCTAAATGGAATACTTGAAGAAGAGGTGTACATTGAACAACCAGAAGGGTTTGTTAATCCAGACAAGAGAAACATGGTATGTAGACTACACAAATCCTTATATGGATTGAAACAAGCACCTAGAGACTGGTATGAAAGATTTTACTCATATCTCATTAGCATAAAGTTTGTTACAACAACTGAAAATAACAATCTATAATTAAAAGAAGATACCGATGGTTATATTCTAATTGCTGAAATTTTTGTTGATGATATAATTTTTTGGGGAAATGAATTGTTATACAAATCCTTTTCTAATGAAATGAGCAAGGAATTTGAAATGTCTATGTTTGGGGAGATCAAATTCTTTCTTGGTCTACAAATTCTTCAAAAAGATGTAGATATATACATCACTTAGTCCAAATACATCAAGGAAGTGTTAAAGATATTCAAGATGGAGGATTCCAAACTAGTTGAAACACCTATGGCTACTGGATGCAATGTAACAAAAGAAGACATGAGAAATAAGGTAAATCAGACCTTATATAGATCAATGATTGGCAAACTAATGTATGTTGTTCACACCAGACTAGATATAGCACATGTAGTGGGGATAGTTGCAAGATTCTCTGCTAATCCCAAAGAATCACATATGAACGTTGTTAAAAGAATCCTAAGATATCTGAAGACAACCAAGGACTATGTCTTATGGTACAAAAGAGAAGGAAAATTTGAGCTACAAGTCTATAAAGATGTTGATTGGGCTGGAAACATTGATGACCAAAAGAGCACAACTGGAGGAGCATTGTTCATGGGTGACATACTTGTCACATGGATAAGAAAGAAGAAAGGATACATCTCCCAGTATACTATAGAAGAAGAGTATGTGGGTGCTGCTACAAATTTCTTGAATATTGTATGGATCAAACAATTACTGGAAGGTATGCATATGAAGATCTTTGAACAAGTAATTATCTATTGTGATAATACCAGTGTAATAAACATTTCTAACAATCCAGTCATCCATGCTAAGACTAAGCATATTGCTATCAAGTATCACTATCTGAGAGAACAAGTGCAAGAAAAAGAAGTGACACTAGAATATGTTCAATCAAAGGAACATTTAGCTGATATATTAACCAAGCCATTACCAAAGGACATATTTGAGTACATGAGACAATGACTAGGGTATCAACCCTTGTCTATTGGTTAGTAATGTGACTAGGAGATTGCATCAACCTATACCAAATCTAAAGACTAGTCATGTTGATGCAAACACTGCAATGGATAGCAACAAATACATATGTACACATCAAGGTACAAATCTACATTGAAAACCAGAGACATTGTATTGCTGATGGATAGGGAAATTCAAGGAATATATTATGCAAAGGAATGGAACATGATATAGTTGATAAATCAAGGAGAAGTATTTTTGTTTGGAATTGTTGTCAAAGGGAGAGAAATATCTCATTATCATACAAAAGGGAGAATTATCATTAGGGAGAGATTTTCTTTATCATACAAAGTGAGAGATGATCTCCATAGCACATAAAAAAGAGATATGATAAAAGGAGAGATTATATCATTACTCATGAAGAGAAGTTCTTGAGAATCAGAAAGGATGAGTTAATCAATATTCTAAGGCAGAGAAATTGATTACACATGAAATATCTATCTAAGGGAGAGTAGTAACAAAGGGAGAGAGTTCAAAGAAAAAGAGATTATCAAGAAGAGGAACAGTCAAGGCAGAGCACATATCAGAACAAAGGAAGAAGATGATACATCTATCCAGTGAAGGGATTAAAGATTGAAGACAACCATTCTGCGAGAAACAAATATAAGCTATTTTGAGCTTACCGAGAGCCAAACATTTATAATAGTTACATTAGGAAAAGCTTGATGAAACTGTATATTTCATATTGTATTAGTGATAGTATAGTATGATAATGTAGTATGTTTCCATCAATGCCAAAGGGAGAGATTGATGACATGTAACTGATTGAATGTTTGAAGATGTTAAGTTGATCACCAAAGTGCAGAAGGATAATGCAAGACATTAAATTAGTTAATGGATAGTATTGTCATTGATGTCAAGTTGATATAATCTCATTGGTTATAATCAAAGTGTCAAAGAATTCAGAGAGATAAAGATTATGCTTCTTGTAATGCATAAAATACAAGTATTCACTATGTGAGTTCAAACACCGATGGTTAGTGGAACTCAATGGATAGAGATCACTGACAGTCAAGTCACAGTGATGCCTGAGCAATAAAACTAATGAGAATTATTGATGAAGTAGACTCACAAGAAAACTCAACAGCCAAAAACATAGTGTAAAATGATGGAGAAGCCCGAGGAGAACTGGAGTGTTGTCCGACGCTATCAGAGAGTTAAAACTGAAAATAAATGGAGTTCACCAATGAAAAAATATCTAGCTGACAGAGCTAAATATATACTTAACTGTTAGTTATCATTGTTTTCATCAACAAGATAAGCCAGAGATAAGTAATTGATTTAAAGTTGATTTTTCCAGTTGGCGAGAATATCTCAATGAGATAAAACAAGAGTTTTTCTTTAAATCTAATTGGCGAGAATTGTGGATCACGCCAAGATCAAGAAAATCAAGAACCTAACAATGGTGATATCATTTCTATAAAGAGACAAATCAATTCATTACGAATTGGTGTGGGGAGAGAATGAGAAAGAGGATGTTAAGAAGAAATGAATGAAGAGCAACTTCATTCAGTGCTCATCAATCAAGCTAAGGAAAGAACTAAAGTTTTTTGCAGACACCGAGCAATAGAGCACATCATCATTGAGCACAATCAAAGTGGACAAAATGTATAATAGAGATATATTGATCAGATTATTTTATGAGATTACAATAGATCTGAAAATCTGCAAGTATATGTTGTATATGTGAACAGATCATACTTTTTTCAGTTTAACCATTGATTCAAAAAGTCTCTTAAGAGAGTGGGATTTAAAGAGCCTTTCTATATTGAGATACATCCAATGGAGTATTAAATAGTTTGTTCATGAAGATAGCATGAGATGCCAGATACCAATTGATAGGCCAAGTGAGTGTTTGATCAAAGATGGTAGCATAAAGATGCCATTTATCAAGTGACACACTAAAATTTTAAATCCTCTAACTAGGTCACACCTAATAGTGTGTTTTTAACCTTTAACAGGGTTAGCTCTCCACCGAGCTCACTTTAGAAGAGTGAAAATTTTGGGTTATCGGTCCCAAGTGGTTTCTCCCTTAACAGGGTTTCCACTTTAAAAATCCACGTGTCAATGTGTCTATGCGTCATTACTTTAGTGTTTTGCATTACACATAACTTAAATATATTGATTGGTATACTATAGATAATTTAGTGTCTGTTAGTAAATTAATAGTCTTCTTTTCGGTAAACACACAGTAGAAGGTTTTACAAAGCATTCCGATCAGTAGTAAAGCATTCATCTTATAGGACTAAAGATAACTAGAGGTATAAATTTTTGGTACTAAGTTTCAAGGGTTGATTATTGGAATATTTTTGAGGCCACTGATTCACCCCCCCTCTCAGTTATTACTAACACTTGTAAAATAGCTGTTACTTCATCTTTATCTTTTAAGTTTGTTCACATTAATTTTCTATTGGTTCCATTATTTAACCTTCTCTTATGATTGGGCATGTTCCTAACTAGTTTGCGATATCATCTTTTTAAGACTTGGAGATAGAAGAGTAGCTCTTAAAGACATCACCATTTTATATTTGGATTGCACTTCCTAATTACAAACCATATTGGGAAGAATTATTGCAACTATACTTGGTATATCTTTTTCTTAAAGAGAGAAAAATTATTTGTAAGTATTAGATTATGTTTTATCTTCAAGCATTAATAATTTCTATAAGACATTATTCATTATAGGTGGTATATGTTGACTCCTTTCTTTCTATAGGAAATTATGAATTTCTATAGGACATTATGCATGCATGTGGAATTCAATGCAAGGCATGATCAAGTTAAATACTTTTTATTTCTAAAAATATAGGAAAAATATGCATATTTCTTTACTAAAAATTAAAATAATTAACAGGTTGTTTTGCAATATCATTGTCCTCATGTGTTCGCAAATTTTAAGCCGATCTCGAAACACTTACTTGGTATTGATGACTCAAGAAGGGGTAATATGGATAATGTTCAAACATATGCGTTAACACATGGATAATGCGATTTCACGCATAAATTAAAATGCAAGGTTTTTTAATGTTTGGTGAATTGGTATTTGACTTTTGTTTTATTTGAGAGTTTAATGATGAAAGTCGTCTATAGCCATATCCATCTTTAATAAAATTAATTTTAAATAAATTAATATAGTACTACAAATTGCACCTTGGTGTGCAATGTGTACGTTGAACATATGTAGAAAAGGAGCATAAAGTGTGAATTATTTTCTAACTTTTTTAAGGCTTAAAAATTCAACAGATATAGATCCCCTTGTTGTTGAGTTTTTTGAGGTTGAGAAAGACCTCTATATTGAGGCATGTTGTAATTCTTTCCTTTGAATGAATTAAAGAGATATTTGTGTGTGTTAAAATAATTTGTGTTTTGTTGTAGCTTTTCTATGTTTCTATGTTCTTTATGTGTCCTAAATCTTCACATTGGTTGTGTCTTTTATTCGACTATTGGTATTTATCTTGGTTGGTACTTCCTTATTTGTAGATATTGGTAGTTGGAAACCAATTTATTTTTTGGTATTTTATTTTACTTTCTAGCATAAAAATCATGTGTATGTGAGGGTGGTGATTCATCCTTAGTACAATGTTCTAAGATTATTAGCAGACAATGTCATTTTTGTTTCAAAATCTAATTCAATCTAGAAAGAACTTGGATCTTTTACTAGCAGTTTAATTTACTGTACTGATTTGTCAAGACATCTAGGCCATGCTAATTAATTAGCCAATGTTTGTATATCATTGTCGAGGCCTAAGTACATTTTAATAGAAGGATCATTTTTATTATTGATCCTTTTGTTTAGGTTAAAAACCTAATATTTCTTAGTCGGTGATTACCTCTACCTTGATCGAGAATTTTGTGTGGCTTCCTCATGTTTTGTGCCTTGTCATTAACTTTCTCATTTCAGCTTAACTAGGGTGATTTGTGTACCAATGTATATTTAACCACCTACAAACGGCCCCATATTTTGTTGCAATAAGGTTTTCTAGCCTTATAGGCTATTATTTTAAAATTTGTATTTTTTGATAGCTCTATCTCTATACATATTTTTAGGAATCGTCATAATAATTTTTTCCTCTTATCTTGGAGAAGAGTGTTAGAGTAATAGTCTCTTGGGTTATTAATTAAATCATTATGATCTAGTTACTAGCTCATCTATTCACTCTAGTTTCTTAAGCTAACCTTAGGTTTTCCTTTTTAGGGTTTCATGATTCCTTTTATAAGGATTGACCTCTTTGTTTTTTATAAGAAGTTTTTACATCTCATTGTAATCTAGAAATATATTGTTAATATATTGTTCTCTTGTGCATATGATGTCTCCTTTGGCTTTTTGACCTCCATAGTTTTTCCTGTCTTCTGTACTTTGCTTCTTTCATGTGACAGGTTTGCATGTAGGTGTTCTTGGGAGAATAGGGTTTTTCCTATTCTAACATGGTATTAGAGCCATCTTGCTGCTCGCTGTTCATTCTTTGTCGAAGTGTATTAGAAGCTGGAGGTTTTTCTAGCTTTTCAAAAGCTTTTATGTGGATTTAGGGGGGACCTTTATTTCTGGTCATTTTGAGCTCAAACAGACATTACTGTTATAAAACTTGTCCATTTTAGATAACTTGGCTCTAAGGCAATTTTTTTTTGGTTTCCAGTGCTATACAGGCACAAAAATCAAGAAAAATATTAAAAAAAACATTGTTTTTCAATTTTTTTGGCATATTTTATGCGCTACCAATGCATTTTAATTTGGTGCCACCGGCGCTCCACCACCACCAGCCTACGCCTGACCCCCGGCGCTCTCCTCTGTGGCTCGACTGTCCACTCTGTGCCTTCCTCTGGCCCTCGCCGGCCTCCGCCACCGGCCGCCCTCCTCCAGCACCCCTGCCACTGGCCCGCTCCGCGCTGGCCCACCACCGCTCTGCTCTGGTGTCCTCCTCACAAACGCCGCTCCACTGACCTCCACCACCGGGTCCCCACCACTTCGCCCGCCCAATGGGCTTGCTTATGCGCCACGGGATTTTACCACCATCAACAGTCATATGGGTGACCAGGTGCTCCAGTTTAGCCCCCTGTGCGCACCATGCGCCCAGGGGCTCATTTTTTTTAGCCCCAGGGGCTTAAAACCTAATTTTGTGGTGTTTTTAACCCTACCTCACTATTTTCACTCTATCTTGAGCATACAGGGGTATTTTTCTCACTTCCATATATCGTGAAAAATCTCTTTCCGAGCACTTTCTAATGATAGAGGTTGGGGTTTTGGGTTCTACCATTTTGATAGTGTTTTTTTCTGTCAAAGTTTGACATCTATTTTCTCCCTTCTGAGAGCCATATCTAGCTCATCTGGACTCTATTTTTGGCAAAATAAATATCGTCAGAAAGCTGGTTCAGTGAGTTTTTCATTTGCAGGGGTCTTTTATCTAGATTATTCTCTAGGTTATTTCTCCTTCGAGTTTTTCTCTTTCACACTCTAGCGGATTACTTGGGTTCTACAGGTCCTAGTATCTCTTCTTCTGTTCTTTTGGCTCACTCTTCTTTTTGACTTCTGAGCATTGTATGCTTCTCTTCTATAGCATTCTCTTTTCTAAAAACACACTAAGATAAAGTGCCTACTTCTGCATATCTGGGATTTCGAGCACCTTGTGTGTTTTTTGTACTAGCACTCAGTTATAAAGTGCCATGGGGGTTATGATGTTTTTCTATTTTGTGCTCATCCACCTTTGTCAAGTGAGCATACCTTCCACGACATTAGCCCATGCTATGTGTCAGTGACACTACCCTTTATCCTGTGCTTGTACTTCTGTTGCACTGTTGGTATTCCTAATTCTTCTTTCTGTAGATGTTTCTAGCATTGCATTTTAGTGTTCCTGTCACCCCTCTCCCTGTTCAGAATTATGGGGGGGTTCTCCTATTGATTCTATTGCTTCCCCAGTTTGATTGATCATCTCTTCAGACTTTGTCTTCTCTACCTGGTCATGCACCTTTTCAGTGGGGGTTCCAGCAGTTACTTCGGATAGTGTTTATAGCTTCATGCTTCAGAGATGCTTCTTGCTCTTTCTTGTTCCTTTCTTTGGGACTTTCCCTAGATTGGAGGCTTAGTTTTCTTCATCTAGTTTATTTCTTGTATTGGGTACCTGATCAGGCCTTGTTTCCAGGACCCTTCTTTCCTACTTTCTGCAGTAGTCTCCTAGGTTTTTGCTTCTCCCTAAGCTTATCTTAAGGGAGGGTGTTAGAGTAATAGTCTCTTGGGTTATTAATTAAATTATTATGATCTAATTACTAACTCACCTATTCACTCTAGTTTCTTAAGCTAACCTTAGGTTTTCCTTTTTAGGGTTTCGTGATTCCTTTTATAAGGATTCACCTCTTTGTTTTTCATAAGGAGTTTTTACATCTCATTGTAATGTAGAAACATATTGTTAATATATTGTTTTCTTGTGCATATGATGTATCCTCTGGCTTTTTTGCCTCCATAGTTTTTCCTGTCTTCTATACTTTGCTTCTTCCATGTGACAGGTTTGCATGTAGGTGTTCTTGGGAGAATAGGGTTTTTCCTATTCTAACAAAGACAAAATATAGATAATGAAGCAATTTGATAATCATTTATTTTAGTGAGTGTCTTTTATTTTCATATTTGTACAATAATGTTCCTAGTCATGGCATACCTTGTAAGAATAGTATTTGGTAAGGTTATACAACTTGATTTTATAGAGTTATTTTTGAAAATATAAATGATGACACTCTGGAGTCACTTATTCACTTTGAGTTTCCTCATGCTCTTTGAAATCGCATTTGGGAGTTCTATGCCAATCATCATACTATTCTAACTCTTAATTATTCTCTTTCCAATTGCAATGTACCTCTTCACTCCTTGAAAAAGATAACCCATTTCTATTATCCTTTGGAGATTTTTCAAGTGTTAGATGAGCTTGAAGTCTCTTCCGAGGTTATTGATTCTTTGTCAAATATAGTTGATCCACATTCACTAGAGACTTCTATAATTTCTAATCAACAACTTCATCATTATCTTCTTTATTCTGATCCCTATTTTTCAAACACTGGTTCTTTATTTGTTAGGTCTCACATTTCATATTTGGGAGACATGCTTGAGGATGTATAAATATCATATTTTATGATAGTTGTTGTACAATAGTTGTTACTTCATCTTTATCTTTTGAGTATGTTCTCATTAAATTTCTATTGGTTCCTTTATTTCACCTTCTCTTATGATTGGGCATGTTCCTCACTGGTTTGCAATCTTCCTAAGACTTGGAGATAGATGAGTGACTCTTAAATACATTACCATTTTATATTTGGATTGAACTTCCTAGTTATAAACCATATTAGGAAGCATTATTGCAACTATATTTTGTATATCGTCTTAAGGAGTGAAACATTATTTGTAAGTATTATATTATGTTTTATCTTCAAGCATTAAAAATTTCTATAGGACATTACTCATTATAGGTGGTATATGTTGACTCCTTTCTATCTATAGGAAATTATGAAACTCTATAGGACATTGGGAATGTGAGTGGACTTCAATGTAAGGCATGATCATGTTATAGAATTTTTTATTTCTAAAAATATACGAAAAATGCATATTTCTTTACTAAAATTAAAATAATTAACAAGCTGTTTTGCAATATCATTATCGTCATGCGTTCACAAATTTTAAGCCAACCTCAAAACATTGAGTTGGTAATGATGGCTCAAGAAGGGGTAATATGGATAATGTTAAAACTTATGCGTTCGCACATGGATAATGTGATTTCATGCATAAATTAAAATGCAAGGTCTTTTAATGTTTGGTGAATTGGTATTTGACTTTTGTTTTATTTGAGAGTTTAATGACGAAAGTCATCTATAGCCATATCCATATTTAAATAACTTTACTTTGAATAAATAAAATATAGTACTACAAATTGCACCTTGGTGTGCAATGGGTACGTCAAAGATATGTAGAAAATGTGCATAAAGTGTCAATTCATTTCTAACTTTTTTAAGGCTTAAAAATTCAACAGATATAGATCCCCTTTTTGTTGAGTTTGTTGAGGTTGAGAAAGACCTCTAGATTGAGGCATGTTGTAATTCTTACCTTTGAATGAATTAAAGAGTTATTTGTGTGTGTTTTAAAATAATTTGTGTTTTATTGTAGCTTTTTTGTCTTTCTATGTTCTTTATGTGTTCTAAAGCTTCGAATTGGTTGTGTCTTTTATTTGACTGTTGGTATTTATCTTGGTTGGCACTTCCTTATTTGGAGATATTGGTAGTTGGAAACCACTTTATTTTTTTCTATTTTATTTTACTCTCTAGCATTAACATCATGTTTATGTGAGGCTGATGATTCATCCTTAGCACTCTTTGAATCAATGCGCTGCTCGCACATCAATGTGTGTGTGTATTTGGGTACCTGTCAGAAGCAACACAAACACTCAATAGATCATTATATTAGTGCGAAATGGTTAGAAAAGCATATAAACACACTAAAAGTGACCTATTTCCTGCTAACTAGGAGGAGTGTAATCTATAACATATTAGCCCTCAGAATATGCTATAAACCAGTGATGAATACAACCTAGCATGAAGGATTTTTACTTTAATAACAAGCTAAAAGATGAAAAAGCATGTAAACTAGCTTCAAAAGATGAAATAGAAGTAACAAGCTAGCATGTAATAATATGGAATGTAATTCTATGAGTTAATCTAGCAGCATAACAATGCAATTTTGATCTAAGATGAAGGCTTATTTGCTCTCAAAACAGGCTTCTATTTATAGAAGAATGGGAGAGAGAGAGGGGGACAAGGTTCATTTATGATTCAGAAGACCTC
>MU225167.1:330313-363075 GCA_018584345.1 Thuja plicata
TGTGACAACATTAGGAAGTGGGTTAGAGAAGAATTTAGGATTAAGATTAGATTAGCATGGGTGAATGGGTTGAGAAGGGTTAGAACCCAGGGTAGAAGTTAGGTTGGGGTTAAAGATAAGGATTGACCACCTGAATTTGGTCTGTCACAACTATAGACCCTATTTGCCCTAAGTGTGATCATACCCTTGATTTATGTCCAAATGACCCTGTTACTGCTTGGCATAATTCTTTTAATCAATTTAATTCCTTTATAATTAAATACTATAGCCATGTTTGATTTTGATTTGATTTGATTGGTCGAAATTGATTTGAATTGTATGGCCATAATAGTTAATATAAATCAGTGATAAAAATCACCTAGGATATTAAATTGATTCAAAGAATTATGCCAAGCAGTAACAGGGTCGTTTGGACATAAATCGAGGGTATGATCACATTTAGGGAAAATAGGGTCCATAGTTGCGACAGACCAAATTCAGGTGGTTACAAGCACAAGGTTCTAAGATTATTAGCAGATAATGTCATTAATTTTGCAAAATCTAATTAAATCCAGCAACAACTTGAATCTTTTACAAGCAGTTTCATATATTGTGTTGATTTGTTAGGACATCTAGGCCATGCTATTTAATTATCCAATATTTTCATCCTGTCATCGAGGCCTAAGTGTATTTTAATAGGAGGATCATTTTTATTATTGATCCTTTTGTTCAGGTTAAACACCTAATATTTCTTAGTTAATGATTCCCTTTGCCTTGATAAATAATTTTGTGTGGCTTCCTCATGCTTTGTGCCTTGTCATTAACTTTCTTATTTGAGCTTAGCTGGGGCAATTTGTGTACCAATGTCTTTCTAACCACCTATAAAGGGCTCCATATTTTATTGCATCAAGTTTTCTAAACTTATAGGCTATTGTTTTAAAAGTTGTATTTTTTGATAGCTCTATCTTTGTACATTTTTTGAGGAATCATCATAATAGGTTTGTCTCTTATCTTGGAGAAGAGGAACTATAGATAATGGAGCAGTTTAATAATCACTCATTTTAATGAGTGTGATTTATTGTCATATTTGTATAATAATGTTCCTAGTCATGGCATACCTTGCAAGAATAGTATTTGGTAAGGTTATACAACTTGATTTTATAGAGTTATTTTCAAAAATATAATTGATGACACTTTGGAGTCACTTATTCACTTTGAGTTTCCTCATGCTCTTTGAACTCACATTTTGGAGTACTATGCCAATAATTATACTATGCTATCTCTAATGATTCTCTTTCCAATTGCAATGTACCTCTTCACTCTTCGAAGAAGATAACCCATTTCTATTATCCTTGGGAGGTTTTTCAAGTGTTAGATGAGGTTTCGATTTCTTCTGAGGTGATTGATTCTTTGTCAAATATATTTGATCCACATTCACTAGAGACTTCTATCATTTCTAATCGACAACTTCATCATTGTCTTCTTGATTCTGATCCCTATTTTTCAAATAATGGTTCTTCATTTATGAGGTCTCACATTTCATATTTGGGAGACACGCTTGAGGATGTATAAATATCATATTTGATGATATTTTTTATACAATCAATGTTACTTCATCTTAATCTTTTGATTTTGATCACATTAAATTTCTATTGGTTCCTATATTTCACCTTCTCTTATGATTGGGCATGTTCCTAACTGGTTTACGATATCATGTTCCTAGGACTTGGAGATAGAAGAGTAGCTCTTAAGTACATGTTGAATCCTTTCTTTCTATAGGAGATTATGAATCTATATAGGACATTATGCACGTGAGTGGACTTCAACGCAAGACATGATCAAGTTAAAGACCTTTTATTTCTAAAAATATAGAAAAATAAGCATATTTCTTTACTAAAATTTAAATAATTAACAGACTATTTTGCAATATCATTGTTGTCATGCGTTCACAAATTAAGCCAACCTCAAAAAATGACTCGGTACTGATGACTCAAGAAGGAGTAATAGGGAAATTGTTTAAGCTTATACATTCACACATGGATAATGCGCTTTCACGCATAAATTAAAATGCCAAGTTTTTTAAGATTGTTGCATTGGTATTTGACTTTTGTTTTATTTGAGAGTTTAATGACGAAAGTCATCTATAGCCATATCTATTTTTAATAAAATTGATTTTGAATACATAAATATATTACTACAAATTGCACCTTGGTGTGCAATGGGTACGTCGAAGATATGTAGGAAAGGAGCATAACGTGTGAATTCTTAGCTAACTCTTTTTCGGCTTAAAAATTCAACATATATAGATCCCCTTGTTGTTGAGCTTGTTGAGGTTGAGAAAGACCTCTATATTGAGGCATGTTGTAATTCTTTCCTTTGAATGAATTAAAGAGATATTTGTGTGTGTTAAAATAATTTGTGTTTTGTTGTATCTTTTTTGTGTTTCCATGTTCTTTATCTGTTCTAAATCTTCACATTGGTTGTGTTTTTTATTTGACTGCTGGTATTTATCTTGGTTGGCACTTCCTTATTTGGAGTTATTGGTAGTTGGAAACCAACTTATCTTTTGGTGTTTTATTTTTCTCTCTAACATAAACATCATGTGTATGTGAGGATGATGATTCATCCTTAGCACAAGGTTCTAAGATTATTAGTAGATAACATCATTTTTATTGCAAAATCTAATTCAATCTAGTAACAACTTGGATCTTTTACTAGCAATTTCATTTACTGTATTGATTTTTTAGGACATCTAGGCCATGCTAATTAATTAGCCAATGTTTACATACCGTTGTCAAGACCTAAATAAATTTTAATAGGAGGGCCATTTTTATTATTGATCCTTTTGTTCAGGTTAAAAACCTAATATTTCTTAGTTGGTGATTACCTCTGCCTTGATCAAGAATTTTGTGTGGCTTCCTCATGCTTTGTGCCTAGTCATTAACTTTCTTATTTGAGATTTACTGGGCAATTTGTGTACCAATTTATATTTATTCACCTATAAAGGCCCCCATATTTTGTTGCAATCAGGTTTTCTAGGCTTATAGGCTATTGTTTTAAAAGTTGTATTTTTCGATAGCTCTATCTCAGTACATTTTTTGAGGAATCGTCATAATAGGTTTGTCACTTATCTTGGAGAAGATGAACTATAGATAATGGAGCAATTTTATAATCACTCATTTTAGCGAGTTTCATTTATTGTCTTATTTGTATAATAATGTTCGTATTCCTGGCATACCTTGTAAGAATAGTATTTTGTAAGGTTATACAACTTGATTTTCTAGAGTTATTTTTGTAAATATAAATGATGAAAATCTAGAGTCACTTATTCACTTTGAGTTTCCTCATGCTCTTTGAAATCACATTATGGAGTTCTATGCCAATCATGATACTATGCTATCTCTCAATGATTCTCTTTCCAATTGCAATGTACCTCTTCACTCCTTGGAGAAGATAACCCATTTCTATTATCCTTTGGAGGTTTTCCAAGTGTTAGATGAGGTTGCAATTTCTTCTAAGGTTATTGATTCTTTATAAAATATACTTGATCCACATTGAATAGAGACTTCTATCATTTCTAATTGACAACTTCATCATTATCTTCTTGATTCTGATCCCTATTTATCAAAAATTGGTTCTTTATTTGTGAGGTCTCACATTTTATATTTGGGAGACACGCTTGAGGATGTATAAATATCATATTTGATGATAGTTGTTGTAAAATAGTTATTACTTCATCTTTAACTTTTGAGGTTTCTAAAGCCTTCACTGATGGCTGGGATAAGGGCACAGTTAATATTGTGGGCAAGTCTTTTAGCCTCAGCCTCAAGGTCCTGTCTGACATCACTGGTCTCCTGCTGGATGGTCTGAAGTACTCTAAAGAGGTGAAAGTGGGAACCAGAGCTTACAAGTAATTTCCTGTCACTGATGAGGAGAGGGCTCTTTTAGTGAAAGGTAAGAAAGACTATGTCGACATGGAGAATATTGATAAAATTTGGGGTTCTATTATTAAAGTTATAATGGAATACTTTACTCTCGAGGGTAGATTCTCTAGGGTCTATAATTATCACTTTGCCCTAGTTAATCATTTTAGACATGAGATACACATTTATTTCCCCTACTTTCTCCTCTGGTCGCTTAACTAGAGCATTACTGACTATAGAGTGAAGAATGCCCCTATTCTCCATGTCGGGCTTATCCTCCTTATAGCTGATTATGCCAGAGATCATATTCCTGACCCTATCCCTACCCAGATTAAAAAGAGGAAGTTTGTGGGGTCTCTGACTAAGTCTTCTAAATCTAAGAAAGCCTCTCTGCCCTCTGATCCATCTCCTTCTAAGTCTCTGGTTGAGCTGAAGAATGATAAGCACCTTAGTGTAGCCTCTGGGTCGGAAAATAATGTTCTGGATACCCCTGCTAGTCCTATCCTCTAGAAGTCTGATGGTGAGAAGCATATCCCTCAAAAAATAGAATTTGAAGGTGTCAAAAATCATCAGATGGATCCTAATGTTGAGAATAACCCCACTACCCAGACCCCTGTGGTGAAGGATTCAGAGGATCCTAAAATTAAAAATGCCAAGGATAATCCTAAGGAAAGTCATGATAATCTTAAAACAGGGGAAAAATTTAACTCTGTTCTGGAGAATGTAAATACTGAAGGAAATGAGAATAAAGAGCTTGAGGTTGAGAAGAATAAATAAACTGATATTAATCTTATGGATAGTAATTTTGATAACTCGGGGGAAAATATTTTTAAGGTTCTGGAAGAGGAAAACTTGGAGTCCCATGAATCTCCTAGCACTGAGAAGGAGAATATGGAGGAAGAAAGTGATAGAATTCTTCAGGGTAGAAAACCTCAGTCTCTTCAAAGAGATATCTGAAGGATGGATTCTCGGGTCAGAAGGACCATTATTATGTCTCCCCTTGATATT
This sequence comes from Thuja plicata, assembly GCA_018584345.1. Classification (NCBI taxonomy): domain Eukaryota; kingdom Viridiplantae; phylum Streptophyta; class Pinopsida; order Cupressales; family Cupressaceae; genus Thuja; species Thuja plicata. The sequence continues at coordinate 335,224 of MU225167.1, forward strand.
ACAAAAAATAAATCTATCTATAGCTACAATTTGGAAAAATGGGTGCAGAGTGACCTGGTTAAACTTAAGAATAGATGCATCAAGCTGGAAAATAAGAGCTCTATGATTGAAGAAACTATGACTATTCTCAGAAATGACTTTCCTCATAATGTCAATGTTCCTGTACATGATCGCGGCTCTGAAATTGATGAAAAAATTAAAAAAGCTGTTGAGTTAGCCATGATACCTATCCAGAAGAAAATAAGCGGGAATGAGGAAATGCTAAAACATTTGCTTACACTGGTGAACACTGGTATGAGGGATAATATGGAGAATTTGATGTCTCTGAGCAACTGGCTGGAAGGAAACAAAGACACCTTTGAACATTTTGATCCTTCCCAGCAGATGGGACCTGGCACTCGTACTAGATCCAAGAAGCAGAAGGTTGAGGATCTAGATGTCTAGAAGCTGAGAGAGAACATGATGACTATGAAGACTCAGCTGGAGGATTCTGAGAGTTTCTTGAAGAATCTATTTTGATCTTGGTGCTATTGTCTCTTCTCTTTTTTTTCCTTCCAGCGTTATATTTTTTTTTTTGCTTTGCTTCTGCCTATTGTTAAATTTGGGATTTGTCCCTTTGTAGCCTGCTTCCTTCCTTGGGGCAGCCTGTTGTTCTCTGGGCTTTAATGCCTTTCTTTTCTTAGCTTTGTTAAAGGGTTTTGGGGTCCCTTCAAAACCTATTTTTACCATAATCAAAAACTTTTGAGTTTTTTTACATTCAATTTCTATTGGTTCCATTATTTAGCCTTCTCTTATGATTAGGCATGTTCCTAACTGGTTTGCGATATCATCTTCCCGGGACTTGGAGATAGAATAGTAGCTCTTAAAGACATCACCATTTTATATTTGGATTTAAATTCCTGATTATAAACCATATTGGTAATCATTATCCCGACTATACTTGGTATATCTTCTTCTTAAGGAGAGATACATTATTTGTAAGTATTAGATTATGTTTTATCTTCAAGCATTAAGAATTTCTATAGGACATTATTTATTATAGGTGGTATATGTTGACTCCTTTCTTTCTTCCTATTGGGGTTTATTCAATTGTATATGCATGATGTATGTAGACCCTGGGTATTTTGATTCATTCATCCATCCATGCATCTTGGTTTTTTTATCTCTTTTGGAGAAGATTTTTCTCTGATGTGATTTTCTCTATTTCTCTTCTTTGTGCGAGAATATTTGTATTACATTTTCTTTGTACACGGGTACCCAAAATGGCATATTTTTCAGGACCAATCTTGCATTTTGATTTCATATTGCATAATAATATTTTCCCTAAGTTGCACTTAAGGGGGGATGTTGGAGTAAAGATAATTTATTCATAATTGTAAGTTCAACTTAGGCTTATTACAAGGAGGTTAAAGGTAAAATTTATTAATATTTTTAATGTTTACTTGCATTAATATTTGTGACCTTAGTTGGAAGGTAGTTTTATTTTCCCTTGAACCTCATTGGTTCTTGCATCCTCACTCTTACTTGTATAAGAAGATATATTGCACATTGATAATAAGCACATTGATAACAACCTCAATACAGTCATCTATTTTTTTGTGAAATATCATATTCTCTCTCATAATTTTTTTAGATATTTGTGTTCCTGGCATTGGAGTAAGTGCTCCATCATACTAGAGCCCTATGTGCTTCAAGTTCTAGTTATTTTTGTATGTTTTGATGCTATATTAGATACTGTTCTTGTATTTGTTAGTTTTGGATACTATGATACTTTTAACTACACTTTTGTATATGTAATTTATATTTTCTAGCTACTAGTCTAGGGTTTTTTTTTTTTCAGTTTTATGCTAGGCATGTTTGTTTTTTAATCTATTTTTAATTGTATTGTATGAGTTAAGAGCATTTTTATCACTCATATTAATAAAAATATAAAAGAAATATTGTTTAGTGTTATACATTTTGTCTTCAAATCAATTATTATATAAATATTTTATGTGAATTCTAAGAATTGTTTATATTATTACTTGAAATGTCATGTTTAGTTTTAGATAGAGTAGAAATCATAACATGGATAGATTGAAAACTCTAGGAACATGCAATGTCTAACCTTTGGAAATTTAGACTAAAATGTCAAAAAGTTAAAAGTTAGAGATAATGCAGGAAATAAAAACCTCTTATAAAAAATACTAACACTCCCAAATAGTATAGGGATATCCAAAAGTTTTGGGTTTATAGGAAAATTTAAAAATGTGAAGAATCTCATGAGAAATGGAAAAAGGTTGTAAATTTTAATGGTTGATGTAAGTGTTCCAAGGGCTTGCTTTCATAATTGACTAAGAAGATCTTCTTTTTCTTATTCAAGGATCCTAATCTCCTCTAGGTCCTTATTAGGCTTAGATGATTAACTAATTCCTAATCCAACTCTTCTCTAAGAGTCTCACACTTTGTGCTTCACCTTTGAAAGACTAACACCCTAGTATTTACTTCACTTCCTCTCTTACACTTAGAAGGATCTAAGTGCTAACTCCACTCTAGCATTCATGAATCATTGTAGGGGTTTCCATCATCATGTATATAGTCCATTTGATCCCATTTTAATCCATTTTGAGGGATATCTTAACTCTTTGTAGTCGAGTTTAAACTTTATGTCTTCAAGAGGCCTAATTGGGCTTATTTCCTTGTAGCCTTGCACAGTATGTTTTTCCCACTTCTTTCAATACTTTCCAAAAGAAGTTGAAAAAAAAAACACACATTAGGATACCCTTTATCAATTTACAAGATATTTTTAAGGTTTTAGTTTTCTAAGCCCTCCGTACATAGGGTTCCTACAAACTAGGATCAATAGGGCTAATAGGCCTAATTTCTAAGACAGTCTGCAACATAGTGCAAAACTTGCTCAAAACTTGACCAAATGGATTGATACAAACTCAAACCTCCTATCATGACAAGATATGAGTATTACCTAACTAAAACTACACTTAGTCCATACAGTACTTCACTACCCTGCATAAGAATGCTCACTTTTTCATCTCCAAACCACTAACCAGATAGTGCATGCTCACCTAGGGCTTGGAACTAAAAATAGAAATTTGACTTTCCTTGACTCCTAACTCTACATATATATAGACCATTGAATCCCCTAACATTTACATCTATCCTTAGGAAGATCCGATGGTTATATTTCATGGGGGAGCCATGAATCGACTAACTGGTCAAGACAGGACCAGTGAACACACAAAACACAAAATAATTTATCTAAGACCTTACACTACCTCTAAACAACCAGCTTAATGAATGAAATATACTTCAAACTATCCTATAAACACAAAAAAACCATTAAACTAAACCATTCAATCCATTTGATGTTACTGTCACAAAAAAATGCATGGGATTCCTGAAAACACAAAATTGCAGAGCACTTTTCAATATTCACCACTTGTTACAATCATCCCTCCTACCGAGTTTCAAGTCTTGGGTAACATTAGATTCCATTTGCATGATTCTAGGCCTTGTTACTCTATATCCCATTCCTATTTCTTAGGGGGATCCAAAGTAACCAAATGTTACATGCAACATTTGCAATAATTGCAAATGTTGTCATGACCACAATGTAACAAATTTTGGCATCTTTGTCTTCATGCCACTTTCCTAACTTCTAGGAACTCTAACCCCCATAATTCAAGGATCCAAGATCATTCATGACCTTAAGGCATCTCTATGACATCATTTATGTGTTTCAGACAGATTGAAGACTCTAACTCAAACTCCTAACATTAATAATTTAAAAACTACTAACAATGGCTAACTTAGTGACCTTAGTACTAATGACTAACTCACCTATCCCACATTGAAATGACCTTCTAAGGTCCAAAAACAATGTAACTATCTTGAATTGGCCAATGTCAAGTACCAGCCAAAATATACTAACTATGGAGGTTAGCCTAGGTATGCTCATGCACCAATGGTATATGAAATGGTGGATAGAAAGGGTAATGAAGATGAATAGAAAATTCCTAGGAGTCCTTTTAATCTTTCCAAACTAATAGAATAATATAAAATAAATAATATAACTTTACTTATAAATTTTTAAAAGCATACACAGGCCATGACTAAATTATAATAAGAGAAAACATATTACATCAATTGCAATTTTAAAAAGGCGGTCCATTTGAAGAATTCTTGGATAAAAATTAATAATGAAGAAGCTAATTGAAAGCAACACAAGGGAATCTTCACTAAAAAAATTATATTCTTAAATTGTATAAAGCATAAAAAATTTACATTGTTAAATATAGACTAATAGAGCAAACATATAAATATATAAACAAATATCAAATAGGGATAGTGTTGTCATCAAAGAGTAGAAAGGCATTCACGTGCCAATTGAATGGTTTCACTAACCATCACCAGAATATGTACATGACCGAGCATCAGTCTGTTGGATTCCTCCAAGACAAGGATTTGTCAAAATCAACTTTAAATGTTCTTCAAGGGGTAATCCAGGAATATCAGGCACAGGAAATTGTATTCGAGATAATCAAGGTAAAGTTCTAGCTCTAAAATCCTTCCCACTCCCCCAAAGCATGAACAACAAGGTCGAGGCTCATGCCCTCTTCACTGGACTTGTTCTAGCTAAAAATGGAGGCTACCAACATATCCAAGTGGAAGGAGACTCAATGGTTGTTATTAATACCTACATTAAGCAAGAATCACACAATTGGAAGCTATCATACATAAGGCGACAAATGTGGCATGTTCTTGAAACTTTCAAAGATGTCCTCATATCTCACATTATTTGCGAGGGTAACACACTGGAAGATCATTTAGCTAATATGGGTTGTGATGGGACGGATGTCATAGCCTTAACTCCAAATATAATCATTAGCAAGGACATTGAATTGCAAAGATTGATTGAAAAGGATAGAAACTATAATGCAAACTATAATTAAATCTTGAGTAAGTAAATGGATATTACATGGGGCACATTCATCATTGACGTGTCAGATAAAAGAAATAGATGGGATGGTGGAAAAATTTAAATCGATTGAATGAAATGGTTTCTGATCACATGGTAATATACATAATTGGTCTGGTGACAATTCCATACAGATGAAGTACAATAAACATCATAAATAGGAAACCAAAATAGTAAAAGAAAATGGGACCTCGCCTGCCAATACAAGTTGCTTTCCCTCCATATGCACAAATGGCAAAGGATGAGTGAAGAAAGTATAAGATCAACATACAATGTAAGCTGGAGTACAGGGAATTCTGTGCAAACTAATGACACCAAAGATAACACATTATGATTTATAGAGCACATCAGATCTTGCCTTAAATGAATAGTGTACCTAATCAAGCTTGGTGGTTTTAAAAGGTAGACATTCATACTTTATTTGCAGCTATATTTTGTTGCTAAAAATAGTGCAAGAATGGAATCTATGAAGGATATGTGTGAAAAATGTTTGCAATGTGGAAGATACCACTAAGAAATTATTCCAAGAAATTTTAGGATCTGCTTGCAACCTAATGTAATGGAGGAAGCTCTGCCACAATAGATAGATGATTCAGCATTAGCATCTATGTTATTCTACCAGTCAAAGGAGATAAGGGATGTTGTTAGACAAGTATTGGTGAGAAAATATTATCACCCCAGTCAAAGCATTATCTGTACCCATCGCAGGTTGTGGAAATATTCCTATCCAATGTTATGGATCTGCTTCAATCAACAACATTTTTGGATATATTAGCCAAGAATATGGTTTTACCATAGTTCATGGAAAACAATGCGTTAAAAAAGGGTGATGCAAAACTACAGTCTTTGGTGTTGTAGTGCATTGGTTGGTGGCATATTTCCTTGAAAAAATCTACTTCCAAACCATGATTCTATGGTGGTTTAGGATGGCATCAAATGCACCCTAGAGTGATATAGCCTTCAGTATATTCAAAAGGCCCTAAATACTTCAGGCTAAAGTCTAGGGAAAGAGATGGTGATGAGAAAAAGGGATACGGTAAATGCCCAAATGGACTTGTTAGAACATCAAAATACTTTAGTAAAATAAGTGGTTATGGTCACAAAAGTGATTCCCTTGATCAATAATTGTTGGGTCCGCATTTGGAAGGAGTCTCAAACCTAAATATACAATCCTTTAAGGAGGATGGATGGAATCAACCACCTAAGCAGAGGGAATACATGGTTGGTTGGGGAGATTCCGATGGAGATGGATAGGATGTGATTGCACAAGTTGGAGATCATGCGAAAGGGTGGAATGTGGTCACATCAGGTTTGTCTCCACGCTTTCAACCATATAAGGCTAATCAGAATTCAAGAAAAATGGAAGAATAAGTAAAGGATTATAATCTACTTTTTTGTAATTTTTGTCATATGATATACACATAAGTACTAGTCAAATTTTGCAATATTTTGGGGTTGATTAAGTGTTTATTAATTGTCAAAATTTGTATCCCCAGGCAATTTCAATTATTTTGTAATGGGCAAGGATATCAGGTTTTCTTACTGGCTCTTTCCTAAATGAGCCTTAAAATAAGTTTTTAATATTAATAATATATATATAGTGGATAACCCACTTTTGATTAAAAAAAAAACTTATCAACTTCAAACATTCAATCAATTACAGTTCATCACATCTAGGCCATGCTAATTAATTAGGCAATGTTTTCATATCATTGTCAAGGTGTAAGTGCATTTTAATAGGAGGATAATTTTTATTATTGATCCTTTTACTCAGGTTAAAAACCTAATATTTCTTAGTTGGTGATTACCTCTACCTTGATCAATAATTTTGTGTGGCTTCCTGATGCTTTGTGCCTTATCATTCACTTTCTCAATTGAGCTTAACCGGGGAAATTTGTGTATCAATGTATATTTAACCACCTGTAAAGGTGCCCATATTTTGTTGTAATTAGGTTTTCTAGCCTTATAGGCTATTAATTTAAAATTTGTATTTTTTGATAGCTCTATCTCTGTACATCTTTTGAGGAATTGTTATAATAGGTTTGTCACTTATTTCTGAGAAGAGGAACTATAGATAATGAAGAAATTTAACAATCACTCATTTTAGTGAGTTTCATTTATTGTCATATTTGCATAATAATGTTCCTATTCATGGCATACCTTGTAAGAATAGTATTTGGTAAGGTTATACAACTTGATTTTATAGAGTTATTTTTGAAAATATAAATGATGACACTCTAGAGTCACTTATGCACTTTGAGTTTCCTCATGCTATTTGAACTCACATTTGGTAGTTCTATGCCAATCATGATACTATGCTATCTCTCAATGATTCTCTTAACAATTACAATGTACCTCTTCACTCCTCGGAGAAGATAACCCATTTCTATTATCCTTTGTAGGTTTTTCAAGTGTTAGATGAGGTTGCAGTTTCTTCTGAGGTTATTGATTCTTTGTCAAATATAGTTGATCCACATTCACTAGAGACTTCTATCATTTCTAATCGACAAGTTCATCATCGTCTTCTTGATTCTGATCCTTATTATTCAAATATAGGTTCTTTATTTGTGAGGTCTCACATTTCATATTTGGGAGAAACACTTGAGGATGTATAAATATCATATTTGTTGATAGTTGTTGTAAAATAGTTTTTACTTCATCTTTATCTATTGAGTTTGTTCACATTCAATTTCTATTGGTTCCTTTCTTTCACCTTCTCTTATGATTGGGGATGTTCCTAACTGGTTTGTGGTATACTGTTCCTAGGACTTGGAGGTAGAAGAGTAGCTCTTAAAGACATCACCATTTTATATTTGGATTGTACTTCCTAATTATAAATGATATTGGGAAGAATTATTGCAACTATACTTGGTATATCTTCTTCTTAAGGAGAGAAACATTATTTGTAAGTATTAGATTATGTTTTATCTTCAAGCATTACGTATTTCTATAGGACATTATTCATTATAGGTGGTATATGTTGACTCCTTTATTTCTATAGGACATTATGAATTTTTATAGGACATTATGCATGCGAGTGGACTTCAACACAAGGCATGATCAAGTTAAAGACTTTTATTTCTAAAAATATAGAAAAATATGCATATTGCTTTACTTAAATTAAAATAATTAACAAGTTATTTTGAAATATCATTGCCATCATGCGTTTGCAAATTTTAAGTTGACCTTGAGACACTGACTCGGTACTCATGACTCAAGAAGGGGTAATATGAATAATTTTCAAACTTATGCGTTCGCACATGGATAATGCACTTTCACGCATAAATTAAAATGTAAGGTTTTTTAATGTTTGTTGAATTGGTATTTGGCTTTTGTTTTATTTGAGAGTTTAATGACGAAAGTCATCTATAGCCATATCCATCTTAATAAACTTGATTTTGAATAAATAAATATGGTACTACAAATTGCACCTTTGTGTGCAATGGGTATGTCAAAGATATGTAGAAAAGGAGTATAAAGTGTGAATTCTTTTCTAACTTTTTTAGGGCTTAAAAATTCAACAGATATAGATCCTCTTGTTGCTAGGTTTTTTTAGGTTGAGAAAGACTTCTATATTGAGGCATGTTATAATTATTTCCTTTGAATGAATTAAAGAGTTATTTGTGTGTGTTAAAATAATTTGTGTTTTGTTGTAGCTTTTGTGTGTTTTTATGTTCTTTATGTGTTCTATATCTTCACATTGGTTGTATCTTTTATTCGACTATTGGTATTTATCTTTGTTGGCACTTCCTTATTTGGAGATATTGGTAGTTGGAAACCAATTTATTTTTCGGTGTTTTATTTTACTCTCTAGCATAAACATCATGTGTATGTGAGGGTGATGATTCATCCTTAGCACAATTTTGTAAGATTATTAGTAGATAATGTCATTTTTGTTTCAAAATCTAATTCAATCTAGCAACAACATGGATCTTTTACTAGCAGTTTCATTTACTATATTGATTTGTTAGGACATCTAGGCTATGCTAATTAATTAGCCAATGTTTGCATATTTTTGTCGATGCCTAAGTGCATTTTAATAGGAGGATCATTTTTATTATTGATCCTTTTGTTCAGGTTAAAAACCTAATATTTCTTAGTTGGTGATTACCTCTACCTTCATCTCAAATTTTGTGTGGATTCCTCATGCTTTGTGTCTTGTCATTAACTTTTTCATTTGAGCTTAACTAGGGTGATTTGTGTACCAATGTATATTTAAACACCTGTAAACGGCCCCATATTGTTTTACAATCAGGTTTTCTAGCCGTATAGGCTATTGTTTTAAAAGTTGTATTTTTTAATAGCTCTATCTCTATACATATTTTGAGGAATCGTTATAATAAATTTGTCTCTTATCTTGGAGAAGATGAGCTATAGATAATGGAGTAATTTAATAATCACTCATTTTAGTGAGTGTCATTTATTTTCTTATTTGTATAATAACATTCCTATTTCTAGCATACCTTGTAAGAATAGTATTTGTTAAGGTTATACAACTTGATTTTATAGAGTTATTTTTGAAAATATAAATGATGACACTCTAGAGTCACTTATTCACTTTGAGTTTCCTCATGCTTTTTGAACTCACATTTGGGATTTCTATGCCAATCATGATACTATGCTAACACTCAATGATTCTCTTTCCAATTGCATTGTACCTCATCACTTCTCAAAGAAAATAACCCATTTCTATTATCCTTGAGAGGTTTTTCAAGTGTTAGATGAGGTTGCAGTATCTTCTGAGGTTATTGAGTATTTGTCAAATATAATTGATCCACATTCTCTAGAGACTTCTATAATTTCTAATCGATAACTTCATCATTGTCTTCTTGATTTTGATCCCTTTTTTTCAAACATTGGTTCTTTGTTTGTGAGGTCTCACATTTCATATTTGGGAGACACACTTGAGGATGTATAAATATCATGTTTTATGATAGTTGTTTTTGATGACATGTAACTGATTGAATGTTTGAAGATGTTAAGTTGATGACCAAAATGCAGAAGGATAATACAAGACATTAAATTAGTTAATGGATTGTATTGTCATTGATGTCAACTTGATATAATCTAATCGGTTATAATCAAAGTTTCAAAGATTTTAGAGAATCAGAGAGATAAAGATTATGGTTTTTGTAATGCATAAAAGACAAGTATTCACTATGTGAATTCAAACATCGGTCTGGTTAGTGGAACCCAATGGATAGATATCACCAACAATCAAGTCACAGTTATGCATGAGCAAGAAAATTGACAAGCATTACTGACAAAGTGGAATCACAAGAAAACCTAACGGCCAAAAACATAGTGTAAACCTACGAAGAAGCGCGAGGAGAATTGGAGTGTTGACCGACGCTCTCAGAGAGTTAAAACCAAAAATAATTGGAGTTCACAAACAATAAAATATCTAGCTGGTAGAGCTAAATATATTCTTAAATAGTAGTTATTATTGTTTTCATTGACAAGATAAGCCATAGATAAGTAAATGATTTAAAGCTGATTTTTCCAGTTGGCAAGAAGATATCAATGAGGTAAAAAAAGAGTTATTCTTTAAATAAAATTGGTGAGAATTGTGGATCACACCAAGATCAAGAAAATTGAGAACCTAACAATGGTGATATCATGTCTATAAAGAGAGAAATCAATTCATGATGAATTGGTGTAGGGAGAGAATGAGAAAGAGGATGCAAAGAAGAAATTGATGAAGAGCAACTTCATTCAGTGCTGATCAATCAAGCTAAGGAAAGAGCTAAAGTTTTCTGCGGACACCGAGCAACATAGCACAACATCACTGAGCATAATCAAAGTGGAGAAAAGGTATAACAAAGATATATTGATCAGATTATTTTATGAGATTATAATAGATCTAAGAATTTGCAAGTATAAGTTGTATATATCAACAGATCATACTATTTCAGTTTAACCATTGATTAAGAAAGTCTCTTAATCGAGCGGGATTTAAAGATCCTTTCTATATTGAGATACATCCATTGGAGTATCAAAAATTTTGTTCAGGAAGATAGCATGAGATGCCAGATACCAATTGATAGGCCAAGTGACTGTTTGATCAAAGATGGTAGCATAAAGATGCCAAATATCAAGTGACAGACTAAAATTTTAAATTCTCTAACAAGCTCACACATAATAGTGTGTTTGTAACCTTTAACAGGGTTGTCTCTTCACCGAGCTCACTTCAGAAGAGTGAAAATTTTGGGTTACCAGTCCCAAGTGGGTTTTCCCTTAACAAGGTTTCCATGTTAAAAATCCATGTGTCAATGTGTCTATGAGTCATTATATTAGTGTTTTGCATTACACATAACTTAATTGGATTGATTGGTATACTCTAGATAATTTATTGTCTGTGGGTAAATTAACAAGATTCTTTTTGATAAACATAGAGTGGAAGGTTTTACAAAGCATTTTGATCAGTAGTTATTTGATAAAATTATTTGGAGGCATTCATCTTATAGGACTAAAGATAACTAGAGGTATAATTTTGTGGTACTAAGTTTCAAGAGTTGATTATTGGAATATTTTTTTGAGGCTACCGATTCACCCCCCTTCTCAGTTATTACTAACAATTGGTATCAGAGATTGTGTGCTTAGAAAGGGATTTTAATAGCTCAATCAAAAGATCACAAGATGACCACATGAGATGTGCCCAAGTTGAATAAAGACAACTTTGAATCACGACAAAGATGAATAGGACTCCACCTATCAGGTATTGGAAATGATATTGTTCAATACTTAGATACTAAATATGTGTTTCCTATAGGACCTCATACTCTTGAACAATTAAGAGTAAAGCACGAGCATAACTGCATGATGATAGAACTTGCATCATCACTCTCTGATGCTAAGTTTGAAGATGTCAAAAATTTCACCTTTGAAAAGAAAATGTGGGATAAGTTGAAGCTTGTACATAGAGGAGATGCCAATGTACTCAGAGCAAAGGCAGAAAGCCTAAGAGGGAGGTTTGATGACCTAAGGATGAAAGAAGGAGAAAATATTACTCAGTATAGCTATAGAATAAAAGTGGTAGTCAATGCTATCTGAGGATTTGGAGGTACACTTGAAGATGAGACATCGATAAGTAAAATCTTAAGAACCTTATTGCTTGTTTATGCTATTAGAGTTTATGCTATTCAAGAAATGAGAGCAGTTGCAAACAATACAATGACTCTATAGAGTCTGATTGGTAGACTAATATCATTTGAGATGAACAACTTTGATAACAGTGTCTTACCATCTATAGAATCTGTATTCAAATCTTCTCTAAAGATAAGTAACTCAAGTCATAGACATGTTGTTAGAAATGATAGTGACAGTGACAATGAAGATCAAGGACTTGATGAAATTGAAGCACTTATGGCTAGAAGATTGTAGAGAGGCAAAGGCAGATACAAAGGTAAGTTACCACTTGTATGTTTCAATTGTAAAGAGGTTGGACACTTTTCTGCAAGATGTCCAAACCGACGAAAAGATGAAAAAGGAAATGATAAATCATATGAGAAGAAGTTTGATAAAGGTGAAAATAGAGATTATCAGAGCAACTAACAATATGACAAGAGAGATACCCAAGACTACAAGGACAAAGGGAAGAAAGCATGTTATCTAGCTGAGAGGAGAGCTGATGACACTGACACTGAATCAGAAGAAGACATTGACATGGTATTTGTACCCATGAAGGATGATTTAGATGAAGATGAAGAAAGGTATGTAGAAACTGCACTCATATCTAAAGTTAGTAAAAATGATGTTTGGATCATAGATAGTGGCTGCACTCATCGTATGATCAGTGATAAACACAAGTTTGAGACTTTTGAATACTATAATGGTGGTTCAATAAGAATGGGTAATGATACACCTTGTCCAGTTGAAGGTAAAGGAACCATAATGTCGAATAACCTGATAAAATGTGAAAATGCCTATTGGGTTAAAGGATTGAATTATAATTTGTTAAGTGTTTCTTAGATGAACAATTTAGGTCATAGAGTAGCATTTGAAAATAAGAAGGCAAAGATCTTCAATGAATTAGGAAGATTGATTGGTATAGGTGAGTAGACAAAAGGTAACCTTTTGTATCTTGATGACACTAACACCACTTGTTTGATGGCTATAAATGAAGACTTATGGTTGTGGCACAAAAGATTGTGTCATGTGAACTTTGGAAACATGATAAAGATAAGAAACAAAAGGAATGTTAGAGGCTTATCGACGATGAATAAGCCCTAACATATCATGTGCAAGAATTATCAAAAAGGTAAGATGACAAAGTCTAGTTTCAAGAGCAAAATCCATACATCTACTGCAATTCTAGAATTAGTCCATACAAATCTATGTGGACCAATGAGGATAAAGAGCTACTATGAAGATAGGTATTTCATTCTCTTTGTTGGTGATTTTTCTAGAATGATGATAGTCATGTTTTTAAAAGATAAACCAAAAGTATTTAAGATGTTTAAATGGTACAAAGTAATGGTAGAAAAATAAAGTGAAAATGAATTGAAATGCTTAAGGTTGGATAGAGGAGGGGAATTTACTTTAGATGAATTCACTGACTAATGCAATGAGCATGGAATTAAGAGACATGTTTTTGCACCAAGGACACCATAGAAAAATGGAATTGCTGAGAGGAGAAATAGATCAAATATTGACTATGCAAGAACATTGATGATTGAGAAAAGCACCACTCAAAATTTCTGGAGGGAAGCTGTCAGTATTATTTTCTACAGATTAAATAGAGTACAATTGAAGAAGGACACAAAGAAGACACCCTATGAGCTTTGGTATGGTCATACACCCAATGTAAGTTACTTCAAAATCTTTGGTAGTCAATGTTAAATATTGAAGGATGATAGAAATGGAAAAATTGACTGCAAATGTGAAGAAGGTATCTTCCTAGGGTACTCAAACAAAAGCAAGGCTTATAAATGTCTAAACAAGTCATCTAACAAAATAATTGAAATTGTAAATGTGAAAGTACATGAATTTGCAGAAAAGAATGATAAGGAAAGAAAAAAGGAAGAAGAGGAATACAATGGGTTTGTTTACACAGAACCTGACAAATTACCCGAGTAATAGTGATTCACTCCCGAGCATCTGAATATTGCACCCGACTATTAGGCTGCAATTAGTGACGATCAGGAAAATACTCAAGATGATGTTCTGGACAATGGAGATGAAAATGAAGGTGAAGAAGATAATCAAAATGATGAACACACAGAGAAAATGAAACTTTCCAAGTATGTTAGAAGAAATCATCCACAAGATTGAATCATAGGAGACAAGAAGGCTGAAACAAGAACAAGAAGTAAGTCACTAAACACAAGATATTTACTTTGTGATTTTGAGCCTAAATTTGTTTACAATGCACTTGAGAATGAAGAATGGGTTAGTGCTATGAATGAAGAGATAGAATAGATTGAGAAGAATAGTACATGGGCACTAGCATCGAGACTAGATGAAAAGAATGTCATCGGTACCAAATGGATATTCATAAACAAGTTGAATGAGAATGGAGAAGTTACTAGAAACAAAGAAAGACTAGTATGCAAGGGATATGCACAAGAAGAAGGTATTGATTATGGTGAAACCTTTGCACCCGTTGCTAGACTAGAAGGAGTAAGAATATTACTATCTTATGATGCATATAAAGGATTCAAGGTATACCAAATGGATGTCAAATCTGCATTCCTAAATGGAATACTTGAAGAAGAGGTGTACATTGAACAACCAGAAGGGTTTGTTAGTCCAAACAAGAGAAACATGGTATGTAGACTATAAAAAGCATTATATGGATTGAAACAAGAACCTAGAGCCTGGTATGAAAGAGTTCACTCATATCTCATTAGCATAAAAGTTGTTACAACAAGTGAAAATAGCAATCTTTACTTAAAAGAAGATATCGATGGTAATATTAAGATTGCTGAAATTTTTGTTGATGATATCATTTTTGGGGGAAATGAATTGTTTTGCAAATCCTTTGCTAATGAAATGAGCAAGGAATTTGAAATGTCTATGTTTGGGGAGATCAAATTCTTTCTTGGTCTACAGATTCTTCAAAAAGATGCAGGCATATACATCACTCAGTCCAAATATATCAAGGAAGTGTTGGAGATATTCAAGATGGAGAATTCCAAGCCAGTTGGAACACCTATGGCTACTGGATGCAAGCTGACAAAAGAAGAAAAGAGAAATGAGGTAATCATACCTTATATAGATCAATGATTGAAAAACTAATGCATGTTGTTCACACCAAATCAGATATAGCACATGTAGTGGGGATAGTTGCAAGATTCTCCACTAATCCCAAAGAATCACATATGACTACTGTCAAAAGAATCCTAAGATATCTGAAGAAAACCAAGGACTATGGATTATGGTACAAAAGAGAAGGAAAACTTGAGCTACAAGTCTATACAAATGCTGATTGGGCTAGAAACATTGATGATCAAAAGAGTACAACTAGAGGAGCATTCTTCATGGGTGGTAGAATTGTCACATGGATAAGAAAGAAGAACTGATGCATCTCTCATTCTACTGTAGAAGAAGAGTATGTGGTTGCTATTGCAAATTGCTCTAATATTGTAGGTATCAAACAATTACTGGAAGGTATGCATATGATGATATTTGAACTAGTGATTATCTATTGTGATAATACCAGTGCAATAAACATTTCTAAGAATCCAATCATGCATGAAAAGACTAAGCATATTTCTATCAAGTATCACTATCTAAGAGAACAAGTGCAATGAAAAGAAGTGACACTGGAATATATTCAATCAAAGGAATAGTTAGCTGACACATTAAACAAGCCATTAGTGAAGGACACATTTGAGTACCTGAGACATAGACTAGGGGTTCAACCCTTGTCTATTGGTCAGTAATCTGACTAGGATATTGTACTAGCCTATACCAAATCTAAAGATCAGTCATGTTGATGCAAACACTACAATGGACAACAATAGATACATCTGTACACATCAAGGTACAAATCTACACTGAAAACCAAAGACATTGTATTGCTGATTGATATGAAAATTCAAGGAATATATTATGCAAAGGAATAGAAAATGATATAGTTGATAAATCAAAGAGAAGTATTTTTGTTTGGCACTGTTGTCAAAGGGAGAGAAATATCTCATTATCATACAAAAGGGAGAATTATCATCAGGGAGAGATTTGATTTATCATACAAAGGGAGAGCTGATCTCCATATCACACAAAAGAGAGATATGATAAAAGGAGAGATTATATCATTATCCATGAAGATAAGTTCTTGAGAATCAGAAAGGATGAGTTAATCAATATTCTAAGGGAGAGAAATTGATTACACATGAAATATCCATCTAAGGGAGAAAAGTAACAAAGGGAGAGTGTTTAAAGAAAAAGAGATTATCAAGAAGAGGAATAGTGAAGGAAGAGCACATATCAAAATAGAGGAAGAAGATGATACATCTATCCAGTGAAGGGATTAAAGATTGAAGACAACCACTCTGTGAGAAACAAATCTAAGCTATTTTGAGCTTACCCAGAGCCAAACATTTAAAATAGTTATATTAGGAAAAGCTTGATGAAACTATATATTTCATATTGTATTAGTGATAGTATAGTATGGTAATGTAGTATGTTTCCATCAATGCCAAAGGGAGAGATTGATGACATGTAACTGATTGAATGTTTGAAGATGTTAAGTTGACCACCAAAATGTAGAAGGGTAATGCAAGACATTAAATCGGTTAATGGATTGTATTGTCATTGATGTCAAGGTGATATAATCTAATTGGTTATAATCAAAGTGTCAAAGACTTCAGAGAATTAGAGAGATAAAGATTATGCTTTCTGTAATGCATAAGAGACAAGTATTCACTATGTGACTTCAAACACCAATGGTTAGTGGAATCCAATGGATAGAGATCACCAAAAATCAGGTCACAGTGATCCCTGAGAAAGAAAACTGATGAGAATTACCAACAAAGTAGAATCACAAGCAAACCTGATGGCCAGAAACATAGTGTAAATTGACGGAGAAGCCCGAGGAGAACTGGAGTGTTGATTGATGCTATCAAAGAGTTAAAACCAAAAATAACTAGAGTTCAAAAATGACAAAATATCTAGCTGGTAGAGCTAAATATATAATTAACTATTAGTTATCATTTTTTTCATGAACAAGATAAGCTAGAGATAAGTAATTGATTTAAAGCTGATTTGTCCAGTTGGTGAGAAGATCTTAGCAGGATAAAACAAGAGTTTTGCTTTAAATATAATTAGTGAGAATTGTGGATCACACCAAGATCAACAAAATAAAGAACCTAAAAATGGTGATATCATGTCTACAAAGAGATAAATCAATTCATTATGAATTGGTGTGGGGAGAGAATGAGAAAGAGGATGCTAAGAAGAAGCTGATGAAGAGCACCTTCATTCTGATGGGGATCTCCTCTCCTAGAGCCTCCTATCTCTCACCAAGTCCTTCAAAAGGACTCCCTTAGGGTCTCTTCTCTACCCTAACTAGAGGACAATCTCCTAATCCCCTAACTCACTAGGAACTCCACCAATTTTAACTCCTCTATACCTCTCTCCATAGCTCTCTTGCATTCATGGTGCCACTAACCATCTACCACTCCTATGGTGTCAAAATATTGAGGTTTTCTTCCTCAATTACACTTAAGTCTAATTCCCTCTCTAAGGATTCAATTTTGTGATTTTCCCATTCATTTTCCAAACGGGTTCGAAAATCAAGCCTTTTAGGCTTCATAGCCTTTTTAGGCCTATTAGCCCTCCCAAACATAGAAAAGGTTATTTCTCTCCTAAAACCCATTAAAAAAACTAGAAAAAAATCCCATATTATTTGTGGGTTTTTCTTCCCCTTCAGGATTTTCTAGGTCTTTGGTCTTACTACTGTCTGTACAATGGACTTTTTCCAAACCCCTAAAAATAAGGGTTTCTAGGGCAATAAGACTGGTCTGGCTTCTTGTTCTTCTTTCACTGATCTAGTGAACCCCCTTGAACTCCTCCTTCCATAAAAAGGTCTTCACTTCATGCCCCTACACTCCTCCAACATTTATTTTCACATACCAATCACTTTGCAACCTCCATTGTTGCTGCACTACTAAGAAACCCTAGCCAGAATGACTAACACCTACCTAGGACCTAATTATTTTCAAGCTTCCCCTACACACAAACACTCCATAATCCATATGTAGAAATTATATATAAGGATCTAATGGATTCCAAGTGTTCATGGAGTTTGAACCATGGGAACACCAAAGAAACCCTTCTTTTACATGACTGGACCAAAACTGGCCAGTGAACTTGCAAAACACAATAAATTTAACAAAAATTAACTAGAAATTTTAATCTATCAAAATAATGCCACAAAAATCTTGGAAACTACATTGTAAACACTATCCAATCATTAATTCAGTCCATTCTATCCAATCAAATGGTGGATGATGGCTCTATCACCTAATTACAGTGTAAATTCCTTCTTCACAAACACCAATTTGTACACAATGAACTCTCACTGTCATATTAGGGTTTGGAACACCTTAAATACCTCTATCCAACATTTTTAGACCCTCTAGTTGGGATTTTGGAATCATAAGTGTCGATTCCTAAAAACTAGGAAATGTTGTTATGACAACTTAAAAAGTTGTCATGATATTTTTTACATTTTGAGTGTCCTAATTGGTTTCAAACCTTACCAATTGACCTCAAATGACTAAAGAAAATTAAAAACTTACAAATATTCCCATTTTGGGACTTTGGTCAACCCTTTGACTATTGAGTTAACTTCTAGGTCTTAGACCCCTAGAATCAACTAGACTCAACCCACATCAAACCCTAACCTTTCCTAACACTAACCACATTAGGGAATTTATATTTTAGTCCTGATTCTTGGATGGTTTTCCAAACCATCCTACAAGCTAAAATGTTCAAATATTTGGCTAAAGACCTTAGGGTGCTCCTGCGCCATCCTCCCTTGCAACAAGAAAGTCAAGGTACCTATTTTGTCAGGAACACCTCACTCATTCCATGCTTCTTGAAGTCATTCTCAGCTACCCAAGTGGCTTCTGACTCTGGTTGTTGTCTCCACTTCACTATATGCTCCATATAGACTTTTTGTCTTGTCTTCTTCTTCACCCTTGAATCCAATATCTTCTCCACTTGTGGCTTAACTTGTTCAAGAGTCTTGAACTCTCCCATGTCCTTATGCACCTTTGTACTATACTACAACTCATCCATCTTTGGTCCCTTATATCTGATCAAATCTTTCACATTGAATATTGGAGAAATTGACATCTCCTTGGGCAACTCCACTTTATAAGCATTAGGCCCATACTTAGCCAATATCTTGCAAGGTCCAATTCTCTTCATTTGTAGCTTTCTAGGTATGCCCTTTTGTAATATTGCCTTATTCAGGAATACCATCACTAGGTCACCCACTTCAAACTACAAATCTCTTATTCCCTCATCTCTTTTTGACTTTAACTTTTGATTTGCTTCCATTAAGGTCCTCTTTACTTGTTCATGAACTTCCCTCATTGATTGGGAAAAGTCATCAAAATGCCCACTAATTTCCTCATATCCTTTGAGGTCTATGAGTTCCATCACACCCATTGGATGTGCCCCATACACAATTTCAAATGGACTTTTTCTTGTAGTCCTATTTGTGCTATCATCATAGGAAAATTCTACCTGTGGTATTACTTTCTCCCATCCTTCTCCATATTCCTTTGTCAATCACCTAAGTAGGTTCCCAAGTACTCTATTGATCCCTTTGGTCTGCCCATCCATTTGAGGATGATAGGTAGATCTATGAGACAAGTTTGTGCCTAGTCTCTTCCATAGGGTCTTCCAAAAGTGACCCATGAACTTCACATCCCTATCTGCAATAATTCTCATTGGTACGCCATGAATCCTTACTAGTTCTTTGAAAAACAAGTAGGCAATATGGCTGGTGTAATGTGTTGTTTCGCATGGTATGAAGTAGCTCATTTTACTAAACCTGTCTACCACTATAAATACACTGTCTAAACCAATTGGAGTTCTAGGTAACCCCACTATGAAGTCCATACTTATGAACTCCCAAGGTCTACTTGGGATGGGAAATGGATGGTAAAGTCTTGCATTGGATGAAGTGCCTTTAGCCTTTTGACATATGCCACACTGCTCCACATACCTTCTCAAATATTTCTATATCTTTGGCCACCAGTAGAATCTCTCTACTAATTCCAATGTCTTATTCAATCCAAAGTGTCCACTTAGGCTTCAATTATGCTTTTCCTATATGAGGTTCTCCCTCATTGAGCCTTTTGGAACACAAAGTTGCTTGTCTTTGAATATCAACCCATTCTACAATATATACTATGCAAACTCACCATGGAAGTGATTCTCAATATTCTGACACACTTTGTATATCTATGAGAAATCTAAATATCCCTCATATAGGTCCTTAAACCCTTCAAATCCTATAATTTGCAACTGAATCTCTTGGATGTTGAGGATTATCCTACTAAGAGCATCCAAAACTTTGTTTTGCACCCCCTTCTTATGCGTTATAGTAAAGGTGTAAGATTGTAGGAACTCCATCCACTTGATGTGTCTCAAGCTAAGCTTGTCTTGAGTGTTTATATAACTCACTTCTTTCTTTTCTATGAAGACAACAAAATCTTTGGGAAAATGATAATGCCTCCACTTCTTTAATTCTTGAACAAGAGCATATAGCTCCAAGTCATAAGAAGAGTACCTAGATTTAGCCTCATCTAGTCTTTCACTGAAAAAGGCCATAGGCCTGCCTTCTTGACTTAAGATAGCTCCTACAGCAATGCTACTTGCATCACACTCAATAATGAATGGTTTATCAAATCTTGGTAACAACAATATAGGCTGAGTAGCCACCTCCTTCTTCAATCTCTCAAATCCATCTTTAGCTGCCTTTGTCCACACAAATTTTGTTTTCAATCCTCCTTTTATAGTCTCTAGGACTGGAGCACAAATCTCACTGAATCTCCTAATGAACTTTCTATAGAATTGGGATAACCTAGGGAAGCTCCTAACTTTAGTCCCTATCTTAGGAGTAGGCCAGTTCAATATGGCCTCTACTTTATCCTTATCCATTTTAAGTAACCCTTGGAGATCACAAAGCTAAGGTAGACTAGCTCTTCTTTCATGAACTCACTCTTCTCAAGGTTTATGTCGAGTTTCTCTTCCTACAACTTCTTCAACACTAAATCCAAGTGTTTCATGTGATCCTCTTTAGTCTTACTGAAAATTAGGATGTCATCTAGATAGACAACTACAAAAACTCCTATATAGTCCTTCAAGACTTCATTCATCACCCTCATAAAGGTACTTGGTGCATTGGTAAGCCCAAAGGGCATCACTAACCATTCATACAACCCCTATGTAGTCTTAAATGCAGAATTCCACTCATCACCCTCTTTCATTCTAATTTGATAGTACCCACTCTTCAAATCAATTTTAGAGAAGTACTTAGCACCCCCCAAGAAATCCATCAAGTCTTCTATTCTAGGAATTGGAAATCTATACCTAATAGTTATCCTATTTATTTCCCTAGAATCAGTACACATTCTCCACTTACCTCCTTTCTTAGGAGCCAACACCACTAGGACCGCACAAGGGCTGATGCTTTTCCTAATTAGTCCTTGATCCAACAACTCTTGCACCTGCCTATCTATCTCCTTGTTTTTCTCTAGTTTCATCTTGTACGTAGCTTTGTTTGGCAAGGTTTCTCTTGGTATGAAGTCAATCTGATGACTTATCTCCCTCTTTGGTGGTAGTGAAGTTGGTGTACCTTCACAAATGATATCCTTGAACTAATCCAATAGTTCCCTCACCTCTTTTGGCATAGGTGATTTCTCATGAGTCTCCTCCTCCTTTGGCTTTAGAAAAATTGCATAACCAACTTCTTCATCTTTCAAATCCCTTAGGAATTCCTTCCCATTCATCAACATGGCACTAGATTCTGCCTTCTCCACCATGTCTTCCTCTAGTATGGATTGTATCTTGAATGTTACCCCATTTTTCTTGAAGGTGTACTTACTATCCTTCCCATTATGGAAATCTTCTCTATCATACTGCCATGGTCTTCCAAGCAATAGATGACAAGCATCCATTAGAAACAAATCACATAGTATCCTATCTTGATACTTTCCTATAGTGAACTCTACCCAAACTTGTTCATTCACCAAGATGTTTTGACCCTTATACAACCATGTAACTTTATAGGGACATACATATGGGATTTTGGTGAGCGTCAACTTATCTACTGCCTCCTCAGATATAAAATTATTTGTTGACCCTAAATCAATGATCACTTTACATACCTTTCCCAATATCTTTCATTTGACTCTAAAAATATCCCTCCTTTGCTTGTGCTCATCTTTGGTGGGTGTCTTGATTAGGATCCTTCTCAATATTATATGTTCTCCTTTCTCTGAATCCAGACTCACCTCTGATTGTTTAGAACAATATTCTCCTTGGACATAAGCTATCTTCTTCTCTCCTTGTGAAGATGTTGGATTATTCGAAAACCTATATGGAGGGTGTCCTAACTATCCACAATTGTAGCATTTCATTGAAGAAAAGTGAGAGCTTCTCCCAAAGCTTCCTGATATTCCTCTACCATTGTTATAGGAACTCCTTCCTCTATTATTGTATCCACCTCTACTATTTTTCTCTTTTCCTTGCTCTACATATCTGGATTCACTTTGTCCTCTACTGTCATTTCCTCTTCCACTTGAACCTCCTCTATGGCCACCTCTATTATCTCTATCACTTCCCCTATTTCTTGAACTAGAATCTTGTTTCTTATTTAGTTTCTTTTCCACTTTCAAAGCCATTTGAAAACATTTATGAATAGAAGTAAGGGTAAAGAGACTGAGTTCCTCCTGAATGTTCCACCTTAAACCATTTAGGTATCTCACCACTTTTATACTCTCTATCTCCTGAATTCTTGATCTAAGGAAAAGTTTTTGAAACTCCTCCGTATAGGCTAGAAAATATAGGTCTTTTTGCCTAAGGTTCTGCCTCCTCTTATGTAGTTGAATGTCATAGTCCTTTGCAAGGTGATTCTCCTTCACTTTGCAACCATAGTTTTCCAATTTGATATGGGTTTCTTTCCCTCTTTCTCTCTTTATTCCTACAAGAACTTCCACCATGTAAGTGCTTGCCCTCTTAGCCTTGAGTTGGCTATCTTCACCGTTTGTGCTTCTATAATCCCATCACACTCAAAGTGATTCTCTATCCCTTCAAGCCATTCCATAATCATCTTAGTTTCCATCTTATGAGAGAATACTTGTATTCCTTCTAGAGCCTTTTCACTTAATGCCTTGAGTGCTTTGAGGAATGGTTCCTCTCATAGAAGAGGGTCAGGCTCTGGTTCTATCTCCTCTTATACTGGTCTCTTTCCTTTGTCTATCCCTTCATGCATTTCTTCTCTCAACTTACTGGTAGTCTCTACCATTTCTGCCATCTTGATCTTCATTTCCTCCATTGCTTCTTCAAGAAGCCTATTCTTGATTTGATTCTCTAACAAATCCTTGGCTAACTCTGCATTAGTTACCATTATGTTCTCACCTATTGATTCACTCCAATCTAACATGCACAATGCCACTCCCAAGCCTTTCAATTGCTTTGATACCACTTTGAGGGGGAGATCCTCTACTAGAGCTTCCTAGCTCTCTCCAAGTCCTTCAACTAGACTCCCTTAGGGTCTCTTCTCTACCCTAACTAGAGGATAATCTCCTAATCCCCTAACTCACTAGGAATTCTCCACCAATTTCAACTCTTCTCTATACCTCTCTCCATAGCTCTCTTGCATTCATGGTGCCACTAACCATCTTCTACTCCTATGGTGTCAAACTCTTGAGGATTTCTTTCTTAATTCCCCTTAAGTCTAATTCCCTCTCTAAGGATTCAATTTTGTGAGTTTCCCATTCATTTTCCAAACGGGTTCGAAAATCAAGCATTTTAGGCCTAGTAGCCTTTTTAGGCTTATGAACCCTCCAAAACATAGAAAAGGTGATTTATGTCCTAAAACCCCTTAAAAAACCTAGAAAAAAATCCCATATTCTTTGTGGGTTTTTCTTCCCCTTCAAGATTTCCTAGGTATTTGGTCTCACTACTGTCCTTACAATGGACTTTTGCCAAACCCCTAAAAATAAGGGTTTCTAGGGCATGAAGACTAGTCTGGCTTCTTTTTCTTCTTTCACTGATCTAGTGAACTCCTTTGAACTCCTCCTTCCATAAAAAGGTCTGCACCTCATGCCCCTAAACTCCTCCAACATTGATTGGCACATACCAATCACTCTGTAACCTCCATTGTTGCTGCACTGCTCAGGAACCCTAGCTAGAATGACTAACACTCACCTAGGGCCAGATTGTTTTCAAGATTCCTTTGAACACAAAAAATCCACAAGCCATATGCACAAATTATATACAAGGCTCTAATGGATTCTAAGTGGTCATGGATTTTGAACCATGGGAACACCAAAGAAACCCTTCTTTTACATGATTGGACCAAAATTGGCCAATAAACTTGCAAAACATAATAAATTTAACAAAAATTAACCAAAATGTTTAATCTATCTAACTAATGTCACATATAACTTGGAAACTAAATTTTAAAGACTATCCAATAATTAATTCCATCCATTCAATGCAATTAGATGGTGGATGATGGCTCTGTCACCTAATTATAGTGTAAATTCCTTCTTCACAAACACCAATTCGTACACTATGAACTCTCACTATCAAATTAGGGTTGGGAACACCTTAAATACCTATATCCCACATGTTTAGACCCTCTAGTCAGGATTTTGGCACCATAAGTGCCGATTCCAAAAAACTAGGAAATGTTGTCATGACAACTTTAAAAGTTGTCATGACAACTTTGCAACTTTTTGTCAAAATAGAAATTTTTACATTTTGAGTGTCCTAATTGGTTTCAAACCTTACCAATTGTCCTCAAATGACTAAAGAACATTAAAACCTTAAAAATATTCCCATTTTGGGACTTTGTTCAACCCTTTGACTTTTGAGTTGACTTCTAGATCTTAGACCCCTAGAATCAACTAGACTCAACCCACATCAAACCCGAATCTTATCCATCTTTAATAAACTTGATTTTGAATAAATAAATATAGTACTATAAATTTCACCTTGGTGTGCAATGGGTACGTCAAAGATATGTAGAAAAGGAGCATAAAGTGTGAATTCTTTTCTAACTTTTTTAGGGCTTAAAAATTCAACAGATATAGATCCCCTTGTTGTCGAGTTTTTTGAGGTTGACAAAGACCTCTATATTGAGGCATGTTGTAGTTCTTTCCTTTGAATGAATTAAAGAGTTATTTGTGTGTGTTAAAATAATTTATGTTTTGTTGTAGCTTTTTTGTTTTGTTTCTATATATGTTCTTTAACTGTTCTAAATATTCACATTGGTTGTGTTTTTTATTTGACTGCTGGTATTTATCTTGGTTGGCACTTCCTTATTTGGTGATATTGGTAGCTGGAAACCAATTTATTTTTTGGTGTTTTATTTTTCCCTCTAGCATTAACATCATGTGTATGTGAGGCTGATGATTCATCCCTAGCACAAGGTTCTAAGATTATTACTAGATAACGTCATTTTTATTGCAAAATCTAATTCAATCTAGCAACAACTTGGATATTTTACTAGTAGTTTCATTTACTTCATTGATTTTTCAGGACATCTAGGCCATGCTAATTAATTAGCCAATGTTTGCATACCGTTGTCAAGGCCTAAGTGAATTTTAATTGGAGGATCATTTTTATTATTGATCCTTTTGTTCAGGTTAAAAACCTAATATTTCTTAGTTGGTGATTACCTTTGCCTTGATCAAGAATATTGTGTGGCTTCCTCATGCTTTGTGCCTTGTCATTAAGTTTCTCATTTGAGCTTAACTGGGGAAATTTTTGTACCATTTTATATTTATTCACCTATAAAGGCCCCCATATTTTGTTGCAATTAGGTTTTCTAGCCTTATAGGCTATTGTTTTAAAAGTTGTATTTTTTGATAGCTCTATCTTTGTACATTTCTTGAGGAATCCTCATAATAGGTTTGTCTCTTATCTTGGAGAAGATTAACTATAGATAATGGAGCAATTTAATAATCACTCATTTTAGTGAGTGTCATTTATTGTCATATTTGTATAATAATATTCCTATTCCTGGCATACCTTGTAAGAATAGGATTTGGTAAGGTTATACAACTTGATTTTATAGAGTTATTTTTGTAAATATAAATGATGACACTCTGGAGTCACTTATTCACTTTGAGTTTCCTCATGCTCTTTGAAATCACATTTGGGAGTTCTATTCCAATCATGGTACTATGCTATCTCTCAATGATTCTCTTTCAAGTTGTAATGTACCTCTTCACTCCTTGGAGAAGATAACCCATTTCTATTATCCTTTGGAGGTCTTTCAAGTGTTAGATGAGGTTGTAGTTTCTTCTGAGGTTATTGATTCTTTGTCAAATATAGTTGATCCACATTCACTAGAGACTTCTATCATTTCTAATCGGCAACTTCATCATTGTCTTCTTGATTCTGATCCCTATTTTTTCAAACATTGGTTCTTTATTTGTGAGGTCTCATATTTCATATTTGGGAGACATGCTTGAGGATGTATAAATATCATATTTGATCATAGTTGTTGTAAAATAGTTGTTACTTCATCTTTAACTTTAGAGTTTGTTCACATTCAATTTTTATTGGTTCCTTTATTTCACCTTCTCTTATGATTGGGCATGTTCCTAACTGGTTTGCGATATCATCTTCCTGGGACTTGAGATAGAAGAGTAGCTCTTAAAGACATCACCATTTTATATCTGGATTGCACTTCCTAATTATAACCCATATTGGTAATAATTATCGCAACTATACTTGGTATATCTTCTCCTTCTTAAGGAGAGAAACATTATTTGTAACTATTAGGGCCCGTTTGGCAGCAGGAATACCATATCCTAGATATGGTCAATTCTGGAAGATGCTGGCAATTCAGGAAGATGCTTATTCTCAAAATGAAATCCAGAATATGGACTGACCCGTTTGGTTCACCCGGAAGATGACTGAGAAGATGCATAAGGAATTTTAATTCTTTATTTTTTAATTTCTTTGAATATGGTGTGTATATGTGTGTATATATACACCCATGCACACATGTGTATATACATAGATACATGTATGTATATATACATGTATGTATATATAGACACATGTGTATATGTGTATACATGTGTGTACATACACATGTATACACATATACACACATACACATGTGTGTGTATACACATACATACACATGTGTGTTATATACACACACATGTGTATATACACACATACATGTGTGTATATATACACACATATGTGTATATACACATACAAGTGTGTATCCATGTATACACATATACACACATGTGTATATATAGACACACACACATGTATGTGTATACACATACTTACATTTGTGTATATACACACACATTACATCTGTGTATATACACATGTGTGTATATATGTGTGTGTATACACACATGTGTATATACACATGTGTGTATATACATGTGTCTATATACACACATGTGTATATATATACATTTGTGTATATGTATACACATACATGTGTGTATGTGTGTATATATATACATGTGTATGTGTATACATGGATACACACTTGTATGTGTATATATATACACATGTGTATATATACACACATGTGTGTATATACATGTGTATATATATACACATGTGCATATATATACACACATGTGTATATATATACATCTTTATAGCAATATAATATACATCTTTAGTCACGGATTCTACAA
>MU225167.1:363193-374103 GCA_018584345.1 Thuja plicata
GATCCCACAAAATATTAAATTTGGTTTTCTAAAAATTGGAATTCCCATTCCACTTATTTTGAAATTCCAATTCCACCTATTTAGGTGGAAGATGATATTCCCATTTTTTGGGCAAAATGAGAATTTTGCAATTCCAATTCCATTTTTTTCCATGGACCCAAACATGGAATTTGGCATTATCTAGAATTAGATAATGCCAATTCCAGTCCAATTCCTGCTGCCAAACGGGCCCTTAGATTATGTTTTATCTTCAAGCATTAAGAATTTCTATAGGACATTATTTTTATAGGTGGTATATGTTGACTCCTTTATTTCTTCCTATTGGGGCATATTCAATTGTATATACATGATGTATGTAGACCTTGGGGTTTTGATTCATTCATCCATCCATGCATCTTGGTTATTTTTTCTCTTTTGGAGAAGATTTTTCTCCCATGTGATTTTCTCTATTTCTCTTCTTTGTGCGAGAATATTTGCATTGCATTTTTTTTGTATGTGGGTACCTAAAATCGCCTAGTTGTCAGGACCAATCTTGCATCTTGATTTTATATTGCATGATAATATTTTCCCTAAGTTGCACTTTAGGGGGGATGTTGGAGCAAAGATAATTTATTCACAATAGTAAGTTCAACTTAGGCTTATCACAAGGAGGTTAAAGGTAAAATTTATTAATATTTGTAATGTTTACTTGCATTAATATTTGTGACCTTAGTTGGAAGGTAGTTTTATTTTCCCTTGAACCTCATTGGTGCTTGCATCCTCACTCTTACTTGTATAAGAAGATATATTGCACATTGATAATAAGCACATTGATAATAACCTCAATACAGTCATTTATTTTTTTGTTAAATATCATATTCTCTCTCATAATGTTGTTTAGCTATTTGTGTTCCTGGCATTGGAGTCAATGCTCCATCATACTAGAGCCCTATGTGCTTCAAGTTCTAGTTATTTTTGTATGTTTTGATGCTATATTAGATATTGTTCTTGTATTTGTTAGTTTTGGATACTATGATACTTTTAACTATACTTTTGTATATGTAATTTATATTTTCTAGCTACTAGTCTAGGTTTTTTGTTTTTCAGTTTTATGCTAGGCATGTTTTTTTTTTAATCTATTCTTAATTGTATTGTATGAGTTAAGAGCCTTTTTCTCACTCATATTAATAAAAAATATAAAAGAAATATTGTTTAGTGTTATACATTTTGTCTTCAAATCAATTATTATATAAATATTTTATGTGAATTGTAAGAATTGTTTATATTATTACTTGAAATGTCATGTTTAGTTTTAGATAGAGTAGAAATCATAACATGGATAGATTGAAAACTTTAGGAACATGGAATGTCTAACCTTTGGAAATTTAGACTAAAATGTCAAAAGATTAGAAGTTTGAGATAATGTAAGAAATGAAAACCTCTTATAAAAAATCTTAATACTCCCAAATAGTATAGGGATATCCAAAAGTTTTGGGTTTATAGGAAAATTTAAAAATTGGAAGAATCTCATGAGAAATGGAAAAAGGTTGTAAATTTTAATAGTATGTGAAATAGTAGATAGAAAGGGTAATGAAGAAGAATAGGGAATTCTTAGGAGTCCTTTTAAGCTTTCCAAACTAATAGAATAATATAAAATAAATAATATAACTTTACTTAGAAATTTTTAAAAGCATACATAGGTCATGACTAAAGTATAATAAGAGAAAACATATTACATCAAGTGCAATTTTTAAAAGGGGTCCATTTGAAGAATTCTTGGATTAAAAATTAATAATGAAGAAGCTAATTGAAAGCAACAAAAGGGAATCTTCACTAAAAAAATTATATTCTTAAATTGTATAAAGCATAGAAAATTTAGATTGTTAAATATAGACTAATAGACCAAACATATAAATATATAAAAAAATATTTGACAATTTTTGAAAAAATACAACTGAAATATTTATATGTCCTTTTAAATATTCGTATTCAATAGACAACTTAAAAACTTCCATACAATACATTTTATATTATTCTATATTTATTCAGAAAAAGTCTTCCATTCAAGTATGGCTATGTATGACAACACATTAAACACTCATGTGCATACACATTACATCAGTCCTGAGTCAATGTTTAGAGGTTGTCTTAAAAATTTATAAACCCATAACATTAATTATGCTTTAAATAAAAAAACCTACTAATTTTTTAATTTTGAAAAAGCAATATACATATTATACTATATTTATTAATAAAAAAATAATTTGGCTTGGTCATAGCCTTGTGTTAAAGTCTAATCACTGGGAAACATCTGTATTTTGTCCTTCGTTGCGGGTGTTATCCAGCAAGTCATCGATTCCTGAACTTGGGAAGAACAGATTAATGATCTGATTGATTGGGCAGAGTTTCCTGATAGAGATTTTGAAAATTTTCTTAGAGGTGGGAAGGTTACATGGAACTAATGCAGTAAGTTTTCTAAGATTTTCATTGTACGAGATTAATTTTGGATGGGGGAATCCATCAAATCTGCATATTGCAACCATGAACGAAATTGGAATCATGTTTTTGTCTTTTGCAAAGGATGGGGGGAAAATGATTCTTATCTCCACTTGCCTTCCTCAACATCAGATGGAAGTCTTAGACCATATTCTCTCTGTTTCAGTGCAATGACTTCCCTCTTATGTGTCATAACCCTACTAGGTAGACTCCTGATTTCTAGGATTTGTTAACAACACTGTGACCTTTTATTGACTTGGTCGAATGTTTCTTGACCTAAATCATTATGATTTGTTAATTTGTAGTCATGTTGTTCTTATTTTCTGTTAGATTATGCGACTTATATGATCGTATGTCATGATTTTTATGATGATGAAATATTGTTCATAAAATGATAATTATTGTTATGGATATGATGCAATTTACTTTTGATTATGATTTATGGACTAACCTACTAATGATCAATAGAGTGGTTTAGTTGGTTTGGTAGGATTGAAGGTAGGGTGTGTTTTAGGTAGAGGAGGCTAGCTCCTCGGTAGGGGTGAGAGGTGAGATCGGTAATTTTGGTTACCACTATAACCACCTAAATTTGGTCTGTTCCAACTATGGACCCTATTTGCCCTAAGTGTGATCATACCCTTAATTATGTCCAAATGACCCCGTTACTGGTTGGCATAATTCTTCAAATCTATTTAATATCCTAGGTGATTTTTATCACTAAAATACATTAACTATTATAGCCATATGATTTAAATCAATTTAGACCAATTAAATCAAACCAAAATCAAACATGGCTATAGTATTTAATTATAAAGGAATTAAATAAATCCCTAAATCCATTACTCGCTTGCAAAATAACCCATTCCCCTAGCCTATTTAATTTAATTAAAATGGCTATAGTCCCCTAATTATTAAAAAGAAATTTTATTGTTTAAATAATTAATTCTTATATTTTTAAATGAATTAAATAAGTTTATTTCATTTATTTATATTCCCCAAAACCCCAACCTCACCTATCTCAACCACTTCTACCCTGGGTTCTAACCCTTCTCAACCCATTCACCCTTGCTAATCTAATCCTAATCCTAATTCTAGTCCTAACCCACCTCCTAATGTTGTCACATTCCATTAAGGAATACTTAGCAACTCAACTCACTTGAGAAAGTCCACTTTCTCAAGCTTGACTTCCTTAAGGTCCACTTTCTCAAGCCATCCTCTTACACCCTCCCTTGCTTCTTTAAGGCTTTCATTAATGCCTTATTAATGAAGATACCTTAAGCCTATGTCTCTCCCATGCCTCATTAATGCCTTTGGCATTAATGGCTCTTACACCTCCATTAATGAGCCCCTTCACTCATTAATTCATCTTGTCCCCCCTCTCTCTCTCTCTCTCTCTCTCTCATTCTTCTATAAATAGAAGCCATTTTTGAAAGTAAATAAGCCTTCACTTTAGATCAAAAATACATTATTATGCTGTTGGATTAATCCTAGACTAGTATTTCACTTATTATTCCATGCTTTTTCATTGTTATTATTCACATGTTTAGAGCTAGAATGCTTGTTTTTCATCTTTGTAGCTTGTTTTAATCTAAAAATCCTTCATGCTAGGTTGTATTCATCACTAATTATAGCATATTTCAAGGGCTAATATGTTACCAATCACACTCCTCCTAGTTAGTAGGCAATAAGTCGATATTAGGTGGTTTTACATTCTTGTCTAACCATTTTGAACTAATGAAATGACTTATTGAGTGTTTGTGTCTTTCTCAACAGGTTCCCAAATACACATGCACAACCACATACCACATATGCATGATTAGTCTAATATTCTCTATTACAACTTTATGTTAGATTAAATGATAAATTTCTTACCTTATCACAATAATATGTGTAAGTGAATAACATTTTAGAGCTAAAATAAAATTTTCTTTACATGGTCTAAATAGAGAAATGATATTTTGATGGAATGAGTGGGATTTGTATGTGGTTGGAAGCTAGAAGAAGATTAATGAGGGAAGTAAATAACTTTGATTTAACTGGAGCATTGCCTGCAAAAAGGAGGCCATGTATGAGTTTTGGCGGTAGGAAAGGAGGGATGAAAACATAGATATATAAAAAGAAATGAAATTTTTTAAGGAAGTCATAGGTATCTGAGAGGGGAGATCATCGACAGGAAATTGGAAGAGTAAAAATTGTCTCCAGAATGCACCACCATCTTCTAGGTTCCAATTTACTTTTATAGTTGAAGGACTCAGTTTTGTTTTTTGGGATTCTCTTGAATTGGTTAACCATCTGCATTTTGGTTTCTATGTACATGTTCAGTATTGGAAATTAATACCTATAAAATTGTTTCGTAATTTCATGGAACATCCATGACCTGTGGTTTAGATTTTTATTTCCTTACCTTCAGTTGTAATGAAATCCTCATATTCTACCAGAAGATGTCATGGATGTTCCTTCTACTTTCAGTTCATTTTGGATTGCTTTTGGCTATTTTTGTAATTGCATTAGGAGATTAATATACGCCGCTTCTTAGGAAACAATTCCTGGCCAAATGCTCCTTATCCCTCAGTTATTTTTGCAGCCAATTGGTCGTTTAATACAATGGAATGGTGTTGGGATTAGAAGTAAAGAATGACATTTTATTTTCTTCTTACCAGTAGTTGCGCTTCCTCCAGATTAGCCGCTCCATGTTGTGGAGGATGTTGTGTTAAATTTTTTTTTTTATCTGGTTATTAAATCCACTTTGTAGTTTGACATAAGGGAAGGGTATTGGTATTTATTTAAAAATGAATTGTCTCAGCACTGATAAGTTACCTCCTCAGATTTCAAATGTCTTGCACCCAATTATATTAGGAAGTAAAATAAGAATAATTAAAATTTACCTTTTTAATTGGTTTGGGTGAGATTTAATC
The DNA here is from genome assembly GCA_018584345.1 of Thuja plicata. Lineage (NCBI taxonomy): Eukaryota > Viridiplantae > Streptophyta > Pinopsida > Cupressales > Cupressaceae > Thuja > Thuja plicata. The sequence continues at coordinate 368,584 of MU225167.1, forward strand.
ATGAAGTCTGCAAACTGCCATAATGTTTAGGCTGATGTGGCCCATTAAACTATTTTAAAATATCCTTTGCAAGATTGATTCTGAAGCACACCAGGATTACACTGTGGTTATAACAAATATAAACAAAACTTTTTGTTGTGTTTTCTATAGATTTTAAATAAAAAATTATCTTGAACAGAAATGGAATAGAAGGTTTTCATTTCCAGCATTTTTGATGTGACATTATTAGGAATTATATTCTTGCTCGAAAAGATTTAATCCATTTATTTATTTATTTGCATTTAAGTTTTCTTACAGATTCTCTGTAATTCTTTTTAAATTCTTAAATTTAGTTTAGAATTCCATTTAAGTTTCTTCATAGATCAGTTGTAGTTGCTATTAAACATGTTTTTCTAATTATAACTTAATCCACTTATTTATTTATTTATTCGCATTTAAGTTTTCTATCAGATTCTCTATTATTTTTTTTAAATTCTTGAATGTAGTAAAGAATTCCTTTTAAGTTTCTTCATAGATCAGTTCTAGTTACTATTAAAATTTTTGTTCTGATGATGAATTGTCACTGAGTGACCTTCTAGCCACAAAAAAGCTAAGATTATGAATTTTATTTATTTCATTTGTGAGAAAGTCAGTATCAAGGAGGGGTGTTGAATATGGAAATTTAAGGGAAGGGCAAAATGTTTTTCTTTACCTATTAGTAGAATTCTGGTAACTTGATTGCTTTGGCCAAAGCTATATTTTGCATATGTTTTCTTAAATATATTGGTTTTGTTTCATCTCTATTTCATATATGTGCTAGTTCTACTTAGACTTATAAGGAAAGTAGATAGGTCACAACTTGCACTACATTCCTTCCGATCCATCAGTGCTGATTAGCTAGACTTTTTAGGAAGGGTCAGTGCACTCTGCATTTTAGGATGAGCCTCGGGGGAGCTAACCACTCCAAGGTTGGGTGGAAAAAGTGTCTGGACCACATCTCATCTTGAGATTTGTAGATGGATAGGTGTCTAATGGCTTAGGAGACCAAAGCATGCATGTGGACAGCTGTTTGATGAAATATTTGATACTTGATTCTTTTCAACCTTATGGTGTTGTATTTTATGTATATTTCGTAATCATGGTCTAAGATGCATGAAAAGTTGGTCGACATCCTTATATATATATATATATATATATATATATATATATATATATATTTCTCATTAATTATGGATAGACTTGTATGTTCAATAATATGGTTGACTTCTTTATGTTGTACTTCATAGTGAGAATTGATATTATATGATTTCTTGGGAGATAATGTGTAATTAATTTATGAGTATTTTCTTGTTGTCTAGTCATAGAGATTGACCTAATATGACTATTGAAACTACTTAAGAGTTATCCTTACTTTTTTCTTATGTGGCTTTTATTGGTAATATCGGTCTTTGCATGTGCTATCAGAGCTATGTTTAAACAATAGGACCTTGGTCTACTATTGCTAAGATGCATATTTATGCTTGGTGTAGGAGTTAATCTAACACCATGAATACTAGAAATAGTAACTGAGCTAGATCAAGAAATGAGAGGAATGATGAGCCTAATCAGAGGCTAGATTAGATCTTAGTTCTCTTACAACAGCAGGGTGATCTTATGGATCATCTTGAGCAGGATTTAAGAGGTAGACAAAAAGATTAGGAAAGAAAGAAGAGGGAGGAAGATTTGAGGGTCGAAGCTCAATAGAAACATGATGAATATTTGACACTTGAAGCTCAGCGTAAATAGGAAAGAGGATCAAAGGCTTGAGGCTCAGCAGAAAGAAGAGGAGGATAGGAGAAATGAAGAACAATTAAAATATAATGCTAATCTTAGGACTACAAATGTGCCCAATAATAGGGAAATAATTATAGAAGAGTTGAGAAAGGACCTCAAGAAGTTTGTACCTCCTAATTTTTATGGTAAGACCATCGGTAATGATGCTGAAGCATGGATTGTATTCATGGAAAAATACTTGCATGTTCACAACATTTTTGGTGAATCTAGAGCTATGTGGGATGCTTTCCAATTGATCGGTGAAGCTGGTACTTGTTGGAATAATGAGATGGCAGAGAAGAGGATGCATCCTGGTGAGATTTTTTGGGAGGAATTTCTAGTACTATTCCATAAGAGATGGCTACCATAGTTATACTATGACCAAAAGGTAGCTGAGTTCTAGAATCTGATATAGGGAGTATTGATTGTTACTCAATACCATGAGAGGTTTTTCCACTTGGTTAAGTATGTACCATAGTATCAGCAAGATGAGTAGTTTAAAACCTACAAATTCATTCTTGGGTTATGTCCTGAGATAGGTTTCAAAGTTGAAATGCATGAACTTGAGACTATGGACTTTTCTTTCAGGAAGGCCTTGAGGCAGGAGAAGGAATTATAACAAGTGTCGATAGTAAGGGTAAATAAAAGGACTAATGCTTCTAAAGGATCTAAAAGGAAGTTTTAGGATAAAAAACCAAAGGATTCAAGATGAGAGCAAGTACAAAATATGAGGGGGAAAGGTTGAGGAAATTTTAGAAGGAACACCAATAATAATGTTCAGTATCAGTTCATAGGTAACAACATAAATGGTAATAACAAGAATGATAACAGGAGGAACAAGCCTCAGGATAGATAGGGATGTTAGGATGATTTATTTACTTGTGGAGGTGACCATTATACTAGTGCATGTCCTTAGTGTATAGTCCATAGAGATGTGAAAGGTACCCAGACACAACACCATATTCATGAAGTTGTTGACCATAGGAAAGCCAACTTTCAGGCTACTATAATCCAGGTTGTTGGTAAGCTCTTTAGCCAAAATATTTTTATATTGATTTATACGGTAGCTACAAAATATTTTACAGATCATAGATTCGTTTATCATTTATCAGTTAGACTAGGATAAATGTGTGAACCATCAATGGTAGATTATGGTAATAGGTCAGAGTGTAAGGTTGAGCAATGTTTAGTGTTGGTTGCATTTTGTGTTTTTGCTGCTTTGCCTTGTTCCTTGTCTAGCCCTCTGCAAATTCTCAGGTTTTCATGCTTAAACCTTGCCCAAGTTGTCAAAACCCTGCTAAAACCCTAGAAGCCAAGTGTTAAATGATGCATTTGAAACCCTTAGCCATGTCTTATATTTCCTCATTACCTTTTTCTGTCACTCAAGAAAAGTGCTTTAAGTCAGGTCACTTGATCGCGTTACCCGGAACGAATATGCCAAATCTTCTTCCGATCAAGCTTTTCCTTTATGTCGCGTAGTCTCTTGAAGTAACAGAATATTCCATCAATGTCTCGAGACTTGGCGATCTCTCTTTAGTCGGGTTTTCGCAAGAACCTCATGTTATGAGCTTTAAAAGGAACGGGACCCACTTCAGTCAGGTGATCGCGTGATATCTTCCACAATTAGTAAAATATGCTCTGACTTTGCGATTCACTTCATGTCACATGATCGCTAGAATAGGCCATGGAAAATAGTTAAAGATCTCTTCAGTCGCATGGTCTCGTGATAAACTGGCAGTTAAGGGATAACAGTCCTAATTCAGCGAATAACAGTTTCATGTTAAGTGTTTTCCTCAGTCGGGATGTCGCCAGAGCAGGGCGGTGACTCAGTTTTTTAGAATGTATTAAGTGGACCAAAGAATATACGACATCTGTCACAGAACTAGTGGTTGTCGGGAGGTCGCTAGAAGGAGGAAAGAGATCAAGAAATAAGGAGACTAAGGTCTTTTTTCCCTCCGTCGAGAAGTCTTCTGATGATTTAAGGGCATGAAGAAATGTATGACAATTAAGCGACAGCTGTGTGATGAAGGAATTAAAGGATCTGACGGTAGTCGCGAGGTCTGGTGATAAAAGTGCCCCAGGGAGAAAGTCCTTCCGACTAAGCGATTAAGGTATGTCGTGAAGTCGCTCAGAACAGAATAAAGGCATGTGATATATGATAGGATTAAGTTAAATTTATCACCCGACTCAGCGACTGAAGGTTGTCATATAATCTTGAAATGAGAAATGAGCATCCAGCGACTTAGCGATAACAATGAAATGTTAAAAGGTAACAGTTTTTCACGAAGTCTGGAGAACAATGCTGAGTTAGAGTTAACTCCATGCAACTTTAGTTTCACTATAGTCGCTTGATTGCTAGAAAGACTTGGGTCAGCCGAGGTAAAAGAGTTACATTTTTGCCAAGTCTGAAGAGTAAACCGTGGTTAAGAAAAAGTGCTTGCGACAAAGAGACTTAATGAGGTCGCGAGGTCGCCTGATAACAAGATCTATAAAAGTGGTTCCAAGTGGATGACATGACAGAGAAGATCACCCGGTGGCCAATCAGATACATGAATTTTTGATTACTGTGTAACCGTTTTATGATTGCGCCAAAAGATTCATGATTTAAATTTGATTTTCTGTCACCTCGCACAACTACGGCTAGGTTTTTGAACGTTTCACGGCATATCAACTTAATGGAAGAACTGACATTTCTAAATTTTGAGCCATGTACTCTGAATCCTATGGCTATAAACAGGGGAGTGTGCATTCATTCTTGTTCACCGAGTTTATGATCTCAGAGCCAAGTTGTTGTTTCAGAGAAAAAAGTGATATTTTGAAGCTATTCTAAGGTGATTGACATTTATAAGAGATACAGAGAGTTGTGCTTAGATTTGTTTCAATATCATTCAAATCTGAGATTCAAGTGCACGCTAAGATGAGTACTTCCATGAGCGTTGCTTCTACTAGTGGAGGCAGTGGAGAGGAGCAAAAGGGAAAACACAGCTTCTCAGATGAGTTTCTACAACTGCTATCAGGGTCGACATAGAATAGGAAGATTGATGCTGGTGAATTCAAAGATGACTTCAAGGACATCAGAGATGCAGTGACCCCGGGAACAATAGGTTATTCTCTGTTTACTTACTTTTACAAGAATTCTGATAAACCTATCCCTGTTTCAAACCCTTGGATATCTGGTTTGGGTAGGTTATTAGTGCCTGACGTATTCCTAGATGTTGACCTATTTTTAGACCTAGCTAATCACTATGATGTAATCAAAAAGACCATCAAAAGGGAAGATGGCACTAATTTTCTTGTATTAAATAGAAATTCTTTCATGTAAGCATTTGGCCTTTTTAGCACCATGTCAACCAAAATTGACATGAAGAAGCAAGAGAAGAGATATAGCAATAAGCCTGGTGTTGCTAGGGGCTTATTGAAGAAGCACATGCCACAAGAAATAAGAGATCATATAGGTCCTCAGGCTGAACCATACCCATATTTTTACAAGGACATGCACTTCTATATCAAGTACAATGCCTATGCTCTTTGTAGAGTGTTAGGAATAGAAGGAGATGCTGAGAGAATAGGTCATGGCATCTTGATGATGGTCTTGGACCTGCAGGAGATTCACTCTAGCACAAGCTATGATTATATCCAGCATATAATCGATGAGATGCATGAAGGGTTTGTGGCTACACAGAAAAAGTTGAAAAACCCTAAGGAGAAGGAGCCCAAGTTCTTGCACTA
>MU225167.1:391484-410788 GCA_018584345.1 Thuja plicata
GAAAAGAATCCTTGTATCACTGGTTATTGTTATGTTAATAACTATGATTTGCATGGTAATATCTTGTTTATGGTTATGCTTGATCATTAGCAAGATAATTCATAAGTTGGTCCAATAAAGATACATAGCTAATCAGTGTCCACATCAACAAATATTGTGTTATCAGTCATCTCATAAGGTAAAACCTTCCTGAGCATATGTGGAGCTCAAAAATGAAGAAGGACCTTATCCAGTCCTTAGCAATTAAGCTTTTCTTGTCTCCGAATCAGGATTAGAAGGTAACAAGATTCAAATAAACATTTCAAGCATTGTGATTCATACAAGAAAAATCCCTAACATTTAGCTTGCAGCGAGTTAGAACTTCCAAATTTTTAGATGCAAGTGAATCTATATGTTTCCCCATTGGGTTCGTATGATGTCATCTTGGGAAACAATTAGTTGGCTGAACATAAGGCTATAGTGAATTGTAAGGACAAATTAGTTGAATTCCTAGATGATACAGGTAAGCCTGCAGTAGTTTTGGGTGTGAAAAGGCCCTTTTGAGCTTAGAAAAATTTCTACCATGCAATTGAAAAAGGAAAAGAGGAAGGGGTGCATGATGTATGTGGTTTATGTTAAAGATCTTGACACTCCTAGTTTAGAAGATCATCTTATTTTGCAGGAGTTATGAGATTTGTTTCTTGAGGAATTGCCCAAGTTACATCCGTAGAGAGAATTTGACTTCTCTATTGATGGAATGTCTAGAACCAAGCCTCAATACAAGGCTCTATATCCGATGACCACCACTAAAATGTATGAGATAAAGGTGCAGTTGCTGGAACTCTTGGATAAAGGGTTCATATGCCCTAGTGTATCACCATGGGGAGCTCTAGTGATCTTCGTAAAGAAGAAAGATGAGACCTTATGATTATGCATAGATTATAGGATGCTTAATAAGGTGACTATCAAGAACACATATCCTCTCCCATGAATAGATGAAATATTTGATTAGTAGAAAGGAGCAACAATGTTTTTTAAAATTTATTTGAGATCAGGATATCATCAACTCTGAATCAAAGAAGAAGATATATCCAAAATGTATTTCAGGACAAGGTATGGACATTATAAATTTTTTATCTTACCTTTTGGTTTGAGTAATGCACCTACAAAATTTATGAACTTGATGAATAGTGTGTTTAGACATTATATGGATAAGTTTGTAGAGATATTCATTGATGAAATTTTGATCTACTCAAAGAGCATGGAGGAACATGAGGAACATTTGTGAATAGTCTTGCAATGTCTAAGAGACAAGAAAATTTACAGTAAGCTATCAAAGTGTTATTTCTACCAGAAAGAAATACATTACTTGGGTCATATCATCTCTGTAGATGGAATTGTGGTACACCCTACAAAGATTAAAACTATTCTTGAATGACTAGCTCTGCAAAATGTAAGTGAAGTTATAAGCTTCATGGGACTTGCAGGATATTACAGAAATTTTGTGGAGGGATTTTCTAAGATTGCAGCTCCTATTCCATCCCTTCAAATAAAAGGGTAAAGATATGAATGAGCTGATGTATGTGAGAGAGCATTTCAATTGTTCAAACAAAAAATCACATCCACTCCTATCCTGATTATACCATATTTGAATGGGAAATTCAAAGATATTACAGATGCTTCAGGTGAAGGTCTTGGATGTGTGGTAATGTGGGATGGTAAAGTAGTGGCTTATGAATCACAAAATCCAAAGAAGTATGAGGTTAACTATGTACCTCATGACTTGGAGTGTGTTGCAATTGATCATGCATTAGTTTTGTGGCTCAAAATTACCTTTTGGGTAATTCATTTGAGTTGAAAATATATCAAATGGGACTTAGGTATATATCTTCACACAGCCTAACCACAATGCTAGACAGAGATGTTTAGATTTTATGAGCGAGTGTGACTTTTGCATTGAGTACATAAAGGGGAAGAAAAATAGAGTGGTAGATGCTCTTAGTAGGAGGAGACACATTTATGCTATTTCTACTTCTAGGACATGCTTGAAGGAGCACGTATTGCAAAACCTTCCAGGTGATGACCATTATGAAATGGTAAAATTAGATTTACTTATTGATCCATCAGATCTTTGTTTTGATAGATGCACTATTGAAGAGGATGGTATTATGAGATACCAAGATAGGATGTATATTCTAGACCAAGAATGGTTTAGGAAAATAGTACTTGAGGAGATGAATTGCACTTGATTTTTAGGATATCTAGGGGTAAACAAGATAATTTTTGATTTGAGGCCACTGTACTTTTGGCCAGGTCTTAAGCATGATGTGATAGATTACATAGCCCAATGTTTAGAATTCAGTGAGTGAAGGTTGAGAGTGTTCACCCAGTTGGACTTTTATACCCACATGATATTCCAGAATATAAATGAAAAGTCATAAGTATGGATTTTTTCTGGGGTTTACCCTATTAGATAACTGAGAGGGGGGTGAATCAGTTAGTTCTAATTATCTTACAGTCCTAAATACTCCCAGATGTATATAATAAAAATTTCGAACACATAAATTAACTTGGTGAAATATGAACTATGATCTCAAACTTAATTACAGACTCATCTATAAATGCATCTACCAAGTAGCATTAAATCAATATTGTGATTACTGATCAATGCATATAAAGTAATGTGTAAAGAAAAATAACAATCCAACACATCCATACATATTAACACATAGATTTTTTATCTGGAAACCCTACTAAGGAGAAAACTATCAAGGACCAATAACCCAACATCATTCACTCTTCTAAAGTGAGCTCGATAAAGAGCCAACCTTGTTAAAGGTTATAGTGCACATTGTTAGGTGTGACCTAGTTAGAGGATTTATCACTAATATTTCTCCCTTGACCAATCATTCACTATGGGGTCAACAAGAAAACAATCAACATTCATTGAATGTCATAATAAAGACTGTTATGTCCTACTCGGTTAAGATATTTTTTCTGTAACAATGGTGAAATTGATACAATAATGATCTAACTCAAATACAACTCTATTTTGCAAATTTTTAGATCTATGCTAAGTACATAATACCTTTGATCAATAATCACTTTAGTCCCTCTAATTCTTCATACTTTATTCTGCTCGGTAAATACTCTTTCTCTGTTGCTTGGTGTTGTCTGCAGAATCACTTGGTTATTTCTTCAACTAGTTTGATCAATCATGCATGAAGTTAATCTCTTCAACATGTATGCACACATATTTATCTGATTCATAATGAATCTCTTGTCTGTTATATAGACACCATAAATCATTTAATTTCCATCCTTAGATTTTGTCGTGTGATATCCATCGTTGATTTTGCCACTTCATCCTTCCTTGTCAGTTGTGTCAAAAACACATTTCAATATCCTTCATCCAATCATTTTGAATTTCATGGTCATTTGATCAACATAACAAACATTATCAATTATCTTGAAATCATAAACAATTTTCTAGCTGAACATCTTAATTGTCCTTCAGTTTGTTTTACTCATTCAATACCGTGATGCATCGGTGATACCTAGCTCAATTAACACTCAAATCAGTATACACTATGTGTTCTTAGTGTCTACTTTTCCAACTCGGTGTATACAAAATTCTTCAATTACCGACTACATAAACTTTGTTTATTCTAGATCTTCAATCCATAACAGATGTTTGTTACCATGATTGATTCTCAAATAAGTTGACATCAATGACAGTGCATTAACTAATTAATGTTTATCATCACATTAATAACTCTATTGATTTTCAACTCAATGACTTCAAACATACAATCAGTTGTAATTCATCAATCTCTCCCTTTGGCATTGATGACAACACAATGTGAAATATGCAATATGAAAATTCCATATAATACCAAACTTATGTTCTACAAATATATGCAAAATTTTGTAGCTCTCCCTAGATTGTACATGTAATATGTTTAATCACTATACAACATTAAAACTCACCATGCAGACTCTCCCTATAGATTTGGCTCATTTCAATCTTCTCTCCCTACAATGGATAGATATTTCATTTCTCCCCCTTTCTCTTTTCTCCTTTTCTCCCTTGTAGTGGATATATATTTCATTAAATCATCTCTCCCTTTGACAACAATGCCAAAAAGAAAATATACAGCTCTTCAGTACCCAAAAATATCTCTGGGTTTTTGGTACAGATCAGGTACCTTGTAGTGTATTGATATGCAATGTTGGTCCAGTTCTCATTTTGCATCAACATGATTGATATTCTGTTCAAATGTAGGTTGATTCAACCTCCTATTCATCTTAGTGACCGATAGATAAGGGAAAGAACCATAGTCTATTCCTCAAGTACTCAAATGTATCCTTGAGTAAGGGTTTAGTGAATATGTCAGCTAGTTGTTCTTTTGATTTTACATTTTCCAGTGTCACTTATTGTTCTTGTACTTGTTCCCTCAAGTAGTGATACTTTATAGATATATGCTTTTTTTTTGCATGCATCACAAGGTTCTTAGAAATGTTCACTACATTATTATTATAATTATCATTGGGTCAATGATCTATTTATTCATACCTTTAAAAAGTTGTTTTATCCATGTAATGTTCGAATAGTTTGTAGCAGCAGCAACATATTCTTCTTCTGTAGTTGGTTGAGATATGCATCCTTGCTTCTTATTGATCCAAGTAACTAATATTTCTCCCACAAAGAATGGTCCACCAGTAGTTCTCTTTCTATCATCAATGTTCCCAGCCCAATCAATATCTATGTAAACTTTCAGTTCAAACTTGCCATCTTTCTTGTATGACAATCTATAATCTTCAGTGTTCTTCAAATAACAAAAAAATCTCAAGTTACAATAGTCATATATGATTCATTAGGATTAACAGAGAATCTTGCTATAATTCCAACTGCATGTGCAATATATGGTCTTGTGTGTACAACATAAATCAATTTTCCAATCATTGATCTATACAATGTCTGATTTACCTCAGTTGTCTTATCATCTTTTGTCAATTTGCATCTAGTGACAATAGGTGTACCGACTGGTTTTGAATCTTCCATTCTAAATGTCTTTAGTACTTCCTTGATGTACTTTGATTGAGTAATGTATATGCCTTCATCCTATTGTAAGATTTGGAAGCCAAGAAAAAAATTGATCTCTCCAAACATTGACATTTCAAATTCTTTTCTCATTTCATCAGCGAATGATTTGCATAAGTTATCATTTCCTCAAAATATAATATCATCAATTTTTTTTAGAAATTAGAATCTTATCATCAGTTCCTCCTTTCAAGTACAAGTTACTGTTATCACTTGTTCTAACAAATCCAATACTGATAAGATATGAGTTTAGTCTTTCATACCATGATCTCGATGCTTGTTTCAGTCCATACAAGGCTTTGTGCACCTTACATACCATGCTTGTTTGATTAGTATAAACAAAACCTTCAGGTTGTTCAATGTATACCTCTTTTTCTAGTATCCCATTAAAAAATGTAGATTTAACATCCAACTGATATACTTTAAATCCTTTATAAGCAGCATAAGAAAGCAATATTCTAACTCCTTCAAGTCTAGCAACGAGTGCAAAAGTTTCTCCATAGTGAATAACTTCTTCTTGTGCATACCCTTTACATACTAGTCTTGCCTTATTTTTTGTAACATCTCCATTCTTATTCAATTTTTTTTTTGAATATCCATTTGGTATTAATTACATTCTTATCACTCGGTCTCGGTACCAATGTCCATGCTTTTTTCTTTTGTATCTACTCAATTTCTTTATTTATTGACTTGATCCAATCACCATTTTTAAGTGCATCTCTAGTATTTTTAGGTTCAAATTCACAAATCAAACATGTGTTATCATTCAACTTACTTCATGTCATCATGCCAGCTCTCTTGTCTCCAATTATCTGATTTCATGGATGGTGTTTTCTTACATTTTTTGAAAGTACATGTTTAGCTCTTTATTCTTCATTGTGTTCTGTAGTTGGTGTATGATTATGATCTCTAGTTGCAACATCTTCCTAATTCTCAGTTGGAACATCTTTATGCTTGGTAACATTACCCCGTTCCTTGGTAATATTATGCAGTTATTCAGGCAAAGTGTTTGGTTCTTCAATGTAAAAAAATTTACTATAGTCTTCTAGTTCTCTTTTACTTTCAGCATCATTCTTCTCAACAAATTAATCAACTCTTACATTTTCACTTTCAATGATCTTGTTAGAAGACTTATTCAAACATTTATAAGCTTTTCTCTTAGAAGAATATCCTAGAAATATTCCTTCATCACCTTTTGAGTCAAATTTCCCATTTCTATCATCTTTCAAAATATAGCGTTGACTTCCAAATATTCTATAGTAACTCACATTAGGTGTGTAACCATACCATAATTCATAAGGTGCCTTGTTTGAATATTTCTTCAGTTGTACTCCATTCAATGTGTATATAGTAGTACTAACAACTTTTCTCCAATAAACTTGCGTAACACTCTTTTCAATTATCAATGTTCTAGCACAATCCATAATGGATCTATTTCTCCTTTTAGCAATCCCATTCTATTGTGGTGTCCTTGGTGCAAAAACATGTCTCTTAATTCCATGCTCATTACAAAATTTAGCGAAACCATCTGAAATAAATTCTCCTCCTCTATGTAATCTTAAACATTTTAGTTCTTTACCACTTTCTTTTTCTAGTTTAGCTTTGTACCATTTGAACATCTTAAATGCTTCATATTTTTCTTTTAAGAACATGAAAGACATCATGCTAGAATAGTCATCAACAAATAAGTTAAAGTATCTGTCACCATAATAACTTTTTCTTCTCATAGGTCCACATAGGTTGGTATGAACTAGTTCTAAAATAACATTAGATGAAAAAGTTTTTCTCTTAAAACTAGATTTTGACATTTGTCCCATTTGACAATTCTTTCACATGACATGGTCAGGTTTAGATATTCTTGCTAAACCTCTTACTTTCCTTTTCTTACTGATCTTAACCATGTTGTTAAAATTCACATGACATAACCTCTTATGCCACAATGACACATCTTAATTTCTAGCCATCAAACAAGAAATTTTTGTAGAGTCAAGATAGAATAGATTACCTTTTGATTGTTCTCCAGTGCCGATAAACTTTCCAGTTTCATCATAGATTTTAGATTTTTTTTTCTCAAATGCAACTTGGCAACCTGTGTTATTTAACTATGAAATACTCAAAATATTATAATTAATTCCTTTCACCCAATATGCATTCTCACATTTGATCATTTTGTTCAGCAATATAGTACATTTTCCTTTCACTTGACAAGCTGTATCATTTCTCATTCTAACAGATCCACCCTTATAATGCTCAAGAAATTCAAATTTGTATTTATCTCCAGTCATATGATGAGTACAACCACTTTCAATAATCCAAACATCATTCTTTCTAAATTTAGAAATAAGTGTTATTTCAACATACCTTTCATCTTCTTTTGAATCTTCTTTCATAGCTACAAATATTGTCTCAATATCTTCATTGGTGTTGGTGTCTTCATCTTTATTTTCAACAAGGTAACATGCTATCTTTCCTTTGTCTTTGTAATCTCGGTCACCCTTCTTTCATACTATTAATTCCTTCTGTATTCTTGATCATCCTTTCTGTCATTATATCTTTCATTATTTATATCATCATTTTTCCTGTTAGGGCATCTGGCAGCAAAGTGTCAAATTTCTTTATAGTTAAAGCATACCAAAGGTATTTTACCTTTATATCTTCCTTTACCTTTATGTAATATTCTAGCCATTAATGCTTCAAGTTCATCAAGTTCTCTCTCATCACTATCACTGCCATTCTCATTTCTTACCATGTGTTTGTTACAATATTTGCTAATTTTCAGAGAAGACATAAATGCAAACTCAACAGTAGGAACAACACTGTTGTCAAAATTATTCAGCTCAAATGAAATCAGTCTATCGACTAGACTATCAACTGTAATATTATTTCTAGGTTATACTCTCATTTCATGTCTTGCAGAGACTCTAATAGCATAAATAGGCAATAAATTTATGAGAATCTTACTTACAATAGCATCTTCATCAATAACGCCACCTTCTCAACGAATAGCATTCACAACCTCCTTGATTTGGTTACTATACCATGTTATGTTTTCTCCTTCTTTCATTCTCATGCCATCAAACTTTCCTCGTATACTTTCAGCTTTAGTTCTTTGCACATTTACATCTCCTCCATGAACTAGTGTGAGCGTGTCCCACATCTACTTGGTAGTTGTACATGTCTTGACATCCTCAAATTCAACATCAGATAGTGAAGAAGCAAGCTCTATCATCATAGTATTATGTTCATGTCTTTCTCTCAGGTGATCAACAATCAATGGTATAATGACTAATGTGAACATAGTATCCAAGTATTGCATGATATCATTTCCAATCCCTGATAGATATAGTCTCATTCTGCTCTTCCATCTTGAAAATTTGTACTTTTTCAGCTTAAGCACATCTTTCTTATACATCTTGTGATCATTACCTTAAGTCCTTTAAAACTTTCCCTCTAAGCATTGTATGCTCTAATACCAATTGTTAGATAAATGAGAGGGGGGGGGGTGAATTTTTTAGTTCTAGTTATCCTATAGCCCCAAATACTCCCAGATGTATATATAAATAATTTCAAACATATAAATAACCTCGGTGAAATATGAACTGTGATCTCAAACTTAATTACAAACTCATCTATAAACTCATCTACCGAGTAGCAGTAAATCAATACTGTAATTACCGATCAATGCATATAAAGTAATGATTAAAGAAAAATAATAATCCAACACATCCATACACATTAACACATATATTTTTAATGTGGAAACCCTACTAAGGGAAAAACCACCTGGGACTGGTAACCCAAAATAATTCACTCTTCCAAAGTGAGTTCGGTAAAGAGCCAACCCTGTTAAAGGTTATAATGCAAATTGTTAGGTGTGACTTGGTTAGAGTATTTATCACTAACAGTTCTCCCTTGACCAATCATTCACTATGGGTTCAAAAAGAAAAAAATCAAAATTCATTAAATGTCATAATAAAGATTATTGAGTCCTACTCGATTAACAAATTTTTTCTATAACAATGGTTAAATTGATACACTAATGATCTGACTCAAATAGAACTCTATTTGAAAATTTCTAGATCTATGCTAAGTACATAATACCTTTGATCAATAATCACTTCACTCCCTCTAATTATTTATACTCTGTTATGCTCGGTAAATACTCTTTTTCTCATGCTTGGTGTTGTCTACAAAATCACTCAGTTCTGTCTTCAACCATTTTGATCAGTCATGCATGAAGTTAATCTCTTGAGCATGTATGTGCACATATGTATCTGATTCATAATTAATCTCTTGTCTCTTATATAGAAATCATAAATCATTTAATTTTCATCCTTAGATTTTGCCACTTGATCTCCATCATTGATTTTTCTACTTCATCCCTCCTCGGTAGTTGTGTCAAAAACATGTTTTAATCTCCTTCATTCGATTATCTTGAATTTTCATATCTGTTTGATCAACATAACAAACATTATCAATTACCTTGAAATCTCAAACAATTTTCCAGCTCAACATCTTAGTCAACCTTTGGTTTGTTTTACATTAGTAACTCGGTTTATCATCAACTCAGTGACTTTAAACATACAATCATTTGTAGTTTATCATACCCATGACATGACGTAGAGATGATGTAATTTTGGTTGTAGTTGACAAACTCACCAAAGTAGCTCACTTTATTCCAGGGAGCTTGAGAGATGGATCATTTGCTTTTGCCAAGAAGTTTTTGTAGGATATTTTTAGATTGCATGGTATGCTAGAGATTATTATATCTGACAGAGACACATGGATGACATCAAGTTTTGGACAACCTTGAATTCTTCCTTGGGTACATGGTTGAATTTCATCACATCCTATCACACTTAGATTGATGGATGAACTAAGAGAGTAAATCAGGTCTTAGAGGATTTACTTTGTATGTATTGCATGGATCAGCAATACAAGTAGGAAGAGTACCTTCCCTTGGTAGAGTTTTCCTATAACAAATATTATCATGCTTATTTTGGAATGACACCATTTGAAGCACTATATGGATGAAAATGCCACACTCTTATCAGTTGGGATAGAGTAGAGGGTAGGATTATTATTGGTCCTAATATATTGAGAGAGATGGAGGAACAAATGACTATGATTCATTCTTAGTTGAAGGAAGCAACTGACCAACAGAAAATTTATGTGGATAAGAACTGTACTTTTAGGTAGTTCCAGGAAGAGGACAAAGTGTTTTTACATGTGAGACCACATAAGAGCTCTATTTATTTTGGAAAGTCTTCAAAGCTTGCACCAAGATATGTGGGTCCTTTTTATGTTTTGGAGTTCATCAACTTGGTTGCCTATAGACTTTCTTTACCACAAGCTCTAGCCTGAATTCATAATGTGTTTCATGTTTCTTTGTTGAAACCCTATCATCGTGATGCATCTCATATCCTAGATTGGCATACATTACAATTTTAGGATCCGGGGGTGGTACTAGTAGAGTATACCTGCCTCGTTGATTAGTGTACTATCACAGTGCATGAAAGAGATGTGTTGTAGTATAAGGTTTAGTGGGACCAATTCTCTATTAATAGTGCTACTTGGGAGGATTTGGAAGACATGCATAGATCATTTTCCTAATTATTTTCATAGACTTTATTTATGTTACTTTAGTTATTCTTATGTTTTAGTTTGTCATGAGAAATTTTGATGTGTTTTCATAAGACATCAGGTTGATGTCTCTTCCTAGAGGGAAGGGATGTCATAACATGAATCATTAGACTCCTGATTTCTAGGACTTGTTAATGACATTGTAAAATTTTATTGACTTGGTCAGATGTTTCTCGACCTAAGTCGTTATAATTTGTTAATTTGTAGACATGTTGGTCTTGTTTTATGTTGGATTATGTGACTTATATGATCTTATGCCATGATGTTGTCATGATTTTTATGATGATGAAGTATTGTCGATGAAATGATAATTATTGCTATGGATAGGATGCAATTTACTTTCGATTATTATTTATGGACTAACCTAGTGATGATCAATCTAGTGGTTTAGTTGGTTTAGAGGGATTGAAGTCGAGGGTGTATTTTTGGTAGAGGATGCTAGCTCCTTAATGGTAGGGGTGAGATTGGAAATATTTGGTTACCACATACCACATATGTACGATTAGTTTAATATTATCTAATATAACTCTATGTTAGATTTAACGATAAATTTCTTACGTTATCATAATAATATGTGTGAATGAACAAAATTTTAGAGCTAAAATAAAAATTTCTTTACATGGTCTAAATAGAGGAATGATATTTTGATAGAATGAGTGGTTAATATTATTATTATCTTTTATTTCTCTTTTCACAGTGGGTATGAAATTGGGGTAAATTAAAAATATATGATAATACTTTACATGGAATTTGAAATAAATTATAGTTTAATAGATTTTTGTGTAAATCAGATTATTAAATATCAATCCTTCCAGTGTGTCTCCACTAAAAAATTAGTTTTTAATTAAGTTTCAAGATATCTTGACTGGGAGTTGTATGCGGTTGGAAACTAGAAGAGGATTAACGAGGGAAGTAAATAACTTTGAGTTAACTAGAGTAGTACCTGCGAAAAGGAGGGTATGAGTGACTTTTAGTGGCAGGAAAGGAGGGATGAAAATATAGATAAATAAAAAGAAATGTTTTTTTTAAGGAAGTCACAGGTTTTATGCCTTGCATACCCTTCCCTACATTTTGTGTGCCAAATTCTGGGTCCCCCCTTTTTCTGTCTTGTTTTTGTTCTTTTCTTTCTTTTTCCTTTTGGTTTTCCTTTGTTTTTCCTTTTTGTTTTTGGCCTAGTTCCTTGCTGCTCTAGGGTTCTCCTGGTCCACCCTAGTCTTGGTCTCCCTTTTATGTTCATTGTTTCTCTTGAGATCTGTCCGGGAGTGTCATTCCCAAGTGGGTGGTTCCATACTTTCTGTGCTCGGTGATCATTTATTTTCTTTGGAAGAAAAGTGACCGTTAGGCATTACTGGTCTCGGGTCCCTATTGCCGATGTGTTTCTCAAAGTTAACTTTGGTAATTAATGTGCTTTCCTAGGGATTATTTAAAGTGTTTTAATTTGTAACTTTTATACTTAACACAAACAAGTTACGTTCTCGCAAGCTTTTCTGGAGAGAGAAGTGATTTGTTTTCCAAATGAAGTGTTCTAGCTAGAAGGTGCAGTAGTGTGTCCGTCAAGTCTGGTGGAGTGTTTAGGTGATAGAGTGAAGTAGTTGTAGGTCCTTCCATTCAACATTTCAAGATTCAGGTAGGCCCCCTTGGGATCCTTCCTTTGTTTCTTTTCTATTTCCTTTTGTTTTCTATTTGTTTTGCATGTTTTGTCAGTTTTGTCTTTTTTTCTTTCTTGGCGTGCTTGTCGTCGTTTTGTGTCTTTGGGTCATTTCCTTTTTCATGTTGTTTCTTTTTTTATCTTGGTCATTTTTTCATCTACCTTGCTGCCACAAGGTCACGTCTGCTATTTTCCATGATGTTGTCTTTGAGTCTGGTGTGACCACTTCCCTCTACAGCCGTCCAGCTTGGAAGGAAAAGTGTACACCCTCCGGGGCTGTAAATTCCTATAATTATTGTTTTCTCCTTGCTCGGAGAGTCTATAAATTGGTCTTACTTTGGTCGGGTCATGTACATTTTTGTATGTATGCTGTAAATATCTAGTAGGTGCCCTGTGTGGTAGAGTTAGTGGGGTATGCTTTGTTAAGATTAGTCTGCGGACCTATAAGTTAGAGTGTGCAAGCTCTGGTAGCTCACTATGATTTCTGCCCTGTGGTTTGATGTTGTTGCTCAAGCTAGGTGTTAGGGAAGTTTTCCCTAAAGGACCCATTTGTCATTTTTATTCTTTACAAGGGCTCAGAGCATGTCTGCCCAATAATCAAGCTTGCCACCCTGGTTGGTGACACCCTAGACGATGAGGAGGTAAGTGTGTCGATTGCAAAGGCTAGCTTGTTAGCAGGCTATTAATTTTCTCTCTTCTCCATCCTTTTTGCCTTAATGGAAAACTTAGTTCCCATGAATGAACAATCAAAACCCATCCCAAATGGAATTCATGCCACTCATGCCAGAACAACTATCTGACTTCATCATTACTCAGCTGAGTGGGTAGGCATGTGTTAAAGTATGACAACTGAGCCACATGTCTTTTTCTTTGCATTCGTTGTCTTGTCACATTGGTGTCAAGTGTGTTAATTAATATGACCTTTCCCACCTTACGCGACCTACTTTTTGAGTTATCTTTTTGGATCCTTGATAAGCAAGAAATGTTTTATATGTTAAAATTACATAGTATTTTAGACATATAATCCCATTTAGGATGCCCTAACAATTCTCCATTTCAGGTGAAAAGGTGAAGATGTTATCATGACATCTAGAGTCTGGAAATTCTCAAAGTTTATGTACTGATGGTTGTCTAGTTTTTAGGTATAGGTTAAAGTAAGCAAGAAATGGCATTAGGAACTTTACCTTTTGGGAGTCTGGAACTTCCAAGCGTCTCTCTAGACTCAAGCAAGAAGAATAAGGTAGAAAATGCATTGGCGAAGCTCCAGCTAACCCATAAATATAATAATAAAGGGATAATCCATGCATCCTAGATTGAGTCTTCATTGAAAGAGATCACCAACATAGATGTCGGCACTTGGGCCAAATCACAGGGCCTCATTCAGATGATCTATCAACTTCGACACTCCAATGACTCCATCTTAGTTAATTTAGTGTCATCTAGAATCATTCAAGGAGCTGGTTGTCCATGCTCAGTTCAAGCGCCAGAGCTAATTTTTCTCTTAGCTAGGGGTTATCACCAAGGTAGTATGGTTGCTAAGGTGGTGTCCTCTACTCCCCTCAGATTCTCAGTGCCCATCATCACATTCGACCATGACACCACTGCCATAGGGTGGCACATCCCACAATTTGCAAGAGCTATTTCTCTCACCAAGGCCGAGGCCCTCCAATAGTATAAGGGTGTAGAAGACATGGCCTAACACCACCTCAACACACATTGGATGAAAATTTCATGCTCAGACTACAAGAAGATATGGACAGAGATTCTGCGCTCTGACTTTAAGGAGCCCATCTAGGTGGCAATTATCTTCTTATGTAGGATCTTCGGGGAACCACATGCTTGTGAATTCTCCCCTGAGATGTATTATTTCTTGTATGGTATAACCACCAACAAGGCTCCTTTAAACTAGACTGATATCATTGCCAAATATGTAGATGCCTAGCTGAGGATGGTCAATTTAGAGTTGAAGTTCTACATGACTTCCTATGTCCTCTAGCCACTTGTCTGAGAGTCCCAAGGGATCCAATGGTTGAAAATGGTTGGTTTTCTTAGGGAAGGACCTAGTCAAGTCTCTCTATGGGACCACTTCCCCCAGATTCAATGGGACTAGAACTTCCCAAAATTTTAAAGATTCAACGACGCCTTCATCTTTCATGGGATCAAGGTGATCACTGGTGATCGAGGATATAGATTATCTCCATAGGCCATGAACATGGTTGGTGTGTGGGGATGTTAATACATCTAGTTTTCCTAGCACATGTACATTCAGGTATCTAGATTCTCTAGAGAGCCCTTCCTATTACCCAAGCATTGTAGGGATAGGGTAATTTTCTTAGAGTTTTGCAGGCAGATTTTGGAGGCGCATGCATTGGCCTACATCAAGAAAGTTACTACCCTGATGTTCCCTTTCATTTGCGGTGAATACTCTTTCTCCCTAGTTGCAGTTTGGGGAGCCAAAAATGAGCTAAGTAGTCTTAACTTAGCAAGATATTCTTTCCACCGCAAGGATTTTTATCCCCTTGGGTGACTAGCAAGGTTGATGCCAAAGGGGGTGAACACCCATGTCCGACACATAGAAGATTTTGGGCCAACTGCTAGGATAATTATGATGTCTAGAAGTGATACTACACTAGGATAATAGAAGGGATGATGGAATACCTCCATCTCTTGACATTCCCATAAACTTATTCAGATATCGGGGCCCCAGAGGACCCTAAGTACAATGAAATAAGTATAGATAAGAAAAAACCTCCCTCCAGTGGATTGGGATACACCAAAAATTTTAGATATTGAGGCCCTCTCAAGAATAGTAATTGAGTGCAGTCACTTGTACTTTGAGAAGGTCTTCCCAAAGAGTGTCCATTTGGACAAGAATTTTTTGGGAGATTTAAATTCCTTGGCCCCAGAGCAATCCAAAGCCCACAATAAGAAGAAGGTTGGTATCCTACCATCGATCTTGAACTCCATTTTGGCTCCCCTTATGGAGTAATTAGGTGAAAATCTGGAACAATCCTAGAAATGAATCGATGCACCAAACACTAGAGTGACTTTTGGTGTTGGAGCTACCCTGGTAGGCTCTACTCCCCCACCAGGAGGCTCTCCCTCCTTGGCTATTTTATTAAGAGCAACATGTGAATAAGAAATTTTTGGAGTAGCGATAGCTGTAGAGACTGAAGTACAACTAAAAAGAAGAAAGAAACAAAAAGCATGCTAGTCCCCATAGAGAAAGAATCTAGGCCCAGAGCCCAAAGATGTACTAGAGGTTGAGGTGCTTTCTTCCTTCTCCTACTCTAAAAAAGAGGATCATCTAGCGAGTCCCCCAGAGATAGCATAAATCAATGTTGATGATTTCTTCCTGATGGGAAATCTCAGAGAATTACAGGGTATGGTTTACTGCACCATAGAAGCAATAGAGGGAAAGGAAGTTGAAGTCACTGTACTTGAGTCAACAGGACCAGAAGATGTGGCAAAAGAAGAAGGAAAGCCCTGGCTTGATGAAGCCAAAAATGAATCATTACAAGAACAAAGGAATGAACTAGTTTTAGAACAAGTAATGGATGAAGAGGGAAACCAGACCTTTAGGAACAACCATGACCTATGACACTTCCCCCTTGGACTTAATGATTAATCAGGGTTTGCTCGCACCACCAGACGTGGGGACTGACAAGGTTGTAGCCATTTTTCAATAGGTAGATCTCACTAAAATGCCTCTCCCTCCCCCTCCACTTAGTCCCTGAAAGGACATCATCTTGGAAGGTCATGGGGAGGGAGGTAAAGAAAACATAGACAAGGACCTCACCTATACAATGAATACTATTCTAGATGGTGGACTTGAATTGAAACCCGAAGATATTTTAGACTCGGGGATGATGATGATGACAGGCAAGCCAAATGACCCACCACAGTGGTTAGTGGAAGCCCAAAAAAGGAAATCCACGACTACTATCATGGCCCCACTATCACTTGCCGAGATGTTTGCCAAAAGACAAATTACCAAGAAGCCTAAGAAGGCTTGTACCCTTCATAGCACTAGAAGGGCCCCAGATGGAAATGTTGTGGCGACAGTTGCCACCCCTCCAGAAGGAAAAGAGGATTTTGAGGTATTTTTCAAAGAATATGTGATCACAAAGGTGTCTTTGGGAAAAGAAAACTCAATAGGGGGAATTGGACCTCTTCAGTGAAGCAGGTCAGGCTATTCGGGCCCGATATGAAAAGTAGTCTCACAAGATCTAGGAGTTAAAAGTAGCCAATGGAAACCTTTCAAGACTCTTGGTAGAATTAGTGTGCCCCCTTGCCTCTGACACACCTAGACCCTCATTTTTGGGAACACCTCTACTACAGAGTGATGTTAATGATCTGAAGGTCATGAAAAAGAAGGCATTAGCAGTGGACGATTGGATCACTCATCAGGTGGGGAAGATAAGAAGTTTATTGTCTGATTCTCTCCTAGATTTTTTCTGGGTGAATGATCTAGAAAATTAGATAGAGGAAACCCTTCCCCAATGGTAGGGAGAGAATGATAAGTATGAATATTGGAGAGATACAGCGTCAGAGATTCTGGATCTTAGGGAAGATGAGCTAATAAATACTAGAATTTTAGGGGATGAATCATATGGATTCCTTCGGACTCAATACTCTAGATTTTCATTCAAAGTCAAAATTGGAAAGTAATTGGTATTAGTGTTGGAGGAACAATTAAAGGTGATTTGAAATCCTTTAGATAAATATGCTTCCCTCATTCAAGAGATTAACTTGACTGATCCTCTCCGCCCCAAGATTTACACACCCATTGATTCTATAGTTGTTAAGTTTGACAAAGTGATCGAAGGTCAATTCCAATCTAGGGGAAATAATTATTATTCCACCATGGTGGGGCTCTCCCAAGTGTTTCTCAAATACCATGATGTAGCCAAAGTGGCTGTTGATTTGAAAGATAAGGCCGATAGTGTTGGCCTCCATTTTGAAGGATCCGTGGATCGTCATGATTGTTTGAATGACATAGAAGAAGAGGGCATCCTTCATATTATGGAGGCATATAAAAATTTTAAAATCCAGTAAGTGTAAGGAAACTTAGGTGTGGAAACAACTTCCTACGCTAATCTCTATAGGAAAGTATTGTACAAATTCTTTTAAACCCTTACAATTTCAGATTCGTTAACTACTTTAACGAAGATATTGCAACCACATACCATGCATATAGAAAAATAGAGAATGACACAATGATATACCCTGGGGAAACCTTTCGGTAAAAACCCCAGCACTCCAAAACCTACACAATGTATTGATCAAAACTATTACAGCTTACAATACACTTGCAATGCAAGTTCTTTTAGAAGATTTCAAAACCCTTGAAGACAAATCACAATAGCATAAAATGTTCCAACAATACACTCACATAACCTCTCTTCGCAACCCTAAAAAATGCTTATATCATGCACTTCACTTTTTAGGGCTACTCCCAAAGATAACCGTATTAGGGTTTTACCATTCTTCGAGAAAATAGGAAACCCCAAACCCCACGATTGGGGAAGAGTGTACAGTACTCAAATTTATCAGTTGCCACATGTCTTCACCTATCATTGAATCTTCCTGACATAGCTCTTACGTGTCATAGGAATCCATCATAACCATTTTAGCCATGATCTCCTTACACACAATTCAAGATGCCGACACATCAACATTATTTGTAAGAAATACATTTTACAAAACAAATAATAAGAATAGGAATTATCCAAGGTTGAGACACCTTATTCCTAACATTCTCCCACTTCTCGAACACCTTGTAAGAGCAATAGGAACATAACAGGAACTAACCGCTATAGGCCAAAAGGCCCATAGACTCCAAACACCATCTGAACTTCTTAGTGCCCACTGGTTTCATTAATGCATCTGTAACATTCTTCATAGTATCTACCTTCTCCAAATTTACCTTTCCATCTTCCACCATATCTCTCACAAAGTGAAACTGCACATCAATGTGCTTCGTTCTGGCATGGAAAGTTGGATTATTCGCAAGGAAAATAGCGCTTTGACTGTCACACCAAATAGTAATCTATTCTGCATCAACACCAACATTAGAACACAATCTTCTAATCCAAATGGCTTCCTTACAAGCATGAGTATCAGCCATGTACTCAACTTTTGTAGTGGACAAAGCAACCACAGGTTTTCGCTTACTCATCCAATTGATGGCACCACCAAACATAGTGAACACATAAGCACTGGTGGATCTCCTACTTTTAATATCACCTACCCAATTTGAATCCACAAAACCATGAATACAAACTAAATTCAGAGATCTAGAAGAGTTACCATGATAACATATGGAGTAATCTGATGTACCCCTCAAATATCTGAATACTCTCTTAACTGCATCCCAATGTACCTATCCAGGATTAGCCATAAACCGACTCAGGACTCCCACTTCTTGGGAAATGTCTGGTCTAGTACAGACCATAGCATACATAAGACTACCAACTACACTAGCATAAAGTACTCTACTCATGTCCTCCACCTAACTAGGAGATTTTGGACAATCATCTACAGATAACTTTGTTCCCACAGAAATAGGAACACATAGTGGTCTACAATCTACCATGCTGAACCTGTCCAACATAGAATTCACATACTTACTCTGACTCAACCAAAGTTTTCTGTTAGACCTATCTCTACTGATTTCCATACCCAAGATGTACCTTGCTACCCCAAGATCTTTCATCTCAAGTTGTGCTGACAACTGAGATTTAAAATCAGAAATCATACCCTTACCCTTCCCAAACAACAACATATCATCAACATATAACGCAACAATAAGAAGGTGATCATTTTCAACTCTGAAATAAACACAATGATCTGATTTCAATCTTACAAATCCAATTGACAACACAAAGGCATCAAACTTAAGGTACCACATCCTAGGAGATTGCTTCA
>MU225167.1:413791-425966 GCA_018584345.1 Thuja plicata
GATCAGCTCAAAAAACCCTACCCAACAACTAGGATCAAAATTTTATCAAGCTCTGATACCACTTGTAAGGAAACTCAGGTGCGGAAACAACTTCCTACGCTAATCTCTATAGGAAAGTATTGTGCAATTTTTTTTAAACCCTTACAATTTTAGATTTGTTAACTAATTTAACAAAGATATTGCAACCACATACCATGCATATAGAAAAATAGAGAATGACACAATGATATACCTTGGGGAAACCTTTCAGTAAAAACCCCAGCACTCCAAAACCTGCACAATGTATTGATCAAAACTATTACAGCTTACAATACACTTGCAATGCAAGTTCTTTTAGAAGATTTCAAAACCCTTGAAGACAAATCATGGTAGCATAAAACATTCCAATAATACACTCGCATCACCTCTCTTTGCAACCCTAAAAAATGCTTATATCATGCGCTTCACTTTTTAGGGCTACTCCCAAAGATAACTATATTAGGGTTTTACCATTCTCTGAGAAAATAGGAAACCCTGAACCCCACGATTGGGGAAGAGTGTACAGTACTCAAATTTATCAGTTGCCACATGTCTTCACCTATCATTGAATCTTCTTGACATAGCTCTTACATGTCATAGGAATCTGTCATAACCATTTTAGCCATGATCTCCTTACACACAATTCAAGATGCCGACACATCAACATTATTTGCAAGAAATACATTTTACAAAACAAGTAATAAGAATAGGAATTATCCAAGGTTGAGACACCTTATTCCTAATAGTAGGATATCCTAGACTCTGGGGATCCTTCAAAAAAAGGTTTCTAATAGTTCTCATTCTTTATTCTTTGAGCTTAAGCTCCTAGACCCCAATTCCTGGGTCCCAATTTTTGTATAATTTATGGTGATGAGTGTTGAAAACTCCCTTGAGCCGACCAATCACTATCCATAGCATGCAGCCAAGACCATAGCTATAATTCTTGGCATGAATAATCACTGCTCACTAATTGGTTCACGACAGATGTCTTCTGACACCATTCTAACATTTACTCCCTAACATACTTCCATTTTCCCAGGTTCCCAAAGTACAAAAGAACATTAAAGAGGGCATATGGCCCAGGTCACCTAAGGAAGATCTATCATGTCTATAGTATAATGACAGTCTTTCCAATGGTGTTTCTCCCATAGAAATTTCCTTTCTTTCCTCTCTTCTCTTCTTGAATGATTGTATTATATTTGGAGATTCTAACAACACAGGTAGTACCGGTTGTAAATAATGTAAATAGCTAGGATAAGTTATTTAGGTAGTTATAGTTTTCTATAAATACATGGCCCAACATAGTTTGAAGGGTTGGAGAATTGATGATTTAGCTGTCCACTAGTAATGCAAGCTTTCAGTCTTTTTAGCAATCTTGTTTTCTTAGAAGTTTAGAGTAGATCAATGCTCCCTTGGAGCCATCAGTGTAACTACCAGTGAAGCTGAATTTGAAGTTAATGATAGAATGAGGAACACCATTCAACTTTGAGCTTTGTGTTGTTTTTGATCCTGGAGATAGAAAAACACTTCTCATGTTGTATGATTTCTTATGTCCTTTGTTCTAGTTCTGTAATGATTCAATGAAATACTTTGTTTTGCTACTGATATATGTCTGATTGAAGATTGTATGTATATCTAATATCCATTGTTTATTTTATCTAGAACTTAGTTGATGATATGAGAACATATGTCATGGATATAGTTAGAAATTTACACTAACCCTGTCTCATCTCTTGCTATTTCTTTATTGAATACTAACTACACTTGTAGGGAACCCATTATACCCAAATCTTCAGTAGTCTATAAGTCAAAACCAGCTATCCCCTCAATCAATAGTCACCTACCAAACTTATCTCTCTCACACTGTTAATACCCGAATACCAGGTGCTTGGAGGCGAGGAGAGTTAACTCTCTAGAATGCCTCTTCAGGTGAAGTTGGCCAGTACTCTGGTACTTGGTAACAACTTATCCCTTGTTGGAGGTGTTGGTCACAAAGTCCTGTCAAAAAAAACTTGCACTAGAAGGAGGGCATGAGCTCATCCTCCCTTGAATAATTTGACACCACACCTCCCAAAGGCTCCCTAAGTAGTAGTTTTAGGCATCATAATTTCCATATATTAGGGTTGTTTTTACCTCTGTGACTCAAAAGTATACTGAGTTCAACACCTAACCCAGGAGATTTTGTAGAACTTGGACCTCCTATTTGAGTGAAGAAGACCTACCAGAAGAAGAAGCCTTCCCATCTCATGAATTGAGGGTTCATAGCCCCCTAGAATTTTTAGGTTAACCAAACCAACCTAGTGACCAATCTCACAGTCAACCTTAACATCCCAATGGTTGCCTACTTCAATAACACTGGGTCTCCCATGGGATAGTTCCCTAATGCTGTCAATGACCTTCCTCCACATCTGGAAAAGATCTATCCCAAGTACAAACATGTAGGCCCTTGAACCACTGAAGAGAACTTATAGGCATACCAAGATGCTATGAATCGACATTGCATCCAACATGAGGATGTGGTCAGCAGAATGTTCCCTCTATCTCACAGAGAGAGTGAGTTGAAATGGTATTTGAACTTACCTGCCAACTCCATCAATTTTTGGCAAGACATGGAGGCCACCTTTCTTACGATGTTTTGGGTCCATGTGGACCCAACCTGGTCTCATAGTCAGTTTATCTCAATCTAGAAGGAGCCCAATGAACCCCTAGCAACTTTTAACCATAAATTCTAGAGAGCCTTGAAGTAGTGTATAGGACCCTTCATCCTATCTACCGATGTGTCTATCCATACGTACCTCAATGCCTTAGACCCATTCATAGCTACCCTTCTTTGGAGAACCACTACTACCAATGACAAAGATACTCTCGATAAAGTTTATAATCTCACCCTTGAACTATCCCAGAACTTGAATAAATCTCCTGATGGTATCAGCCATGGATTACCTTATAACACACTACCTAAAGGAACAACCAACCTAGGAGGGTATGATCCTAATTTAGCACTAGGTGTGCCTACGATAAATCTGGGACCCTGGTATGTTTATCCCACTCCCCATAAGAACCCTCTAAACCCAGAACATGACCCCCAGGCACAACAAAAATAGCACGATACCCCTTCCATCTGGAGTACCTTTATTCTAGACATCGGCATCTGGAGGCTTGCCCTGGTAGCGGAAAGTGTATCTGCACATACCTTGCAGCCCCAATTTCTGCATTATGACACTACTACCCAGTTTTCCACCAAGGTAGAATCCCTCTGACGACTAGTTTCATCACTCACTACTGACATGTGACAACTAAAAAATGGCACCCTCCATGTCCCACGGGACCAATCCCCCCAAAGGGGGAATATCTTTTTGGGACAATGAAGTTCCAATAACTCCAGACCCCAAAATCACTATAAGAACAATGGAAACAACAATGCTCGGCCAAACCAACAGTGGAATAACATGTCAAAAAATGGGGGCGTTCCCCCTATTACGGTTTTTTTCTTGTTGAACCCTCAACAAATGCTTGATTAACTCTATGACTCCCAATGTTTGAATATAGTAACTCAAGCAAGGGAAAACACTAATTGATGAGGATTTATGATAATATTTGGGGAAACTATTATCACCTCCTTTTTTGGTTCCACAACACCCAGGTAGGTATTACCTATATATGATTACTGTCTCACAGTATTAGTAAATGTGGATACTAATTTGTTGCTTGTTTATTGTATTATATTACAAATTACTCTGCATGAAACTGAAAAAAACTTAACTCAGAGTTTAACCATGAGAACTATTGAAAGGATAACATCAAATAGTAGTGTTTTAAGCATATTGATCCTTCTTCCTTTTGATATTAGGAGGGGTAACCTAATGATCCTATCTTCAAAGAATCAACAAACTGAACTGTATCCAATGAATACAATCACTTAAATGGAATTATTTGTTCTATATTGTGTATGATTAAGTAAATTTAAAGTATTGGATTATGAATCAATTACTTAGAAAGTAAGAACCAGTGCCTAATCCTTGGGATATGAGTCAATAACTTGTAAAAATCCATAGTGAAGTTATCAATATAACACTTGCAACTAAGATATAATACCTTGTAGACTATCCCCTTCCTACAATTTTATCATCCAATCCTTAAACTTATGCTATGTTACCTGGGTTATTTGAAACCTTTTAATCCTTCCTTGAAGGAACTTACAAGTAAGTGCATAACCACCTTATGATCAGTATGCTTAAATGCCTTACAAATAATCATACGAGAATAATAACAAAAATGCGAAGAGACAATTTAGATGAAGAAAAGAGATTGCAAGATAATTATATTAATATCCCAAAAGCTTCAATTACATTCAGATAGACAAATAGTACAAAGGTTCAGACACAAATTTTTGTCTGCCTTGTAATTCTATTAAATCTTCCAACTCTCTCTCTCTCTTTCTGAAAAGGTTACAAATACACACATATATATAGGTCTCAAATCATCTTGGAATCCTTAAGAGAAGGATGCAACAAGCTTTGGATGATTTGGAGACCTAACCCTAAAAACAAGGAAAAAGACAAAAAAAAAGACTCCAAGCGGTGGGAAGACAAAACTAGAGAATAAAGTCTAATTTGAACTCTATCTTCTTACACATGTCGACATCTTTGTCTTTTGTGTGTGCTGCTTAGGTTCTAGGTGTCCTATATTCTTCATCCATGATATCTAAATCCACTGTCACTGGCTTCTTCTTCTTGAGCTTTGTCAAAATTTCCCATGCAGTCACATCCTCCTCCTTTGGCCACTCAAAATTCTAAATATTTTCCAATTGAGTCTTCTGCCTCTCCCACCTACCATATGTTATGCTTTTAATATCTGATATGAATTTATTATAGTCTATTTCTGCCTTAATTGCCTCATCCAAAAGTGCATTGAACCTTTCCATATCCAATTCTCCCTTATCTGATGTATAATCTAAATTTGGAGGGGTTTTGAATGCCCTAGATCTCCTAAATAAGATTTGTATAATGAAGGGAAATCCTATGTCCAAATTCAGGATATTATGTTTAATTATATTGATCAAAAGGATGGAAAAGAGCATGTAAAGAATGATGTAATAAAATGCCTACCTCATGACATAGTAGATCTGGAAAAACTCATTTTCTGAGTTCTGTAGACTATTTCTAGAGATGCTGATAGTTGATACCAAATTGGAATGTAGAGATGAACAAAACCCAAAAATCTTCTTTTGTTTCGATGTCTTCTTATGAAAAAGGTCAACCCTATACCACTTTTGCCAACTCGACCTGCTCAACTCTGAAAGTGTCCCTGTTCGCACAGTCTGCAAGAAATCCAAAAAGGGTATCCAGATCTGGCCTTGGATTCTCTATCCTATACCTGCCAATATCTAAAAAGGGGGTTTTGGGGTGGCTATATAGGGCTTTGCCTTAGTCAAACCCCCATTTTGGTTGTTTCCACCTTCATGAATAGCCGAGTATATAGAATGTATATTGTGTGTGTTGCTATTTGGAAAGAGTCTTTTGAACATGCAATATCAAGATCTAATATTCTAGATTAACAATCCTAACATAACATGGAAATGGGAAAGAAATGCATATATTTGAATATGATAAAGAAATCATACCAAGCCCCCAAGGCTAAAGTATTCCTATCAACTCACAATTCGTAATTGCTACCCCATGATAATGTCCTTTGAATGCTTGAATGTTGAAGATGGTAGATCTAGAAAGAAAGCCTTCTTGCTTCAATGAAGATCCAAAATAACTTGTCTTTGAAGAATGATTTTGATTGAAGATGATGATATTTCCTCCTAGCTTATCCTTCTATATCATCCTCTTACTTTCTTGCCTCATCATTCTATCATGTAATCTCCCGATTTCGTTTCTTCTCATTTCATGATCAAATGAAGGCAAAAGAGAGTGTTTATATAGAGATTTAAATATAGGTCTCCTAGGGAAATGCAATGGATCCAAATTCAAATTTCACCTTGAATCATGGTTCAATCACATTTTCCAACTAAGGAGAAAACATATTAATTTGAATATTGGAGAAAACACTTTCGCATCCAAACCCAGGGACCTATTTCAAGTTTCAAACCCTGATAAGCTCCGAATCTGGACATGGGAACCAACACCTGTTAGGGGATAGGGTTGACCTTGGCCCTACCCTATGATAGGGTCGACCTTGACCCTGTCCTGAGTTTTCAGGCAGGTCAACAGGATGTGATAGAAAGGCTTCCAGGTCAATCGGGGACCTAGGAAGGTGGGGGAATGAGTCAGAGTGTTAAGAAGGCCTAAAATGCTTGGAGAGAGAGTAATATGAGGCATAGGAGGAAAAATACATAGGTCCTACCTAGAAATAAGAGCCATGAAGATGAAAAATCTAGGAGAATCCATAAGATCCTAACCCTTATTTTGCCTAAACATGTAAACATGCAAATCTATTATGCAATCATACTAAATGAGGGTGCTAAACTCATCCAAATGGAAGTGATTCCATTTTAAGATGATACATTTATCACCCACTTTAGCTTAGATATGATACTACATGAATATGCAAGCTAAAGTAAGAAATCATCATAAAGTATAAAAAGGATATAGCCAAGTCCTCAATGTGAAGGTCCTGCAAGAAACCATTAGTATCCGCATCCTGCAGCACACAAAGTTAATAAAAATCCAAAGAACACCTAGATCTTACTATGATGATCTTGAGAATTATATAGATCCCCTTATGCCCCCCCTGATTTAGCTTACTAATTCATGGAAGGTGAAACAGGGTGATAAGGTGAGTTCGGTATACAAAATATGGAAGATGTTGAAAAGTCCTTTCCTAAACTAGTTAGAAGTTTCCTCAACCTTCCCAAACTGATTCAAGAGGTTAGGTATCTGAATCACGATTCCAACACTTTTGATGACACTAAAAATGAAGCTACCAAACTCAAGTTATAATGAAAATAGTGAATGTCTATCTAAATGCATATAGAAGGAAAATTTGAGTTTAACCTAAATAATTCAAAATGAAACCCTAGAAAAACCCTAATTTACAACCTATAAATAGGAGAAAGAGATATTTACCTCCTCATTCTTACCATTTGCAGAGTTTGGAGATGGAGATAGGATGCCGAAGAGAGAAGAATTCTGAGCAAGCCACATGGAGGTCTTGAGGGAGTGCATAGCCAGCCGACAGCCACTGCCTGAGGTATGTTCCTATTTCTAGTACCTGTGATTGAAATTTTAATGTTTTTATAGGGAAGTTCAACCCTGACCCAATAAGGTCAACCCTATCCTAGTATGGTCGACCTTGACCCTTTAAGGTTGACCCTATCTGGGAAGGTTCTGTCCTTGTTGGGGAGTAGGTTGACCCTAACCCATAAAGGTTGACCTTGACCCTTAAATTTTGACCCTGACCCATAAAGGTCGACCCTGTCCTAATAAGTTTGACCCTATCTAGGTTAGGTATATTTTGAAGTTAGTTGATTCAGAAGGTTTGATATGGTTCATGTCTATGCTTGCAGGATCTAGTCCATCTATGAGAGCATCCCTTCAGAGGGCTACTCGTATCTATCAGGAGTGTCTTCGAGCTACAGCCAAAGGAGATTCAGTTATTGAGAGATGTGGGACTGTATTGGGTGGCAGTTCTACCACAGTTGAGGCTTCATCAGTTGATGATATCGGCCATGATAGAGAGATGGGACGAGAATACATGCTCGTTTCATCTTCCTTCAGGCGAGATCACCATCACTTTGGAGGATGTGTATAGGATCCTATAGCTTCCAGTCTGAGGTGAGCCTATCAGACCGAGAGGACCACAAGATTCATCTGAGGTATTTGCAGATATGGAGTACTATTTTGGATGGGTAGCACAGATGAGGACCTGATCAGATCAAATATGATTGGCAGCCATACTATCAGGTCTGACACCCTTAGTATGGGGGGTGATTCTTTGTATTGTTGCCTTGGTTGTAGTGCCCAACACAAAGGGTACAATTTTTCTAGCACCATTCACACATCTCATACGTAGGATGGAGAGTGACAAAGTCATTGTCTCATGGAGCCACTGCATGTTGGCTCATCTTTATCATGAGTTGAGTTAGTTGGTGAGATTTCAGTAGGAGAGTCTTACAGTGTGCACATTACTTCAGGTGTGGATGTTTGAGAATTATGCATGCACATGACCATAGGGTACTCCTATGATGATAGATGTGAGTGCACCAAGAGCCTATGCTATCCGTTGGCTGGTATCTGGCAGCACAGAGATATCCTCTATTGGAGGGTATGCTTTGACCGTATACCAGGGATTGATGTGATTTGGAGACCATATTGTCAGATGATGGAGTGGCCTGATACCCAATAGTAGTTGAGACACTCACAGTAGTGCAAGCTACTAGAGGGCCCTACCCAGCATGTCATGATGCCTTATTATTATGAT
This sequence comes from Thuja plicata, assembly GCA_018584345.1. NCBI lineage: Eukaryota > Viridiplantae > Streptophyta > Pinopsida > Cupressales > Cupressaceae > Thuja > Thuja plicata. The sequence continues at coordinate 422,237 of MU225167.1, forward strand.
AGGGTGATGAGGCAATTTGGTTTGATACAGGGAGTCCCTTAGGCAGTACCCTGGTATGCATACCCAGTGAGATACTATTAGAGACCTAGCGCTATATGTCGACTGACAGTAGCTAATATCATGGATATTGATACAAACGAGACAGAGGATATAGAGTTAGATCCCAAGCTATCCTATGCTGGTGTGAGAAGAGAGTGTATCAGATACTGGAGTTTACAAGGGACCCATCCTACCTTTCCTGATGACTAGCCCACAGGTGATCCAGGTCCAGAGAGGAACCACTGAGGAGAGGACATACTGGTAGGAGAGGAGGAGGATCTGGGAGATGAGGAGGAGCCTCCCCTCAAGGGAGATCCTATGGAGGAGGAGAGAGCAGAGGAGAGAGTAGAAGAGAGAGTAGAGGAGATGCCCCCATACCACAGTACTGGGACCGGTGTTTAGGAAATCCATGTTACTCCCTTGAGATCATAGCAACCTCCTCGAGCACATATAGAGACACTAGTACTGAGGCCTAGACTGAGGGAATGAGGAGAGAGGATTCATTCCATGCCCCCACCATCTAGATCTTTTAGTGATGCCTAGGCAGGGGATCCAGGTATGACATAGTTGATTAGAATGTTTTTGAATAAAGATTTGGATTAGAATAGAGATTTAAAGAATTTTTATATTTGAATTTTGCAGGAAGTGTAGTGGAGTGGAGGAGCTTTGTATCTGAGGTTCTGAAGGATACATGCCTATCCTACCGACTACCAACTAGCGAGAGAGATTCCCTTGTAGGACGAAGGGATCCCAGAAGACATGCAGATATCTTCCTATGTGTTCAGTGAGAGTTGAGGATGTGTAAAGAAAGAGAAGAGAAAGTGACAGTCAACCTAGAGAGAGCTCGAGAGCAGATCTAGGAGATGAGCATATTGAGGATTCGCTCACAGACTACCGTTCTAAGATCCTCAGCCTCACATCATAGATCCGAGAGAGCTGGGAGCCACCAACCTTCAGAGCATAGGGAGAGAGACTGATAGATATGGCACTTGTCCCACATATTTACCAAACTTTGAAAATTTTATAAAGAAAACTTTGTTTTGAGAGCAATTATTTCTATGATTGATTAATTTAATTTTCATCCATGCATAAAAATTAATAAAGGAAAGAAGGAAGAAATGTATGAATGCATTCTAATTTACATAACTTATAAAGTAATTATTTTATAAGGAACACATACATACATAAAGAAAGAAAAGATACATTAGGGATAATATTGTTTGAGATGCATGATATTAATAGGTTCCTTGAGAGGAACACCATTCATATCAGCAATTTTATAAGCACCCAATGTGAAATCCTCAGTTACAACAAAGGGTCCAAGCCAATTTGGACTAAATTTGCCTTTTTCACCTGGTAAAGCATTCAAATTTCTTTGGTTCTATTATAGGACTAAATCACTGACCGCAAACTTCCGTTCAATCACCTTATGATTATATTGTTTTTGGAGTGATTTATGATAAGCTTTAATGTGTTCCAGAGCATTTATACATTGTTCATCTAACATTTCTAATTTTTGTAATCATTGTTGTCAGAAAGTATCCTTGTCAATGATCCCATGAAATGAAACACATAAAGATGGTATTTCCAGTTCCAAAGGCATGATGGCATGAGTTCCATAAACAAGATTGTAAGGTGAGGTGCCAGTGGCTGTATGGACACTAGTCCGATAAGCCCACAAGGCATAGGTAAGTTGTGTATGCCAATCTTTCATGTGTTTGTTAACTGTTTTCTTTAATAATTGTTCAATAACCTTATTCGATGCTTTAGCTTGACCATTAGATTAAGGATAATAAGGAGTAGAAAATCTATGTTGTATACGATATTCCTCCATGAATTTTGTGACTTCTTTATTCTTAAAAGATGTACCATTATCCAATACTATCATTGAGGGAATACCAAATCATGCTATAATATGATTAAGGATGAAATCACAAATAACATCGGTAGTAGTAGAATGAAGAGGAATATCTTCTACCCATTTAGTAAAGTAATCTGTAGTGGTGAGAATGTACGTATGTCCTTAAGAGGAAGCTAGGGAAATTTTTCCAATAAGATCAAAACCCCAAATGCTAAAAGGCCACAGAGCAACTTGATTACGAAGCTCACGAGCAGGAGCATGAATTAAGTTACCATGTTGTTGACATTGAGGGCATTTCTTGACAAATGTAAAGGAATCTTGTTCCATTGTTTGCCAGTAATATCCCATTCTAAGGAGTTTGTTAACCAAAGATTTCCCACCAAAATGTCCCCCAAAATAACCATAGTGAGCTTCTGCTAAATCCACAGGCAGTTTGGTTTTGTTAAGAAATCTTAATAGTAATCCATCATAAGAATGCACGTAAAGAGTTTCTCCTAAAATGATATAACGGGCTGCAAGCTTTCTGATACAATTATGTGTGTTCCTTGTTGCTGATTCTGGAAAAGTATTATCTTTTAGAAAATGAAAAATATGTGAATACCATTCTTCAGAATGCAAATTACAATAATTAATAGTAGTCTTATCAGAAATTACAGGGATTTTAAGAGTGTGTATAGTAAATTGAAAGTCTTCATCATTATTTTCAAGACAAACCAAGGAAACCGCGCTTGCCATGGCGTCTATGTGTCGATTACCCTTTCTAGGTAAGGTGTGTATGGTGTAAGAAGAGAATTGTGAAAGAATATCTAGAGCTAAATCTTGATATTGTGCCATTTTATCATTCTTAGTTTGATAACCTCCCTTGATTTGTTCGACAATCAATTACGAATCTCCATAAATTTCTAGGTTTTGGATGTGAAGAGATGAAGCTACTAGTAGACTAGCTATAAGAGCTTCATACTCTACAATGTTGTTGGTACAAGGAAAAGCTAATTTATAGGATAGAGGAATGGGTTTCTTTGTAGGAGGGATCAAGATTATGCCCACCCTAGAACCTGTCTTGCACCTAGAGCCATCAAAATATAACTCCCAAGTATCATCTTGTTTGATCACAAGTATATTCTCATCAGGGAATTCTACTGAGGTAATAGTTGTATTAGCATGAGGAAAAGGAGCTTCAAGTAAATAATCAGTTAAAGATTATCTTTTAATTTATTTTTGAAGAATGAAATTGAGATCAAACTCCGTGAGCAACATTATACATTTTTCTAATCGACTGAAAAGATCTATTTTGGAGAAAAGATGTTTGATGGGATCAAATTTAAAAATCACATTAACTTCAACATTGAGAAAGTAATGCCAGAGTTTCTGAAAAGCATAAACTAAAGCCAAGCATTGTCACTCTAGTTGAGTATATTGTGTTTGATAATCTAAAAAGGTCTGACTAATATAGTACACTGGTTGTTCCTTTCCATCATTATCATGTTGAGCTAATAATGCACTCACTGCATTGGAAGTGGCAGAAGTATATAGGTAAAATGGTTTATTGAATTGAGAAGGTTGTAAGATAGGAGGATTAGCAAGATATTCTTTGAATTGTTCAAAAGTTCTTTTGCATTCCCAATTCCAAGAAAAGATAGTATCTTTTTTAAGTAAAGAAGTAAAAGGAACAGTCCTATCAGCTAAGTTAGAAACAAAGCGAAGAATGGATTGTATTTTACCTTGTAAACTATGCAATTGAGAAATATTCTTAGGAGGAGGCATGTTAACAATAGCATCAATCTTTTCAGTATCAACTTCTATGCCTCGTTTAGAGATAATAAATCCTAG
>MU225167.1:426952-441026 GCA_018584345.1 Thuja plicata
ATAAGGATTGAATCCTAATCCATAGGTATAATCACAACCATCATTATCCAGGGGTACTTGTATACCTTGTTCATACTTACCACAACCTTTCCCACTAAATCCTGATTTCTTGAGTAAGTGATAACCATAACCATACCTGTTGGCCATATTGGATTGAGTTAAAGGAGTGGCATATGTCACAATGTCATGACAATATGGTTTTATTGTCTCAATTGTTTCATTATGAGAAGCAGCAACAAAGTCACTCTTTAACTCCTCAGAAAGCGGAGAAGGAATAAAGACTTGTTTTTCAAACTCAATTTGTTCTTTCATAAATTCCAAATCTAATACCTTATATTCTCCTATAAAAGTAGGATTGAAATCCAATGTTTCCCAATCATCTTCTGTCAAGGAAGAGGATGGAGTCTCATCTTGTTTAACCTCAAGGGGTTGCTCAGGTTGTTTGATTGGTTGAATAGGTTCAGGAACCTTAGCATATTCTACATTCAGGCAAGGGTTTTGTGCATCATCTGCATGTAGTGTGTACATCAGATTGTTATAAATGAACCTAACCTTGTGATGAAGAGTAGAAGGAACTGCATGCATAGTATGTAGCCAAGGTCTTCCTAATAGAAGGTTATAATTGAATGGTCCAGGCATAACATGAATAGGAGTATAAAGAAGCACAGGACCAACTTTAATAGGTAATGTAATGATACCCAAGGTTTTCTTTGCAATATTGTCAAATCCATGAATAGGGATGTTATTCGGTTGAATAGTTGTAAGATCAGCTTTAATTTCCTTAAGCATGTCCATGCTACAAACATTAAGCCCAGATACATTATCAATCAATGTTATACGAATGATACTTTGATTAATAAAGATAGCAACCATAAGAACATCATATTGATTCTGCACCTCAATAGTAGGTAAATCATCATCGGAAAATGCAATAGGAGGTACAGAAGGCATAGTATGCATGCACTCCAGAAATGAATTAATATTCTCTTATTTAGGTGGTGGAGTAGGAAGAGTAGATAAATTTTTTTGCAATGCCTCATGATATGTAGGAGAAGTTTGAAGTAATTCCCATAAAGAGATCTTAGCCAGAGTAGCGGGTAACTGTTCCACTAAGTCATATTCCTTAAAGGAAGAAGGTAACCTAGGTGCTAGAGGAAGCACGGGTTGAGAAGGAGGTAAAGTTGCTGGGACCGTAGGTTGAGGATTATTTCATGTGTGGTAAGCATGCAAAATAGAATCCATGCTATCAAAGAAATCCAAAGGGTCTCTAGGCTTACCCTTAATAATCATCGGAGGACACCCTTTTATTGTCATTAAAGGTTTAGGAAAGAGTGTTGTAGGTTTATCAATGTTGCAAATAGAGGAATATGAGGGTAACCATGCATATATCCTATGGTAAAGGTCAATTGAAGAAGTTGTGGAGGAGGATGAAATAGGAATAGGATCCATGGGGATCTCATTCAAACCATTTGCATTCTCACTTCCATGTACCTCATTAAGGGATCTATCATTTTGTACCACAAAATCCTCATCAAAGTATTCAAAACAAAAATCATACATGTTGAACACAAGGAAGTACTACAAGCATGAAAAATGTAAATGTTTATATATATATATATATATATATATATATTTTAAGGTAATTTTATAATTTTTTATATATTTTTGTGAAATATAAATGCAAGAAAATAAGAAATCTATTTCTATGTTCATGCAAGATCTAATATGAAATGTAAATCTAACACCAAAAAGAAAGAGTTGTTTATCGCGGGTTCACCAAAATGTATAATCTAAATTTGGAGGGGTTTTGAATGCCCTAGATCTCCTAAATAAGATTTGTATAATGAAGGGAAATCCTATGTCCAAATTTAGGATATTACGTTTAACTATATTGATCAAAAGGATGGAAAAGAGCATGTAAAGAATGATGTAAACACCTACCTCATGACATAGCAGATCTGGAAAAACTCATTTTCTGAGTTCTATAGACTATTTCTGGAGATGTTGACAGTTGATACCAAACTGGAATGTAGAGACGAACAAAACCTAGAAATCTTTATTTGTTCTGATGCCTTCTTATGAAAAAGGTTGACCCTGTACCACTTTTGCCAACTCGACCTGCTCAACTCTGAAAGTGTCCATGTTAGCACAGTTTGCAAGAAATTCAAAAAGGGTATCCATATCTGGCCTCGAATTCTCTATCCTGTACCTGCCAATATCTGAAAAGGGGGTTTTGGGGTGGCTATATAGGGTTTTTCCTTAGTCAAACCCCCATTTTGGTGGTTTCCACCTCCATAAATAGCTTAGTATATAGAATATATATTGTGTGTGTGTTGCTCTTTGGAAAGAGTCTCTTGAACATGCAATATCAAGATCTAATATTCTAGATTAACAATCCTAACATAACATGGAAATGGGAAAGAAATGCATAGATTTGAATATGATAAAGAAAGCATACCAAGCCCCCAAGGCTAAAGTATTCCTATCAACTCATAATCCATAATTGCTACCCCATGATAATGTCCTTTGAATGCTTGAATGTTGAAGATGGTAGATCTAGAAATAAAACCTTCTTGCTTCAATGAAGATCCACAATAACTTGTCTTTGAAGAATGCTTTTGATTGAAGATGATGATATGTCCTCCTAGCTTGTCCTTCTAAATCATCCTCTTACTTGCTTGCCTCATCATTCTATCATGTAATCTCCCAATTTTGTTTCTTCTCATTTCATGATCAAATGAAGGCAAAAGAGAGTGTTTATATAGATATTTCAATATAGGTCTCCTAGGGCAATGCAATGGATCCAAATTCAAATTTCACCTTGAATCATGGTCCAATCACAATTTTCAACCAAGGAGAAAACATATTAATTTGAATATTGGAGAAAACACTTTTGCATCTGAACCCAGGGACCTATTTCAATTTTCGGACCCCGATAAGCTCCAGATCTAGAAATGGGAACCAAAACCTATCAAGGGACAAGGTCAACCTCAGCCTTGTCCTAGGAAAGGGTCAACCTCGACCCTATCCTGAGTTTTCAGGAAGGTCAGCAGGATGTGACAGAAAGGCTTCTAGGTCAATTGGGGACCTAGGAAGGTGGGGGAATGAGTCAGAGTGTTAAGAAGGCCTAAAAGGCCTAGAGAGAGAGTAAGATGAGGCCTAGGAGGAGAAATACATAGGTCCTACCAAGGAATTAGAGCCATGAAGAGGAAAAATCTAGGAGAATCCATAAGATCCTAACCCTAATTTTGCCTAAACATGTAAACATGCAAATATATTATGCAATCATACTAAATGAGGGTGCTAAACTCATCCAAATGGAAGTGCTTCCATTTAAGATGATACATTTGATACATAAATGTCTTTGTTGGGGAGTGCACTATCAAACTCTGATATCCATAGCTCTAATGGTTTGATTTGATCATCCTCTGCTCTAATTGGGGGAACAAATCTACTATAATCTATCCCAAACATCTTCAATTTACTATCATTTTGATTGGCTTTACACTTGAAAAAGGATAAAGTGGCTCCAATTTTCTCTATCTATGTACCAACAATGATTACTATTTCTAGCACATCTGATCTCAATGGTTGTACTGATGCTAATCTTTCAAAAAGAGATGTTCTACTGGACCAAGTTGCAAAATAAGGATCCAAAATTATCAAAAAACTTGCTACCTCAACTTGTAACCCAGGCAATCTATTATAATCCCTATATACTATATCTATCTTTTCCTTGATGATATCAATTCTATGCTACAAAAATGAAGTCAGAGCCTCCAAAACATCATTATTAGGATTTGTAATCTCTGGCTCTGTTCCAACAAGTATCTCCCCTGCATCCTCTGTTTGGATTTCCATGTGCTTAACCTCTTTAGGCTCAACAGGGGTAGGCTCTTTAATATCCATCAACTGTCTAGTAAGCTCATCTATGAGCTTAGCCTATTCTTTGATCTTTATTAAAGCCAACTCTCTATCTCTGACAGTATCACTAGTATCACTAGTATCACTAGTGAGTTTGTAATGCCCCGCTGGGGAACCCAGGAGAACTTAACCTAAACATGACACTAAGTTCACGGAATAATTTTTTTTTAAATGTTTACAAACAATATTAATAACAATGCGGAAGAAACACAATGAAGTACATGACATACATGAAATACAACTCATACATGATTAACATTCCTCGAGGGTTCATTGACATATAATTACTTAAACAAACTAATATATGATATAAATATAAGAACTGACATAAATGTTACCTAATTTGAAACCAATTCCATACATCTCATAATAAAGATTACATAGACAACTGATACCATAAGGTACACTACCTAATCAACATCCACTGCACAAGTCACAGGGTATGTAACAATACAAAACATCCACCAAAGGATGACAACCAATATAAACATATGGTACAAATACACAACTCAAGTAACTGAGAAAGTCTCCAGAAGATCAAGAAGATGAAACTGCAACAAGGAACATCAAAGCATGAAGAAGAATCCATCAGAATCTCAATGGTAATAAGAATCACTACCACCCAACCACGTGGAACCAAAGGTCCACTCCCACCGTACTGAGGAGATAGTAACAGGCCCATCACACGGGGTATACAACAAGAATACAAAACAAGGTACACATGACCTCATAATCCAATGCAAAGGAAGATCCTAGAAGTAATCTAAACCATAACAATGAATACTAAACAACACCAGAGATAACTGACACACGTAGGATAATCTAAGTTGTATATAAGGAAGTGTCATCACATTAGTCCAACCTTGAAGGTAACCCTAGTAGTACCTCTTGACCCTAGCCTCCAAGTGACACTATGTGGTTCGGTGATCCTTTCGCAAAGACAAGGATCCCAATTCCCATCCTATCATGCAACAACACTCAAGGCATGGGTAGAGACTCATACATCTTATTAATTCATTTTAAATCCCTTTAATGTATCATATTTTCACTTATTAAGTAACTTGCCAATGGGTTTACCTAGTAACCACTTAGAGTCCTAGACCCCCATTGCAAGCCACTTCCCCACTATACACTTAGTTAACCTACCTAGGCTCAAGATCAAGACATGAAGATGTACATAATCACAAATCGTATCCTGCTCATTCAGGAGCTTATAGGTTCTCGAATAGCCACAATAATAACCACAGTAACCTCATACCATCACAACTGAATTAGGTTGGGTTTAGGAAATCAGGACCATGACAAACTTATATAATCACGACTGACATCATAATAACATCATATAGAAAGCACAATCCTGAAACCTCTGGATTTAGGTCCTAGGGTCATCTAACCCCAACAGATACTTGAAAGCATAATAAGATAGGAGAACATTTGATTCATTTAAACTCGCACCCAAAACACATCATAATATAAATAGAACATACTCAGAATGCATAACATCAAATATAATGTTAACGTAAGAATAAATAAATTTATAATCCCTAATCATGCAAATTTATTTATTCACAAATTACTATCTAGAAATAATTAAATAATTCACATTGGTAACATTAACCTTTCTTTTATATCTATTTATAAAACTCACATATAAATACATCCAGAAAATAATTACCAATTTAGCTATAATTACATCAAAATGAGAATATGATTTAAAAGGCATCAATATTAATCCAACCCTAATTCTCTCTTTTTCCCTAATCAAATAACTTACATATGATAAAATCTCTCTATCACGCTTATCCCTTAAACCTTTGATTTCATTAATACTAGTAATTTGCTTCATCAATTGAAATTTCTCCCTAATAATCATATGCTCCTAAAACATATAACCATATTTCCATTTAATATTCCCTTTTAAAATATATTTAAAAAATATTATTTAAATAGTTTAAACATATATATATTGTATATTACTACATATTTATTTACAATATAATCTACTATATATATATATATATATAAGTATCTATTAATAAAATTAATATATACATATATATCCAAACTATATTAAATATCCTTCATATTAATCAAAACATGATTTAATAATTTAAAACTAAATTAAGTTAAATCATGTTAATTTTAAAATTTATTTAAAACTAATCCAATTAACAATACTAATTGCAATTAATTAAATTTGAATTAAATAAAATACAAACTAAACTTTAAAACGTATATATAAAAAAAAAACCATTTAAAAAAAAAAATTTAAAATATTAAATATCTTGGGGGGGTACGTGGACCCCACCCCTCCCTGCCAACAGCCTGCCACGGGCTCCCTTCTTAAAGAAGGAACTGCGGCTAGCACCTAAGCCGCGGCCGGCGGCCTTGGTTGCCATGTCGGCAGCTTCGGCTGCCGCGCCAGCGGCAGGCCCTGCGTGGAAAAAAGGGGGGTGGGGGGGTGGTGGCCCCCGCCTGCCCAATCAGATTTTCTTTTAATTTTTTTTTGATATATATATTTTTTTAAAATTTAAACAAATACTCACCAGCAGTTTATTTATTTATTTATTTTTTAATTTTAATTTTTATTTAAATTCTGAAACACGGAATTACAAAAAAGGTCTTTCATTTCTTTTTTGTCTTTTCTATTGATTTTTTTTTTACTAGTGTAAATTTCATTTTCTCTGTATTTTATTTATAGAGTATTATTTTTTTTTTAAAACAATAATTTTTCAAAGAAGCAATTACAAAGGGGATATTTATTTTACTCTCTACTATAGTTAGAACTATAGGCCATTCTAATTTATCATTTTCTAGGAGATCCATAAGGATTTAATCAATGAAATTTTGATAGCACTTCCGTACTAGGGTAATATTTATTCTCCTATAAACATTAAGGATCTAAGTTTTTAGAAACACCCATTTCAACATTAAATTCAATTCGGAAACCCTAATACCCATTTGCATTTAATACTATAAAATGAAACCCTTTGTGCCCACAAGCATAGATCTGACATGCAAGCATGAATTAAAACACGAAATTGATCTAAAACATAATTTACCAATTGAAACCCTCAAACACGAAATAAATAGGCAAGGAATGATCAAACAAAGGATTCTTAGTTCTTCGGATGCATAGAAGACAGGGATCTGAAAAATCAGAATTGACATGAACAAGACCCTACCTCAATAATTGTTGAAGAATGCACAATACAAAATCCAAGCAAGGAGAATTTCTAAATTATGCTCCAAAACTAAGCACACACCAAAGCTTCCAAAAATACTCTCAAAAACCTGTCATGAGAGAATGAGAGAAGAATCCCCCTAATGAGGATCCATTTCTCCTAATCAAGCAATCCCTAATGCCAACACATTCAGATAATCCCTAAAAGGACTCCTCTCCAAAATTGAAAGAAAATAACAATTAATAATTAAAATATTTAATTACTTGCACAACTCAACTTTGACTCCTAAATTCAAGTTGAGATCTCTTGAGTTTGAAAATACTTTTTTCAACCAAGTATTGCACATGCAATAAATAAAATATTAATTTAAATAACTTAAATATTCAAAGCACAATAATCCATGCAACTAAATATTTAATTATTTAATTTAAGCATAAAAGCATATTTACTCTAATTTTCAATTAAATATTTAATTAAATATTAATATTCAATAATTGCATTTTAATTAAACTTTTGATTAAACATAGGTATTTAATTTAATTTTCAATTAATTAAATACCCTAAATTTAATAATTAATTCCAATAATATTCAATTAAATAAATAACATGATAAAACACCCACATAATCACATCAAGCACCTGAAACTGAAAACATGCAAAATCAAACATGCTCAAGGAAAGGGAATACATGAATTCCTATCAACTATACGAATTCGGTCAGGGTAGTCAAAATAAATACTTGTCCACTAATTAGGACAATTAGGTTTAGGATAGGATTTGGACCTGAAAACTATCTCCCCTCTTTTACCATTGAGATTAATGCGATAGGGCACGCTCACTCCTGCCAATTCAGGGAAGATGTAGCCCAGTACCTGCAAACCTGTCATCACAAAGATGAACATACATACATATATCATATGGCAAACAATGGTTGAGACTAGGTTATCGTGTGGATCTCGCCAAAGCAAGTAACTATGACTCTGTCCCATACCATACCAAGCACATCAAATAGTAAGGAAAACATACAATGATCCATGTGCATATAAATCTAAGGTCAGTATTGTCAGAAAACCATAATCGAAATGAAATCCTAACATATACATAAGCATCATAAAATAACCATAAATCACATATACACCAATGATATAACATACTAACAATGGATCAATAACATACTGAAATGTAACATATAAATATCATCTAATCCATCTGATTAAATCCACACCTACAAAAAAATGCGTAAAAGAGTTTGGCATCCACAAGCTGAAAAGCAACCTAAGAGGTGGGTATTACATCCTCCTCCCCTAAAACTAGGCTTACTCCTGGAAGCCCAAAACAAAGACAGAGAAATTGATCTCTCATTACAAAACATCTAACCAATTCCTAAAGACTCAAAGTGTGGGTCCCATAGGACCCTTTCCAGGTCTCTAATTCGAACACTGAGTACATTCCCCACTGTAGGAATTTGAAAACTAGTTGTTGGATCCCTACTCATAGCACTACTCACAGGAGCATAGTACACTGATGGAGGATGATCAAACAATGCATACACCCCGTGAGACATACCAACATTACCCATTGTAGGCTCAGAAGCTATTGGCCTCTGTCCTAAGGACTGCGGTGCACATTGAGGACAATTGACAGCAAAATGTCCAAACTATCCACACGTGAAACAAGCTCCCTTGATACCACTTTCCCTAACTAAAGGTGCTCTAGACTGCTGAACACTACCCCTACTAACATCCTGATACACACTTTGTGTTGGCTGAACCGACCGATTGCGCTTGCTGCGCTGAATGCCATGAAAGTTCCTAATCCGAGGACCACTAAAATGAGAAGGATTGTTTCCTCCTTGCTGATGAGACTGACTACCATTCAGAATGGTAGAAGGACCTCTCGAATTCCTAGCTCCCTAAGAATGATTACCTCTGACAACCAAAGTAGGTTCTCTCGAGTGCACTCCTGAATGACCACCATATCCCAATGCTAGATTCTCTTCTGTAAGGGTAGCTTTAATGACCGCTTCCTTGAGGGACGTAGGCTCAAAGAGTCTAACTTCCCCAATGATGTGTTCATCCAGCCCCCTAACAAAGTGCTGAACCATAAGGGCCGAGTCCTCACCATATCCAACATATTGTTTGAGCTCAAAGAATCAACGCTCATAATCAACCACTGACAGGGTCAACTGCCTCAAGTTGTGGAACTCATCAGCCCTCTGCTGCCTCCACTAAACAAAGAGGAATCTCTTTCTAAAATGCTCAAGGAAGAGTTCCCATGTAATGGTATCCATCTGAAGACTCAACTTCTTCTCCTCTATCTTCTACCATATTGCTACAAAATTGGAGAGTTGCATTACCGCATACCTAGCTTTAGTATTGCTACTAAAGGGATGCATAGCAAAAATTCTCTCTAATGCAATAAGCCAAGTCTCAGCTTCAAATCCTGTTCCTTTCCCATCAAAGGTAATAGGTGGAACTCTCATGAGATCCCTCATGTGGTTCACTGCCACAACATCAGGATACACTACAATAGTCCTCCTTAGAGGGATCCTAGATCTCTCCCTCTCTACTCTACCTTGCTCAGGAATACGATTCAAAAACTCCTGCAATAGCTGCCTAATACCTGGCTGCTCTGAACCAGCCCAACGCTCTTCCCTCTGTTCATCTTTGTTATCTTGATGAACACTCATGGAAGGATTGTGGTCCCTACCCCTTCCATGGCCACCCTATCGACCTCTACCATGACCTCTAGTGGATCTATCTTTAGGCATGATTCCTAAATCAACCATAGAATCAAACCAGAACTAAGATCCAACATCAACCCAATAACACTCAAAAGAAGTCAATAATCGTAAAGCAATGGTTTTAAATACATCAGAGTTTTATGTCTATGTTTATTTCAAGTTTTAAAATCAAAAGACAACTAATGGGCATACATATTTCCCAGAGCTCCCAGTGTAGAAATGTGGGCTCTGATACCAAGTATAATGCCCCGCCAGGGAACCCAGGAGAACTTAACCTAAACATGACACTAAGTTCACGGAATAATTTTTTTTTAAATGTTTACAAAGAATATTAATAACAATTTAGAAGCAACACAATGAAGTACATGACATATATGAAATACAACTTATACATGATTAACATTCCTCGAGGGTTCCTTGACATAGAATTACTTAAACAAACTAATCTATGATATAAATATAAGAACTGACATAAAGGTTACATAATCTGAAACCAATTCCATACATCTCATAATAAAGATTACATATACAACTGACACCATAAGGTACACTACCTAATCAACATCCACTGCACAAGTCACAAGGTATGTAACAATTCAAAACATCCACCAAAGGATGATAAACAATATAAACATATGGTACAAATACACAACTCAAGTAACTGAGCAAGTCTCCAGAAGATCATGAAGATGAAACTGCAACAAGGAACATCCAAGTATGAAGAAAAATCCGTTAGAATATCAATGGTAATAAGAATCACTACCACCTGACCACATGGAACCAAAGGTCCACTCCCACCGTGCTAAGGAGATAGTAACAGGCCCATCACACAGGGTATACAACAAGAATACAAAACAAGGTACACATGACCTCATACTCCAATGCAAAAGAAGATCCTAGAAGTAATCTAAACCATAACAACCAATACTAAACAACACTAGAGATAACTAACACACGTAGGATAATCTAAGCTGTATATAGGGAAGTGTCATCACATAAGTCCAACCTTGAAGGTAACCCTAGTAGTACCTCTTGACCCTGGCCTCCAAGTGACACTATGTGGCTCGGTGATCCTTTCGTGAAGACAAGGATCCCAATTCCCATCCTATCATGCGACAAAAATCAAGGCATGGGTAGAGACTCAGACATCTTATTAATTTATTTTAAACCCCTTTAATGTATCACATTTTCACTTATTAAGTAACTTGCCAATGGGTTTACCTAGTAACCGCTTAGAGTCCTAGACCCCCATTGCAAGCCACTTCCCCACTATACACTTAGTTAACCTACCTAGGCTCAAAATCAAGACATGAAGATGTACATAATCACAAATCACATCTTGCTCATTCAGGAGCTCATAGGTTCTTGAATAACCACAATAATAACCACAGTAACCTCATACTGTCAAACATTACATCACAATTGAATTAGGTTGGGTTTAGGAAATCAAGACCATGACAAACTTATATAATCACAACTGACATCATAATAACATCATATAGAAAGCACAATCCCGAAACCTTTGGATTTAGGTCCTAGGGTCATCTAACCCCAATAGATACTCGAAAGCATAATAACATAGGAGAACATTTGAATCATTTAAATTCGCACCCAAAACACATCATAATATAACTAGAACATACTCAGAATGCATAACATCAAATATAATGTTAACGTAAGAATAAACAAATTTATAATTCCTAATCATGCAAATTCATTTATTCACAAATTACTATCTAGAAATAATTAAATAATTCAC
Organism: Thuja plicata; assembly: GCA_018584345.1. Classification (NCBI taxonomy): domain Eukaryota; kingdom Viridiplantae; phylum Streptophyta; class Pinopsida; order Cupressales; family Cupressaceae; genus Thuja; species Thuja plicata. Next base: position 438,564 of record MU225167.1, read on the forward strand.
ATTGGTAACGTTAACTTTTCCTTAAGATCTATTTATAAAACCTACATATAAATACAGCCAGAAAATAATTACCAATTTAGCTATAATTACATCAAAACGAGAATATGATTTAAAAGGCATCAATATTAATCCAACCCTAATTCTCTCTTTTTCCCTAATCAAATAACTTGCATATGATAAAATCTTTCTATCACGCTTATCCCTTAAACCTTTGATTTCATTAATACTAGTAATTTGCTTCATCAATTGAAATTTTTCCCTAATAATCATATGCTCCTAAAACATATAACCATATTTCCATTTAATCTTCCCTTTTAAAACATATTTAAAAAATATTATTTAAATAGTTTAAACATATATACATCGTATATTACTACATATTTATTTACAATATAATCTAATATATATATATATAAATATATATTAATAATATATATATATATATATATATCCAAACTATATTAAATATCCTTCATATTAATTAAAACATGATTTAATAATTTAAAACTAAATTAAGTTAAATCATATTAATTTTAAAATTTATTTAAAACTAATCCAATTAACAATACTAATTGCAATTAATTAAATCTGAATTAAATAAAATACAAACTAAACTTTAAAACGTATATATAAAAAAAAACCATTTTAAAAAAAAATTTAAAATATAAAATATCTTGGGAGGGAGGGTATGTGGACCCCACCCCTCCCTGCCAATAGCCCCTCGCGGGCTCCCTTCTTAAAGAAGGAACTGCGGCTGGCACCTAAGCCGCGACCGGCGGCCTTGGCTGTCACGTCGGTGGCCTTGGCTGCCGCGTCAGCAGCAGGCCTCGCGTGGAAAAAAAGGGGGTGGGGGGTGGTGGCCCCCGCCTGCCCAATCAGATTTTCTTTTAATTTTTATATATATATATATATATATATATATATATTTTAAAAAATTTAAACAAATACTCACCAATAGTTTATTTATTTATTTTTTTTAATTTTCATTTTTATTTAAATTCTGAAATATAGAATTACATAAAAGGTCTTTCATTTCTTTTTTGTCTTTTCTATTGATTTTTTTTTTACTAGTGTAAATTTCATTTTCTTTGTATTTTATTTACAGAGTATTTTTTTTTTAAAACAATAATTTTTCAAAGAAGTAATTACAAAGGGGATATTTATTTTACTCTCTACTATAGTTAGAACTATAGGCCATTTTAATTTATCATTTTCTAGGAGATCCATAAGGATTTAATCAACGAAATTTCGACAGCACTTCCGTACTAGGGTAATATTTATTCTCCTATAAACATTAAGGATCTAAGTTTTCAGAAACACCCCTTTCAATATTAAATTCAATTCAAAAACCCTAATACCCATTTGCATTTAATACTATAAAATGAAACCCTTTGTGCCCACAAGCACAGATCTGACATGCAAGCCTGAATTAAAACATGAAATTGATCTAAAACATAATTTACTAATTGAAACCCTCAAACACGAAATAAACAAGCAAGAAATGATCAAACAAAGGATTCTTAGTTCTCAGGATGCATAGAAGACAGGGATCCAAAAAACTAGAATTGACATGAACAAGACCCTACCTCAATAACTATTCAAGAATGCACAATGCAAAATCCAAGCAAGGAGAATTCCCAAATTATGCTCCAAAACCGAGCACACACCAAAGCTTCCAAAAATGCTCCCAAAAATCTGTTATGAGAGAATGAGAGAAGAATCCCCGTAATGAGGATCCATTTCCCCTAATCAAGCAAACCCTAATGCCAACACATTCAGTTAACTCCTAAAAGGACCCCTCTCCAAAATTGACAGAAAATAACAATTAATAATAAAAATATCTAATTACTTGAACAACTCAACTTTGACTCCTAAATTCAAGTTGAGATCTCTTGAGTTTGAAAATACTTTTTTTAACCAAATCTTGCACATGTAATAAATAAAATATTAATTTAAATAACTTAAATATTCAAAGCACAATAATCCATGCAACTAAATATTTAATTATTTAATTTAAGCATAAAAGCAAATTTACTTGAATTTTCAATTAAATATTAATATTGAATAATTGCATTTTAATTAAACTTTCGATTAAACATAGGTATTTAATTTAATTTTCAATTAATTAAATACCCTATATTTAATAATTAATTCCAATAATATTCAATTAAATAAATAACATGATAAAACACCCACATAATCACATCAAGCACCTAAAACCGAAAACATGCAAAATCAAACATGCTCAAGGAAAGGGAATACACAAATTCCTATCAACTATACGAATTCGGTCAGGGTAGTCCTAACAGATACTTGTCCGCTAACTAGGGAAATTAGGTTTAGGATAGGATTTGGACCTGAAAACTATCTCCCCTCTCTTACCATTGAGATTAATGCGATAGGGCACGCTCACTCCTGCCAATTCAGGGAAGACGTAGCCTGGTACCTGCAAACTTGTCATCA
>MU225167.1:441116-483220 GCA_018584345.1 Thuja plicata
TGTCAGAAAACCATAATCAAAATGAAATCCTAACATATACATAAGCATCATAAAATAACCATAAATCACATATACACCAATGATATAACATACTAACAATGGATCGATAACATACTAAAATGTAACATATAAATATCATATAAACCATTTGATTAAATCCACACCTACAACAAAATGCCTAAAAGAGTTTGGCATCCACAAGCTGAAAAACAACCTAAGAGGTGGGTATTACAAAGTTTCTATAATTTATCTAACAATTGAGTTGTATTTGCCTCATTTAGGTGAGCAAAATGAGTCATCACTTGGGCTATCTCCAAGTCCCCTATGTTATCAAGTGTCCATATGATTTTGTTTACCTCCATCTTCTCCTAAATGTTGAGAATAGATGGCTTTTGATCTTTGGGAGCTAAGCTTCACATTGTAAGTGCTTGAGATTTGGGGTTATAGATAAACCCTCTTATCATATTTCCAACTTGAGTTTCTGATGACAATTTGATGTTAGGTTGTCTTCTAATATGATCTATAATAAAGGCTGAGGATAAGTCTTAGCCTTCCACAAGTAACATACCACTCACCTTAACCAGTTCTCTAGCTTGCTTTGGTGTTATTTTCTCAGATTCAGGCTCTGGTGTTATTCTCTCAGATTCAGGTTCATACTCCTGTTATGTTTGCAAGGCTTCTTCAGTAACTAGATCACCTCCTGCCAGTTGCAATTGCTTCCCAACTTGCTACTGCTTACTCCAAATAAGAAAATCCTTGAATTCCCTTGTCTTTATGAAATTTTCATCTTTGAGGAATTCTTCTTGATGCAATAATCTCTCATCAGTACAAGACCTAAGGGGTAATTCCTCCTCTTCCTCAGCATCTTTCTTCAATTTCTTCCCTGCCCTGATCTTCTTTCTTAGTTGATGATCATAGGGCCTATTCCTAGTTATTAGGGCTCCAATCCTATCAGTTCTCCTTTTCTTAGAAGGCTCCCCTACTTTTATCTTCTATTTTTTAAATGGGGGCTCATTTGTCACTTCTTTTTCTGGGACCTCCGTTAGGTCAATGATATTTGCACCCTCATCTGGCTGAGCATATGCAATTGCTTGATATTCTAGATGGGCAGTAGGTGAAGGGTAACCTTGGTCATTGTCATCATCATATTCAAATTTTGAGTGATCTTTGTGACCTTTCTCTGGTACCACTAGTGCATCTTCTAACTGATTTCACAAAAGAGTGTGGTTTTCAATCATTGGATCTAGCCTTTTGAGATAAGGCATGTTAGGGTAGAAACCTCCAAAAATTATTCCCTTTATCCTCACCTATCTCTCCAAATCCATAAGTTCATTGAATTTAGTTTCTCTCTTATGCACCTCTTCATCCTCTAAGATATTTCTTATCAAATCCTCTTCCATACATTCTTCATGTTCCATCCTGTAAGGGATGGTGGGTGTAAGCAACTTCTTTGCACTTAGAATGAATCCCTCTGTATCAATATGTCTATGTAGGGCCACATTCATCCTGTAGTGATTCAACTAGGCATTCACTTGGTCTAGAGCTCCTTTTCCAACTATAAAATTGTAAATTCTAAATTGCCTAGGGGTGAAAGTACCCTTTCTATGTGAAGCAAGGTGCTCCTTGTCTGTTAAAATGAGCTGCCTAATGAACTCCATTGCAACTATCCTCGATGGTACATGATATGGAAAAATATGTAGAGGGTAGGGGCCACCATAAACCCTCATAACTGTGAAATTCCTTTCATATTATAAATCACCCCAATTATGGTCCCTTGACCATTTTTCCAAATACTGACAGGGCCTCAACAACTAAATTACCCAAATGGGAAATCTAGGCTTATCAACTCCTATAAACTTAAGCAATGGATAAATTATCCAATTCTCAAAGGCACAAAACTCCCATTCTCTAGATGTGTAATTCCACACTCTGATCCAAAATTGAATAGGGTTGGGCTGATTATGGTGAAACCTCTGTGGCTGTAGAGATTGGAAATCCAAAACTGGGAAGTTGTAATAAAGGACCATATGCATAAGAATTGAATAATGCATGAACCTTGGGAGATCCTTCTTAGCTTGTATATCAATAAATCCCTGGTGCATTTGATCAATAATATATTGAATGTAATCATAATTTGAAGTGGTTTGAAGATTCTGCATATCTAACACGACCATCAAGATATCTGAAGTGGTCCTTTCTGCTTCAGCATCTTTTGCAAGCACTCTACATAGTGCATATGAGATGTATTTAATGTAGAAATTTAGTTCCTTGTAGAATTATGGGGTGTTAGAAATACTGAGAGGGGGGGGGGTGAATTAGTGTGTGTATATTTATTATATTTCAACAACTTAAACATAAATCAAGCATACATCCAATGAATCTCAATATAAGAACACATAACACATGATATGATTACAGGGAAACCTTGATCAGAGGAAAACCCCGATGGGAGTTAGTACCCACAAATATTGCACTAGTATAATGAACCTCTTAATGTTCCTTTTCCTTGTTAGGAATAATCTTTACAATCCAAGTACAATGACCCTATTAGGAGTCTATTACAAAAACCTATTAAAGGTATATGGCTCACTACCTGATATCATTGCCCAATAAGATGAAGTCTACAACCTTTTGATAGTTGATATACACTATATCAAAAATGAATTGTTATGATGACACTATTGTATGATCTATTCTGTGTATGCGCTGATGCTCTTACTCTCTTAAAGAGCTTTATCTCATACTGACTTCATCATACTACTCTTCTATATCTTTCTTATTCATATCCAACGACACTTGTAACATAACTTTACATTACATACTTATATGTTCATACTCGAATAGACGTGACTCAAAACAAGACTATAGTTGGCCCTAAAAACATAATACACAATGCTTCCAAGAAAGTTGGCTTAAGTGTGTTTACAACAATACTAAAGACATTATTACAAATATATAATCAAAGGCACTTGGCCATTACACAACAAAATAATTCATGCTGATCAAAACACTAGTCGGCTTTCATGCTTTATCTTCTAGACTATTGGTGTACTGATCTATCTATAACTTCTTCATACTATCATGTCATACCATGCATGTCTAGAATTAGTATGTAGACATCACATAGAATATATATATGAATGCACATACTCTGATTCAGTCACTCGCACATGCGCTGATGTGCTAATCGCTGTATATCTCTGTCTGTCCTATTTTCCATACTTAGTTATTTTATCTTCTAACTTATCTTAGACAAAAACTTAGTATGACTTTGTTTCCATGATGAAAACACAAAATAAGTCATGCATCCTCAGGATGTCAACTTGCCAACAACCTCCCCCTTTGTCATTAATGGCAACAAAGGAATGTGGCCAAGTTTCTCAAAATGACTTAACACAAAATAACTGTATATCATTGCATCTCTTAACATATATATATCGCTCCCCATATATACACATTATCTATATACATTACTCCCCCTTTGAAATTAATGAAAAAGGTGTACAAAACTGTAAGTCTCTAGATACTTACTCCATGTAGACATCTAGATACACAATCTAAAGAGATTGGATCCCTTTCTGCCAAAATACCTTCATTGCATCATCTGTCTTAAGATGCGCGCATAAGGCATATGTCAGCTTCTCCATCTTTATCAAATCCATGTAAGGACCTTGATCATATGTAATAATGGTGGCATCAATCTATTTGATGTTCTCATTCAGAGATGCTAGAGAGGGCGCAAGTGCATTTCTCAATTGAGTTTGTCTGACTCTTATCTTGCTGATCTCTAACTTAGCCTTTTCAATCTTGTCCAACTGACCTTGATAGACATTGTTACAGATTTTCATGTCCTAGGTAGATGTCTCAACTGATTTTATGATAGTGTCCACCATGATCTCTGCCTCTTCTATCTTTTTTATATGTTCAGAGGTGAACTTCACTCTGTCCATGCAATTTGCTATAACTTTCTTACCTTTGGCTGCCAACTCTTTCAATATAGATTACCCAATCTTTAAATATTTTAAGTCTAAAGTAAAGTTCTTTACCAATTCATGCAATCTCTCCTTTTTATATTCATCTTCTACAATTCTAGTAGTAGAGTCTACTAGGTTTGTAAAGTGTGCTTTGAAGCTTGTTAGAATACTGTCAACATCTTCAACTAATTGAATTTTGGCTACTTTCTTGTCTGCAGGCACTAAATCATCCAGAATGTTAACTGATTCCAAGAAAAGAGGGTTCCTCATAACCTATTTTTCTTTGGCCTTTTCCATAGCTAGCATGTTGATCTTTATTAATTCCTCTTCTCCCCACGCATCTAGACTTGCTGAATCAGGAGTTAACCTTGACAGCAATGAAGTAGATGGTAAAGTGGATGGAGTGAATATATTATTTTGACTGGTGTCTATGCATTCACTCTTTACTAGTATCTCTTTGACTAGTGTCTCATTGTCTTGAGTATCTTTCTCTTGATTCAAGTCTATTGGATCATTGGAGGGAACTTCATCTTGTTTTATAGATGTATCATTAGTGTACATCTCTTCAGTGCTTACAAATGCTTTATCAACTTTGTCCATGTCTTTGTCAGATGCTATCATGGATATCTTGATATTATCAACCACTGTAGTATCTTATGAGTCTTTTGTTGTATCAGAATTTATTGTCACTAAGGGTGCTGAGACCTATGGACCTGTCATCACTAGTTTTGTAACCTATTTGGGAGGAGCTGGAGTTACCTTTGTTGTAGGTGCCATTGATGGATACATGTGTCTATCCATAAACACTTGTGCAAATGCCTTTTCAGTTTCTTTTCCTATCTTCTCATACTCTTTGTTCATAATCTATAGAGTCCTTGTCTTGGTTCTGAGATGAGGTTTCACTAGATCTAATAGAATTGCCTTCTCATCATGTGAGCATACAGGGAGATGATTATCCAATGTTTATTCTCTTATCCTCATGTCTTCCTCAATTGCATGTCTCTTCATTATTTCTAGTATGTTCCATAACTTATCAGGTATCATTTTCTTAAGTTCAAGAACTAACTTCTTAAACTTAATCATATGAGAGACGATCATAGAATGTATCTCAGTTTTATCAATCTCTTGATACTTGTCATAGACCTTAGCAAGTGTGTCTACTCTCCCTTCATTAACAATCCTATTCTTCAAGATATTTAGACTAGGTCTAAATCCTACCTCAGGAGTAGCTTGAGTGTTCATTGCTATGCTCCGTGTGTTCCTTGAGGATGGGTGATTTGTGAGTGCTTTCTTCCTTCCTCTAGACTTCTTGCTTAGTATAGAAGGTGGAGATGAGTCTAGGTCAATGGTGGTAAAGGGCGCAAAGGTGTTCTCTACTTTCTTCTTCTTCTAGATGTCATCAATCTTCTCAAGTTCTTTGGCTATCTTGGCTTCTCTAGCTTTGTCAAGATATTCTTGAGTGACTCCATGAACTCTTAGAATGCTAGATGTAATCCTAGATGCCTTTCTTTTTTTATCAGCACTGTATAGTACAAAATCAACTACATTAGTCTTCTCTCTATAAGTGCCCCATTTGGGCTCATTGGGATCTTTGGATGTAGACAAAAGGACCTATGCATATCCTTCCAGTACATGTTCCTCCACTTCATACCCAAGTGGATGAATCCATTTAGTTCTTGGCTCAACTTCCTCCATGCAAGTGCAATCAGTTTCTACCATAAAGCATATGGTTTCCTTATACTTTTCAACAATCTTCTCATGTATCCTGAACCTCTTATGCATCTTAATCCTAAAAGATTTGATGTCCATGTCCATAACATCCTTTGCACTACTCTCTAATGTGGCTTTTAGTGAAATTTGAGACATTGTAGGTTTGCTTCTATCTAGGTAAAGATTAGCAACCTTACCAACAATGTGGAAGTACAAGTAGATGATCAGAGACCCAAACCTGAATGTCTTGTTCTTTTCATGCTTGATAACTTGAATTTTGTCCATCAATTGACCACACAATATCTCACATAGATTGAACTGAGTGTTATCCTTCACCATCCTTATAGCTGCTAGAACTATGGCTACTGACACATTGTTTAATTTGCTTGCATGCTGGAACTTGTAACCAAGGATCATAGTTAGAAGCTTTATGTCTTCTTCCTTGATAGGATCAACTATCATACCGCACCTGTCACTTCTGGATAGGAATCCTTGCTTAACCTATTTCTTGACATCCTTGCTAGTAGGAAGAACTAGTCCAGTATTAGGAAGTCCAGTCATGTTATGGATTAGGTCTGTAGTAATACAGATGAGAACTTCATCAATCTAGCAGAGGTCATCATGAATCTTGCTCAACAATATTTTAACCCATTTTGGTTCATAGAATTCATGCGCATTTGAAAACTCAAAGATAAGATTGTCTATGAGGTGCACATATTCATCCTTGAATGAATATTCTGGTTTCATCATCAAAGCTATGAGAGTGGCTATACTATTATCTCCAATTGTTTCCTTTTTACAATAAATGTATGCACAGATGTCTTCTACGTGAATGACACCTAACAGAGTTTTGGAGAAAGCTCCTTCCACATCATCCAGTATGGATTTAAATGGATGCCTCTTAAATACAAATCTCTTCCTCTCAACAATGTCAAATACAATTGGAGTCACCATACTTACTTGATGATTGATTAAATAGGGTTTCATGAAAATTTGAAATGGCGTGACTGCTAGGGTTCCATTCCAACTTCTTAACCGTGCTTCTTAACCACCAAATCTGTTATGCTTCTATTCTTTGATGCTCAGTGCTCTTGTGCTCTTCAAATTCTATGATCTCAAATACAAATGTGAAGAAGATCATACACTTATAGATTTTTATAAAAGTTACTGCTTTTAATGTTTGCAACCGTACGCAGTTTTCACAGATAATTCCAAACTTTGTTCTAAATGCATTATAGATAATGTGTATATGCATACTGCTATATCATGTGATCATAAGCATGAATCCATAGGTGCATACTTGGAGGTGAGTATACCAGCCACCTAGGGGTTCTGAGCTAGAATAGCTCCCCCTAAGACCAAGAAGGTCTATTCAACCAGAAATAGAGGATGCATCCACTATGGATGCATCAACTACTTTTCTCTCTGCATTGTCCTTCTTTACTTCAACCCAAATTTTGCTTGAATCTTCTTTTGCTTGAACAAACTTGACTTCTCCTTCTTCTTCAAATAGTGATTTCTTAGGATCCTCCTGTTTTTGAGTTTTGGATCTATAGAACCTTTAGATGTGTCCTGCCTTTCCACATGTGTAACAAATGGTAGGAGGTCTGATGTTCTTGTTCACCATGCTGTACTGGTTTGTTGTGTGACCATTGTAGTTATATATTTGACATGTAATGTTTTGTAAATTTATTTGAGGCTGATTTCTTAGATTGTGCTATGACTGATTTCTTTGATTTGTTCTGCAATGTATAGCCCTATGACCAAACTTATTATAGGAGAAACAATAACCATTGAAAGGTCTTACCTCTTTGCAATCTCTTGCCAAATGACCATGTTTATTACATGTGTAACAAGTTCTATTAAATTTCTTGATTTCTCCTTTAGGTGGATCTATTTTAACCTATGTAACATTTTCAACTTTATTTTCTTTTGAAGGCACTTCATGTGCTTTCTTTCTTTCTTTCAATGAATTGATTTCAGCTTTTGCTATACTATATCCAAGACCAGTAGTGTCACCTTTTTTCTTTTGTGCATTGAGCTGAGATTGAAGTGAATCATAACTTGGGTAGAGTTTATCAATCTTATCCTTTGCTTCTGTTAATTCAGATTCCATCTTCTTCTTTAAGTTCTCCAATTCTAAGACTTTCATGTTTGCTTGCAAAAGTTCATCTTCTAATTGTTTGCTTTATTTGATCTTTTATTCAATGTCAGTTAGCTGTTCATCCAAATTTTCAATTTTATCTTCCATAGACATGTTCTCTTCATTCATATTTTTGACCATTTTCCCTAAATCACTTGTAGAACAATATTTCAAATCTTTTCTCAATTTCTTGATAATCATTTGTGAGCCATCAACTTTTAGTCTAAGTTCTTCATTTTATTTTTCAGATCTGTCAAGATCTTCAAGAGCTGCTTCAAGATTCTTTTTCAAATGTTTTTCTTCTGTTAAGTCCATGATCTCCTCAAGTGGTTAAAATTTCTTTTAGAGGACCAGAGCTCTGATACCAATTGTTAGAAACACTGAGGGGGGGGGGATTTGAATCAGTGTTTGTATATTTATTATATTTCAACAACTTAAACATAAATCAAGCATACATCCAATGAAGCTCAATATAAGAACACATAACACATGATATCATTATGGGGAAACCTTGATCAGAGGAAAACCCTGGTGGGAGTTAGTACCCACAAATATTGCACTAGTATAATGAATCTGTTAAAGTTCCTTTGCCCTGTTAGGAGCAGTCTTTACAATCCAAGTATAATGACCTTGTTAGGAGTCTTAGACCCTATTAGGAGTCTTTTACAAAACCCTGTTAAAGGTATATGGCTCACTACCTGAGATCACTGCCCAATAAGATGAAGGCTACAACCTTCTAATAGTTGATATACACTATATCAAAAATGAATTGCTGTGATGACACTGTTGTCTGATCTGTTCCATGTATGCGCTGATGCTCTTACTCTCTTAAAGAGCTTTATCTCATACTGACTTCATCATATTTCTCTTCTATATCTTTCTTATTCATATCTAATGACACATGTAACATAACTTTACATTACATACTTATATGTTCATACCCGAATAGACGCGACTCAAAACAAGACTATAGTCGGCCCTAAAAACATAATACACAATGCTTCCAAGAAAGTCGGCTTAAACATGTTTAAAAATATAATAAAGACATTATTACAAACATATAATCAAAGCTGCTTGGCCGTTACAGAACAAAATAATTCACATTGATCAAAACACTAGTCGGCTTTCATGCTGTATCTTCTAGATTGCTAGTGTACTGATCTATTTGTAACTTCTCCATTCTATCATGCCGTACCATGCATGTCTAGATTTAGTATGTAGACATCATATAGAACATATATCTCAATATGCATACTCTAATTCAGTCTCTCGCACATGCACTAATGTGTTGATTATTGTATATCTTTGTCTGTCCTATTTTCCATACTTAGTCATTTTATCTTCTAAGTTATCTTAGACAGAAACTTAGTATGACTTTGTTGCCATGATGAAAACACAAAATAATTCATGCATCCTTAGGAAGTCAAATTTCCAACATGGGGTTGCTCTTGCCATGGGGGTTACATAGGCCTTCATTTTCTTAGGGACATGATGATTCCTGATCAACTTAGCAACAATACCAGACTCCCTGGAATATCTGTTCTCCAAGCTCTTCAAATTTATCTCAGTGGCCATTGGGTAATACACATTGAAGGATTTCATAAAAGTATTTCTCTCCAGGGTGAGTAGAGGCTTCCCATCATCCCTCTTAATAGTTTTCATCAAAGGGTCATATCTACTAGCCAGTTCTAATATAAAATCTATGTCAACAAAGACATCAGGGACTAATAATCTTGCCAAACCACAGGTCCAAGGGTTTGAGATAGGCATGGGTCCATCACTATTGTTAAAAAAATAATTGAAAAGTGAATACCCTGACGACCCTGGTGTTTTTGCATCTCTAACAAATGAAATATCATCTATCAAAACATCTACACTAACCTTTCAATTCTAACTAGAACCGGGAAGAAGAGTGAGAAACTTGTTTGAGTAGTTTCTTTTCCCTTTTGAATCATCTTCAAAATATTTGCTTCTCCCACTGGTAGATGCCATACTCTGGGCTTGACTCATACTTTTGTTCTATTTTGATCACAACCCTAGATACCGATATTGAAACAAATAATATCAAACCCCCACCATAACTATAAATTATCTTAAATTTTGCAGCTCTGAGCTCTGGAACACTGTCAACTACAACCATTATTGAATTCTAAATAAACCAATCATCTTTAGAATCTTTTGCTACTAGAAATCTCAATCTCTCTCAAAAACACTAAAACTCTGTAAACTCTTCGTTCTAAGAAATAGAAGCTTGGTAAAAATGAAATAATAACGGACAAGTATACTTATAATTGTTAACTGAATGTAGATTGTCACTTTTGGCTGGTAATTCTATCACTTCACCATGAGCTTCACATACTGCGACATAAATTTCTGGTACCAGTTGTGGTATTCAAACTGTTAGATAATAAATTCCTGATGAGTGATTTCATATAAAAAACCTTATAAAATTCAAAATATAATCAAAATCAAATCTGATTGGCTGCATTAACTCATACTAAGACTATTTTTCCATTTGTCACAGTTCTTAAAATCTAATTGGTTAACAACTGTTCATAATGGCGCTGTTGAAAAGTCCACTTTTAATGCTGATTCATTTCTAGCGACTCATTGACTAAGTAATCTCCTTGTCGCTTAATATTTTGACTAACAACAGTTTCTTCAGGAGACTTAGTGACTACCATCAGATTATCTCTTTGATCCATGATTGTCATGATGTCTCATGATATATTAACTTAACCTTTCATCTTATGGAGACCTCACGACAAAGCACTTTTCTTAACTTGTCTTTTACCTTTGGTTATATCTAGAGACTTAGCGACTATGATATCTCTATGTCACTGGATAAATTTCTTAACTCTTGTTTAATCAAGTGACCTCACGACCATTGTTAGATCTTTCTTCATCAGATGGTTGTCACTGTGTCTCTTAATATTCAACTTAACTCACCATCTCTCATGAGACTACACGACAACACCTTTACTTAAACTCATATCAAAACCCTTAGTTTATCCAGAGACTTGGCGACCACTGTTTCTCAATGTTGATTAATAATTTCTAAACCATAGTTATAATCATGAGACTTCCTGACAAAAATGTTTGTTTCAACCGATGAAGTTAACACATAACCCTGGGTTACATTAAGAGATAACGTGATTGAGTAAACTCAAAGTCGCCAAATAAAGTAGCTAACCCCACTTTTATCAAGAGACAAAGCGACTGTGGTTGGATTTTTTCAGAGATGAATAGTCTGCTTTAAGTCTCATATCCATTTTGGCGTATTCTATTTTATTAAGAGACAATGTGACCAAAGATTTCTGCTAAGTCTCAAGACCATAAGGAATATTCTATTTTTCTAATGAGACTCAGTGACAAGGTAATAAGCACATGTAAATAAATTCTGACTTAAAATATGAAAAATGGTAACACAGAAATAGAACTTGGACTGAGCATTTAGGGTTTTTCTATATTTTTGGACAGAAATAACCTTTTGCTTAGGGTTTTTGACATCTTGAACTAGGTTTTGAAAAAAAACACCAATTGCAGAGATATGTAAATGGTTTCAACCATAGATCTTTACCTTCCAGGCATAGGAAAATCAGAGACTTCAAAATTTTTAGGGAAAAATTCAAAAACAAAGAATACAACCAATACCGCCCATTCAGCTTAACACCCAAGGGGGCGTAGGACCTAGCCATTTTATGCATCTTTCCAAATTCCACCCCCTAATGTCTTGGTGCCAATTTTATGACACTAGTTCACATTTCAATGTAAACTATGCCACACTAGAAAAGATCATCTTGATATCCCAGTCTGATAGGCAACAAAACGCTAATTCTCCTCCTCCAGATTCTTCATCTAAACCACACCTCTCTGCTTTTGTGTGTGAAACCATCATTTTTCATGATGGTGAAGAAGACAAGGAAGAACCCAACCTATAGGGTTTCTTTGATGAATCCATCCCAGCATTCAAAGCCAACACTTTTACCAACCCTAGGACTCCTTACAACACCAGAAGCTGGGCAAACAAAGACCCCATTACAATGTCAATCCCACTACAGATTATGAATCTCCTATCAGACCCTTTGGCAAAAATTAACCCATCTCCTCCCAAAGGATCCATGCCTATGAATACATGCAATTTTGTTGGAAAGGCTCCCTGGGTCCCCAAAGGAAAGTTTGACATGACGAAAGTGATAGAAAGTACTACTACCACCATGACCTTGATGGAGGTCCTGTTTAGTTTCCCTGTGCAGAGGAAGTCTCTCCTATGATACATAGAGAAACCAAAATCATGTGACTTCCCACCTAAGTCTATAAAATTTGATGATGCTAATGCAGCCATATTCTTGGGGAGTACAGAGGATCCTCCCTTTTTTCTTAGGCTTAAGATTTATGGCAAAAACCTGCACAACTGTATAGTGGATTCTGAAGCTTCAAGTACTATCATTCCCCTATCCATATGCAAGAAGCTCAGACTGACTCCCACACTATCGAAAGGAGTAGTCATCCAGCTAGACAAGACCACTATCAAAATGGTGGGAGAATAAAAAATGTCCTGATCCAGTTGCTAAAAGAACCCTGGATATCCAGTGTTATTGACATCTAGGTGGTCGACATCCCTAAAACTTGTGAGATTCTCTTGAGTCAAAACTGGTCCAAATCCATGAATGGGTATATCTCGATTGATTTCTCCCATCTATGGCTCCCTTGGAGGG
Organism: Thuja plicata; assembly: GCA_018584345.1. Classification (NCBI taxonomy): domain Eukaryota; kingdom Viridiplantae; phylum Streptophyta; class Pinopsida; order Cupressales; family Cupressaceae; genus Thuja; species Thuja plicata. The sequence continues at coordinate 453,662 of MU225167.1, forward strand.
GAGAAGCTAACTAGATCAGGGTAGAAATCAAACCTCACATGATGCAGGCTCTCACCGACTATAGCCAAATCAGTGAAATTTCTTTTGTTGAATTAGAGCCTGGGTTATATAGGGCCAAATAAATTTTGACCTTAGATTTCATGAAAAGTGGGGAAATACCCAATGAAGATCCTGTGATCACTCAAAGGATCCTTGACCTTGTCATGAAACTAAAATAGGATGTAAAATCCCAAGGGGACAAGGGAAGTCTAACCTCCCTACTATTAGACACTTGGTGTCGTGTTCACTGCCAAAATTATTTAGAGTTGGATTATACACCATATATGGATGTGGCCAAGGTCCACCTTGAGGATTTTCAAGTGGAACAATACAAAAGTAAGGACCTACCCTTAAATGGTCCAACCTTGAACACTTCCAACAAACCACTATCCGAGGAACCTCTTGTGGAGATTCCTCTAGAAGATCTTTTGGCCCCTCTATCCACCCATTTGGGAGATGTGCCCAAGATTATCTCCCATCTCAAATAAATTGTGACACTCCCAGGCTTTGCAACTGCAATAAGTTGATAGTGATGTATGGATCCTTAAGTTTGATGGATACCGATTTAAATAGGGTTGTGGAGTCGGTGTGGAATTGATTAACCCCCAAGGCAAATCCTTCCTTGCATCATATCACTTGCACTTTGACTGCACCGATAAAGTAACATAGTACAAGGCTTTGATCCTTGGGCTCCTATTCACCCTCATAAAAGGAGTCACATGCCTCTGGGTGATGGGTGACTCATAGATTATAGTCTAGAAAATTTGGAGCCAATACACTTGTCATGACAAATAGTTGACTGCCTATCTTAATCGGGCATGGAACTTAATCGAGGACTTTGATGCCTTTGGTATCAAAGTAATCCCCTGGAAATGGAATTATGTACCAAATGCCCTAGCTATGTCAGCCAATACTTTGGAACCCATGATAGGTTCCCAACTCTAGAGATTTTTAGTTGAAATGATGCCCACCCCCTCCGTACCTAATAATGTAACTAATCTTCAGGTCTTTGAAGATGGTAGAAACATACTCACCTTCATGGAAAATGTTGGTGTCTTTGAGGATCAGATAATGGAGGTAGAAGAACAAGATGATATTGGGCAAGAAGAGAATGAGGGTAGAATCCCTGACCTACCTATCAACACCATCCCTAAGGGGATGGTTTCCCTTGACCAAATTTTTGAATTTGACCCACGAGCTCAGGATAGAGCATCGTGAACCCCAGATGGGGGAAGATGTGAAAAGGAAAATATCAGGAGAGGCAGTGAAGAAAAGATCATCCACATTGGTATGTCTTTCTCTCTTGAAGAGAAAGAGAAGGTTCTCACGGTCCTCCAAGAATATATCGACGTAATCTCTTGGGGATATGAAGATCTCAAGACCTATGATACTTCTATCACGACACACACCATCCCCCTGAAACCAAATGCCATGCCATTATGACAAAAATAGAGACCAATCAATCCCATAATTGAACCTCTTATCCATCAAGAAGTTCAGAATCTATTGGCCGCTTGGATAATATTCCCAATCTGACATAGTACATGGGTGGCCAATCTAGTACCAGTCCAGAAGAAGAATGGAGAAATCTAATTGTGTGTCAACTTCCAAAAATTGAATAAGGCCTTGAAGAAAGATAATCACCCCTTCCCTTGCTAGACGAGGTGTTGCAATTTGTTAACGACTCCTAGATGATGTCTTTTTTGGATGGAAATTTTGTATCCAACTAGGTTATGGTTAAATTCAAAGAAAGAGCCAAAATGACATTCACCACCAAGTGGGGAACATTTTCCTAGAGAAGAATTCCTTTTAGATTGATCAATGCCACATCCACATTCCAAAAATCCATGGACATAGCCTTTGAAGGCTTAGTTAACAAATGTAAAATGATCTACTTAGATGATTTGACTATCTTTTCTCTCTCTTGAGAGGTGATGACCCTACCCATCTAACCAAAATTTGTGAAAGGTGTCACCAGTTTGGCATTTCCCTCAACCCAAAGAAGTGTTTATTTGGAGTAACAAAGGGAAAATTGCTAGGACATATCATTTCAGAAAAGGGTATTCTGTTGACCCTGAGCAATTTGAAGCATTGCTAAAACTACAAATGTCGGGTAGTAAGAAGGAGATGAGGTCTTTCTTTGGGAAGATCAATTTTGTCTAGCATTTTATCACTGGTTTCACCAAGATTGTAAAACCTCTAAATGCCATGATGAAAAAGGATACAAAAATTGAGTGGAGTCTAGAGGCAAAATAGGCCTTTTCGTAGATCAAGCAGGGTTACACGGAGGCCCCTATCCTGGCTAGCCCAGATTATTCCCTCCCATTTCACAAATACTCTTTTGCCTTTGCTCACTTTGCGGCGGCCATATTAACCCAAAGGGTAGAAGGGGAAGAGCATCCCATTGCTTTCCTAAGTTCCCCCTTCAAGAATGTGGAGGTACGATATTCACCTCTAGAAAAATAGGCCTTTGCCCTCGTATAGGTAGTTAAGAAATTCTAAAATTACATCCTTCATAGAAAAGTGCATGCCATTCTCCTTGACCAGGCTATCAAATATTTATTACATCAAAGTGAACTAGGAAAGTGCCAGGGGAAGTGGACGATAATCCTCCAAGAATATGATCTAGAGATGCAACCTATGAAACTTGTCTGAGGACAAGGGTTGTGCAAGGCTATGGTCAAAACCCACCTGCATATTGAATGCCACACCTACACTATGCAACCCATCACATAGGATCCCTGATATGTAGACTTGGTGTACCTTCTATTGAATAACCAATGTCTAGAAGGGCTCCTCCCTAGTAAACGCTAGGCTCTCCATAAAGAAACACCTACTTGAAAGGAATCCCTGAGACTGGCATAAAAAACTGATATTTGCCTTATGGGAAGATTACATTCGAATCAAGGCTGCCCTAGGGACCTCCCATTTCATCTAGTGTATGGATTAAACCCAGTGTTCCCTATGAACCTACAAATCCCAATCTTATAGTTCATGCAAGAACTTAACAATCAGGATAACATCATTGAGGTGTGTCTCCTCAACTTGGTACGACTGGAAGATAAAAGGGATCATGCATTGGAACACTTTGCAAAGTACCAAGCTATGATCAAATGATGGTTTGACAAGAGAGATAATTTCAAGGCATTTCAACACTCAGACCTTATAAAATTTCTAAAATTTGTGGAGCCAACACCTACCGCCTCAGTTCCTTGACTGGAGAAGTTGTCATGCTACCTTTCAACGGGTAGTTCCTCAAACACTACTTTGAGTGAGGTAGAATAAAAGATCCAGCATGGGAAATGTATCATATTTATATCCCCCCTTTGTAAGTAGCTTTCAGGTGCATCGCACTGGCATGCCCTAACTTGTAAATAGTTTTTCAGGGGCTTTTGCCCCAGTCTTTGGGTATTGTGTCTGTCTTTTCTTTCTTTTTGGTTTCTTTTCTTTTGGGTGTCTGCACTATTTTTGTCCCCTCTTGTTGGAACTATATGCTTTGCATAATATTCATGCAAGTTGAGAATTTTCCCTTGCGCATTCTAGTAGTCTGAGACTGAATGGTAAACAAATAAGAACTTATCCTTAGCCTGAGAAGTTCTTCACACATGATTTTGAACGTAAGATGCTTTTCTTAGATTTGCATATTGATGTTCCTCCAAGGGGGAAAAAAATTCAGATGTCATTTCAAAAAGGGATTTATTAAAATACTAGAAACTAAAGGGTTTAGAGAAAGATAGATCGATTGCACTCTCTACGAAGGGTGCCCAAGAAAAAAAAATATAACTTGAAAATTTCTGTAGGCCGGATGTTTCCCGCTCCACTTGATAATCAAAAGGATGAAGAGGTGAAAGAAGTACTATCATGGTAACAAGCTAAGCTTGAGGACCTGGGTGAAAGTAGTACCCTCTCCCCCCATTCACAAAAAAAAGAGAAAATGAGCTGGAGACGAGAAGATCCGGATCTGGGAAAATATGAAATACCCTTGGGGTTGCCAGCTTTTCTATGTTAGTGTGATTTCTCTATTTTCTCTCCAACTAGCTTCTATCTTCGCCCCTTCATCTGACACCTAGAATTAGTGGAAGAGATTGATATCAATGTCTCATCAAGTTTCCCTAATTCTGAAGTCACATTGGGACACCTCTTCTCTACGGATGATAAGGTACCTTCCATTTCAACCAGAGTTCTGAAGTTCTCAAATGCACAAGTCATATGTCCCAGCGAGTCACCATCTAGTATGTCTCTACATTTTGCATGCAAAATTCTAGGTCCCTCCTTTTTCTTTCTTGTTTTTGTTCTTTTCTTTCTTTTGCCTTTCAGTTTTCCTTTGTTTTTCCTTTTTGTTTTTGGCCTGGTTCCTTGCCGCTACGGGGTTCTCCTGGTCTGGCCCGGTCTTGGTCTCCCTTTTGCATTCATTGTTTCTTCTAAGATCTGTGTCTTGGAGTGTCATTCCCAAGTGGGTGGTTCTAGACTTTCTATGCCCGGCGATCGTTTCTTTTCTTTGGAAGAAAAGTGACCATTAGGCATTGGTGGGCCCAGGTCCTGGTTGTCAACATGTTTCTCAAGGTTAGCTTTGGAAATTAATGCACTTTCCTAGGCCTTATTTAAAGTGTTTTACTTTGTCACTTTTACACTTAACACAAATAAGTTACCTTCAGGTGAGCTTTTCTAGAGAGAAAAGTGATTTTTTTTCTGAGCAAAGCATTCTAGCTAGAAGGTGCAGTAGTGTGTCCGTAAAGTTTGGTGGAGTGTTTAGGTGGTAGAGTGAAGCAGTTGTAGGTCCTTCCATTTGTCATTTCAAGATTTAGGTAGGCCCCCTTTAGCTCCTTCCTTTGTTTCTTTTCTTTTTCCTTTTGTTTTTTGTCTTCTTTGCATGTTTCATCAGTTTCATCTTTTTTCTTTCTTGGCGTGCTTGTCGTCATTTTGCATCTTTGGGTTGTTTCCTTTTAGCTATTGTTTCTTGTTTTCTCTTGGTCTTTTTTTTGTCCATCTTTCTACTCCAAGGTTACATCTTGTGTTTGGCATGATGATGTCTTTGAGTCTGGTGTGTCTTCTTCCCTCCGTAGCCGTCCAGCTTGGAAGGAAAAGCGTCCACCCTCTGGGGTTGTAAATTCCTGTAATTATTGTCCACTCCTTGCTGGGAGAGTTTGTAAATTGCTTTGGTTTTGGTTGGGTCATGTGCATTTTTGTATATAGGTTGTAAATAGCTAGTAGGTGCCCCATGCAGTAGAGTCAGCAAGGTGTGCTTTGTGAAGTTTAGTTTGTGGGCCTGTAAGTTAGATTGTGCGAGCTCTGGTAGCTTGCTGTAATTTTTTCCCTATGGTTCAAAGTTGTTTCTCAAGCCAGGTGTTAGGGAAGTTATCCCTAAAGGACCCATTTTTCCTTTTTATTGTTTTCAAGGTCTCAAACCAGGTCTACCAAATAATCAAGCTCGCCACCTTGGTTGGTGATGCCCAGGATGACAAGGAGGTAAGTATGTCGATTGCAGAGGCTAACTCATCAGTAGGCCATTAAAATTTCTCTCTCCTCCATCCTTTCTGCCTTAATGGTGAACTTTTTTCCCACTAATGAACAATCAAAACCCATCCCAAATGGTATTCATGCCACTCTCACCAGAATAGCTATCTGACTTCATCATTACTCAGCCGAGTGGGCATGCACATGTTAAAGTATGGTAGTCGAGCCACCTGTCTTATTCCTTGTAGTCACTGTCTTGTCACATTGGTGTCAAGTGTGTTAATTAATATGGTCTTTCCCACCTTATGCAACCTACTTTTTGAGTTATCATTTTTGATCCTCGGTAAGCAAGAAATTTTTTATATGTTAAAATTGTATAGTATTTTGGACATATAATACCATTTAGGATGCCCTAACGATTCTCCATTTCAGGTGAAAAGGCGAAGATGTTATCATGACATCTAGAGTCTAGAACTTCTCAATGTTTATGTACTGACGGTTTCCTGGTTCATGGGTACAAGTTAAAGTAAGCAATAAATGGCTTCAGGAGCTTCACCTCCTGGGAGTCTGGAACTCCCAAGAATCTCTACCGACACAAGCATGAAGAATAAGGTAGAAAAGACGTTAGCAAAGCTCCCGCTGACCTAGAAATATAATAATAACGAGACAATCCATGGGTTTCAGATTGATTCTATACTAAAAGAGATCACTGATATAGATGTCGACACTTGGGACAAATTGTAAGGTCTTATTCAGATGATCTATCAACTTCGACGCTCCAATGACTCCATCTCACTTAATTTAGCGGCATCTAGAATCGTTCAAGCAACTGATTTTCCATGCTCATTACAAGTGCCAAAGCTAATTTTTCTCCTAGCTAGGGGTTATCGCCAAGGCAATATGGTTGTTGAGGTGGTGCCCTCTACTCCCCTTGAATTTGTGGTGCCCATCGTTACATTGGACAATGACGCCACTGCCATAGGGTGGTGTATCCCGTAATTCACAAGAGCTATTTCTCTTACCAAGGCTGAGGCCCTCCAGTAGTATGAGGGTGAAAAAGACATGTCCTAGCACTACCTCAACACACATTGGATGAAAATTTCATGTTGAGACTACAAGAATATGTGAACAAATATTCCACGCTCTGACTTTAAGGAGCCCATCTAGGCAGAAATTATATTCTTATGTAAGATATTTGGGGAACCACATGCACAAGAATTCTCCCCCTAGATGTATTATTTAGTATATGGTATGATCACCAACAAGGTTTATTTCAACTAGACTGATATCATTTCCAAACATGTAGATGCGCAGCTAAGGAGGGTCGATTTAGAGCAGAAGTTCTACATGACCTCCTATGTCCTTTGGCCACTTTCCCAACAGTTCTAGGGGATCCGAGGGTTGACAACGGTGGTGTTCTCATGGAAGGACTTGGCCAGGTCTCTCCATGGGACCACTTCCCCTAGACTCAATGGGACTAGAGCTTCCCACATTTTTTTAGATTTAATGATGCCTTCATCTTTCACGAGATCAAGGTGATCACCACTGATTGGGGATACAAATTATCTCTGTAGGCCATGAACATGGTTGGTATGTGGGGATGTTACTTCATCCATTTTCCCTAGCACATGTATATTTGGGTATCCAACTTCTGCAGAGAGTCATTCTTGTTACCCAAGCATTGTGGGGATAGGGTAATTTTGTAAGAGTTGGTAGATTTTGGAGGTACATGCCTTGGCTTCCATCAAGAAAGTTACTACCTCAACGTTCCCTAAAGTCATTTGCGGGGAATAATCTTGCTCCCTAGTTATGGCCTGGGGAGCCAAAAATGAGCTAAGTAGTCTTAACTTAGCAAGATATTCTTTCCTTTGCAAGAATTTTGATCCCCTTGGGTGACTGGCAAGGTTGATGCAAAAGGGGGTGAAACCCCATGTTTGACACAGAATATTTTTGGGCCAACTACCAGGATGATTAAACTGTTCGGAAGTGATACTACACAAGGATAACAAAATGGATCAACTCCATCTACGGACATTCCCACATAATTTTTCAAACATCGGGCCCCCAGAAGACCTCGAGTACAAAGAAATAGGTATAGATAAGAAGGAACTCCCTCTGGTGGATTGGGATACACCATAAATTTTGGATATTGAGGCCATCTCAAGAGTAGTAATTGAGTGTAATCACTCATACTTTGAGAAGGTCTACTTGAAGAGTGTCCATTTGGATAAGAATTGTTTGGGAGATTCAAATTTTTGGGCCTAAAGAAATCCAAAGCACATGGCAAGAAGAAGGTTGGTGTCCCACCACTGACTCTAGACCCCATTTTGGCTCCCCTTATGGAGCAATTAGGTGGAAAGTTGGAACACTCTAGGAAATTAATGGATGCAACAAATTCCATAGTGACTTTTAGTCTTGGAGCTACCCCAGTAGGCTCTAGTCACCCACCAGGAGGATCTCCCTCCTTGCCTATTTTATTAAGTACAACATGTGAATCAAAAATTGCCAAAGTTGCGATAGTTGTAGAGCCCAAAGTCCCACTAAAGAGAAGAAAGAAACAAAAAGAAAGTTGGTCCCCACAGAGCAAGAATCTAGTCCCAAAGTTTGAAGATGTACCGGAGGTTGAGGTGCTTTCTTCCTCCTCCTCCTCCAAAAAAGAGGATCATCTAGCAAGTTCCTCAGAGATAGCACAGACCAACGTTGATGATTTCTTCCCAATAGGTGATCTCAGAGAATTATAGGGTATGGTTGACTACAGCATAGAAGGAACATAGGGACATGAAGTTGAATTCTCCATACTTGAGTCAATAAGACTAGAAGATGTCGTGGCTTGAGAATAAAGTGAGCCCCGACTTGATGAAGCTAAAAAGGAAGCATTACAAGAACAAAGGAATGACCCAGTTTTAGAAAAAGTAGTGGTTGAAGAGGGAATCAGACCTTCAGGAACAACCATGACCTCTGATGCTTCGCTCTTGGAATTAATGGGTAATTAGGGTTTTCTCGCTCCACTAGATGTGGTGGTTAACAAGGTTGCGGCCATTTCTCAGTAGGTAGATCTCAATGAAATGCCTCTCCCTTCCCCTCCATAAAGTCTACCAGAGGACATCATCCTAGAAGGGGATGGGGAGGGAGGTAAAGAACACATAGACGTGGACCCCACCTATACAAAATATAATATGCCAAAGGGTGGACTTGAATTGAACCCCTAAGATATTTTAGAGCCAGGGATGATGATGATAGGCAGGCCAAATGCCCTGCCACAATGGTTATTAGAAACCCAAAAAAGGAAAGCCTCAACTACTATCACATTCACATGATCACTTGCCAAGACATGGATGAAAGCTAAATTCCTAAGAAGCCTAAGAAGGTGCGTACCCTTCACAACACTAGAGGGGCCCCAGATGACAATGTTGTGGTGAAAGTCACCACCCCTCCAGCAAGAAAAAAGGATTTTGAGGTAGCTATCGAGTAATATGTAGTCACAGAGGTGTCTCTGGGAAAAATAACTCAAAAAGGGGAACTGTAACTCCTAAGTGAAGTAGGTCTGGATATTTGGGCCCGATACAAAAAGTAGTCTCACAAGATCCAGGAGTTAAAAGTAGCCAATGCAAACCTTTCAGGACTCCTAGTAGAATTAGTGGGCCCCCTCACCTCTGAAACACCTAGACCCTTTGTTTTGGGAACACTGCTACCACAGAGTGATGTTGATGCTCTAAAGGTCATGAAAAAGAAGGAACTAGCGGTGGATGAGTGGATCACTCATTAGGTAGGGGCGATAAGAAGTTTCTTGTTCGAGTCTCTCCCAGACTTTTGGCGGGTGAATGATCTAGAAAATTAGATAGAGGCCACCCTTCTCCAAAGGTAGGGAGAGAACAATAAGTATGAAGATTAGATAGATACCATGTCATATATTTTGGATCTTGGGGAAGATGAGCTAATAAATAGTGGCATTTTAGGGGATGAATCATATGGATTCCTCCGGACTCAATACTCTAGACTTACATTTAAAGTCAAAATTGGAAAGAAAATGGTACGAGTATTGCAGGAAAAATTGTAGGTGATCCAAACTCTTTTGGATCAATATGTTTCCCTCATCCAAGAGATTACATTGGATGATCCTCTCAGCCTCGAGACTTATACTCCCATTGATTCCATAGTTGGTAAGTTTGATGAAGTGATCGAGGCTCAATTCTGATCTGGGGGAAATATTGATTATGCCACCATGGTGGGACTCTCCCAAGTATTATTCAAATCCTATGATGTATCCAAAGTGGCTACAGATTTGAAAGATAAGGCCGATCATGTCAGCCTCCATTTTGAAGGATCTGTGGATCGTCATGATTGGTTGAAAGACATAGAAGAAGAGGGCATCCTCTAGATTTTGGAGGCATATAAAAAGTTTAAAATCTAGTAAGATATCCTAGAATCTAGGGATCATTCAACAAAAGATTGTGAGTAGTTCTCATTCTTTATTCTTTGAGCGTAAGGTCCCGAACCCTGATTCCTGGGTCCCAATTTTTGTATTCTTTATGGTGATGAGTTTTGACAGCTCCCTGAAGTTGACCAATCACTATTGGCAACATGCTGCCAAGACTGTAGATGTACTTCTTGGCATGACTAATCATTGATATCCCATTGGTTCACTACAGACATCTCCTGAGCCCCAAGGCACTATTCTGGCATTTACTCCTCAACATACTTCCATTTGCCTAGGTCACTTAAGTAAAGAAGAACATTAAAGAGGGCTTATGGCCCAGGTCACCTAAGGAAGATCTATAATTTCTATGGTACAATGACACTCTTTCCAATGGAATTTCTCCTAGAGCACTTTCCTTTCATTTCTATCCTCTCTTCTCTTCTTGAGTGATTGTATTATATTTGGAGCTTCTAGCTACGCAGGTAGTACCGGCTATAAATAATGTAATATAATGTAAATATATAGCATAAGTTCTTTAGGTAGTTAAATTTTTCTATAAATACATGGCTTGAAATAGTTTGAAAGGTCGGTGAATTGATGATTTAGCTATCCACTAGTAATGCAAGCTTTCAGTCTTTCTAGCAATCTTGTTTTCTCAAAATTTTAGAGTAGATCAATGCTCCCTTGGAGCCATCAGTGTAACTACAAGTGAAGCTGAATTTTAAGTTAATGAAAGAATGAGGAACACCATTCAACTATGAGCTCTATTTTGTTTCTGATCTAGGAGTTAGTGAAATACTTCTCATGTTGTATGCTTTATTATGTCCTTTATTCCAGTTCTGTAATTATTCAATGAAATACTTTGTTTTTCTACTGATATATGTCTGTTTGAAGATTTCATGTATATCTAGTATCCATTGTTTATTTTATCTAAAACTTAGTTGATGATATGAGAGCATATGCCATGGATATAGTTAGAAATCTGCACTAACCCTGTCTCATCTCTTACTATTTCTTTGTAGAATACTAACTACACTTGCAGGGAGCCCATTATACCCAAAGCTTTAGTGGTCAATGAGTCAAAATGAACTATCCCCTCAAAAAATAGTCACCTTCTCAACTTAGCTTCCCCGCACCTTCAAGACCCGACTACTAGGTGCTTGGAGGCCAGGAGAGTTACCTCTCAAGAACACCTCTTCAGGCGAAGTTGGTGAGTACTCTAGTACCCCATCACAACTTATCCCTTGTTGGAGGAGCCGGTCACAAAGTCCCGTCAACAATAAGTAGGTAGAGGGGAGATCATCGACAGGGAACTGGAAGAGTAAAAACTATCTTCAGAATGCACCACCATCTACCAATTTCCAATTTAATTTTGTAGTTGAAGGACTCCGTTTTTTTTTTTGGATTCTCTTGAAATGGTTAATTATCTACATTTTGGTTTACGTATACATGTTCAGTACTGGAAATTAATACCTATAGAATTATTCTATAATTTCATGGTGCTCTGACCTGTGGTTCAAATTTTTATTTCCTTACCTTCAGTTGTAATGAAATCCTCATATTCTGCTAGAAGATGTCATAGATGTTCCTTCTATTTTCAATTTGTTTCAGATCTCTTTTTGTTATTTTTGTATTTGCATTAGGAGATTAATATACATCACTTCTTAGGAAACAATTTGTGGCCAAATGCTCCTTATTCTTCATATTTTTATTTGCATCCAAATCATTTTTTAATACAATGGAATGATGTTGGGATTAGCAGTAAAGAATGGTGTTTTAATTTCTTCTTACTAGTAGTTTCACTTCCTCCAGATTAGCCGCTACTTTATCAGGAGGATGTTGTGTAAAAAAATACATTTTATCTGGTTATTAAATCCACTTTGTAGTTTGACGTAAGGGAAGGGTATTCATATTTGTTTAAAACTAAGATGTCTCAGCAATGATAAGTTACCTTCTCATCTTTTGGATTCCTTTCTGCAAGAACCAAAGACATCAATTTGGTTAGTTTTAGATTTGAATTTTGTTTTTTGTTTCCTTTTCATCTTTTTTTTTTTTCTATTTTACACCACAGTCACCAATAGTGAAATGAGATCTAGAGCCACATTATTTTTAGGAGGTGAGAACTGCCTTAAGTCACACCCAATTATATTAGGAATTAAAATAGGAATAATTACTGTCTTCCTTTTTAATCAATTTGGGTGAGATTTAATCATGAATTCTGTAAACTACCACAATGTTGAGGTTGATGTGGCCCACTAAACTATTTTAAATTGCCCTTTAAAAGATTTATTTTGAAGCACACCATGATTGCACTGTAGTTATAAAAAATATACACAAAATGTTTTGTTGCATTTTCTGTAAATTTTAAGTAAAAAGCTATCTTGAACAGAAATGGAATAGAAGGTTTTCATTTCTAGAGTTTTTGATGTGACATTACTAGGAATTATATTTTTGGTAGAAAAGATTTAATCTATTTATTTATTTATTTGCATTTAAGTTTTCTTCCCGATTTTATGTTATTCTTTTAAAATTCTTGAATGTAGTAAAGATTTCTATTTAAGTGACCTTCTAGCCACAAAAATGCTAAGATTGTGAATGTTGTTTATTTTGTTTGTGAGAAAGTCGATATCAAGGAGAGGGTGTTGAATATGGAAATTTAAGGGAAGGGAAATATGTTTTTCTTTACCTACCAGTAGAAGTCTGGTAACTTGATTTCTTTAGCCAAATCTATAATTTTCATATGTTTGCTTCAATATGTTGGTTTATGTTTCATCTTTTCCATATATGTGTTAGTTCTAATTAGACTTATGAGGAAAGTAGATAGTTCATAGCTTGCACCAAATTCATTCTGATCCCTCAATGTCGAGTAGCTAGACTTCTCGGGAAGGGTAGGTGCCCTCTTCATTTCAGGATGAGCCACGAGGGAGCTAACCACTTTGTGCTTGGGTGGAAAAAGTGCTTAGACCACACTCTCATCTCAATATTTGTAGATGGACAGGTATTTGATGGCTTAGGAGACCAGAGCATGTAGATGGACAGTTGTTCAATGGCATATTTGATACTTGATTCTTTTCAAACTTATGGTCTTGTACTTGATGTATATTTCTTACTCATGATGTATTTTTCTTGTTGTCTAGTCTTAGGGATTGACCAAGTATTCACTATTGAAATGAATTAAGAGTTATCCTTAGTTTTTGCATATGTGGCTTTTATTGGTAATATTGGTCTTTACATTATGAGGTACAAATTTCCTGGGCAAAAATTTAGTTACAAGGTTTTGTACTTTGTGATCTGATTTCATGGGTATCAATGTGAGAGATTAAGTAAAAACATTGACCATGTATGTTTTATATTCAATTAATATATGTTTGCTTTATTTTTATTGGTTCAAATATCAATTATTATATATTTAAAAATCATAATATTTTTTGAAATACTAATAACTATTAAAGTTGTTATTATAAATATAGATTATTTCGATATTCACTAAAAATTTTAATTCTGAAATTTTTAATATAAATGCTTATAAATATATCTTTTTTGAATGCAATTTAGTTAATATTTTGAATATTTCTATAAATACTCAAGTTTCAAGTAAACAATGAATGTAATCAATATTGTCAAACAAATAGTTAGTACTTTAAACACAATGTGATAAATTAAACTTTTCCTATTCTTAATATACAATAATACATGTCAAGCTTCTTAAAAAATTATGATGATCGTATACCAAAAATAATGTGTGGATAATTTGATTTAAAATCAAATATCAATTTCAAAACTAGTTATTAAAGAAATTTTGGGGGAACATGTCTCTACTATATTTTATGGTGACTTTCATTGTCGTTGTTTCAAACTATGATATGGTTTAGTGAAGCCTAAGCTTTGACATTTATTATGAGTTTGTGAATTACTTCTTTTATAGTTCCAAATTGCTTCAACTTATTAGTTAATGCTATTATTGATTATTTAGGAGCTCTACAAACTATAACATATTTGAGTATGAATCCTCAAAAAAAATCTAACACTTTTCCCAAGCGTATATCCTTTAATCTACTAACAAATATTATTTTCTATTGATGATGCATGTTAGTGACTAGAGAATTTAAATTTGATAGAATATTCTAGTGGCAGGAATCCCATAAAAAGCCTCCTTTGAATGGTTATTCTATTGGCAAAAATCCACCATAAAACATGCTCACAAACACAATTAGCAAGCACTAGATCTTAAATGAGATTCAACAATAATATTGTTAAAAATAGTATTTACTTAGATTTTATCTCCAATATGATACTAGATAATTCCAAATATGATCACAATGCATAGGATGGAACCGCGGTTGACTTTCATCCATTTTCAAAAATGTTGAAAATATTCATATTTTTCCTCAAGCCCATGACCTATCAATTTGAATTCCTCTCATTTGAAAACCAAATCATAGAGATGTGTCGATACAAGATAGATTTTGGTTATTCTTATGACTTGCAGATAATAAACGTAGTCATCCCTACCTAACATTGGATGGAGAATAAATCTAACCTTGATAGTTCAACTAGGACAAATTTATATTGTTTAAGTTTGTTCAAATACTTTTAATCAGCTACTGATGGCCTACCCAAAAAATGAGATATAAAGAATCATAATTGGATTAGGAATAGGAATGTTGTTACACATAAAATATTCATGGCTGAACAAATATGATATTGATGAATATGATTTGGTCTTTTTTATCCATTTTCTTCCAAAAGAGACTTTTAAGAAACATATACGATTTTGTACTTCTTTGGCCTATGACCTTCACAACAAATGTTGAGCATAACTTGACAAAAAAAAAAATCGTATCATGCTTGTCTAACTAGTTTAAATATTTATTATATTTGTGGAAAACAAATAGAGAGAGTTTAAGAATTCACTAGTCAAGCTCACAGGAAGGTTTGGAAATGTGTGCATTAATTCCTAAGAGCTCGTAATGCATCTTGTTATGCCCTACATACCCATCCCTACATTTTGTGTTCAAAATGTTGGGTCCCCCTTTTCGCTTTGGCCCTTGCCTTGTCTTCCTTATTTCTGTTGTTTTCTTCTCTGGCTTTTCCTTCCTGTGAGGTTTGTTTTGTTTTCTGCTTTTTTCTTTCGTGTCTCCGGGACCTGGTCTTGGAGTTCATTGTTTCTTTTCTAGAGCCAGATTCTAGACTTCAGGATTCTCTGCCACAATGTCTTCTTTTTGTAAGAAGACATGGTTGCCTGGAATCCCCAGGCCCAGAGTCTGGAGGTTTGCTTGTTCCAGAGTTTTGTGGGAAAGAGGGTAACTTGCTTTTTACTTTGGGTATAAATTGAAATTACATGTAACTTTCATAGTTACCATGATTAAAACACTTAGGGATTTTCAAAGCGATTCCTTGGTGATTTGAGTGTGATTAACTACGAATTACTTTGAGCTTAGTGGATAACTACAAGTTGATTTTTGATGGCTGTTCATGATCATTGGAGGTTGAAGCTATTGCAGAGCGGTCCTAGTGTCTTCTCTCTTTGCCTTTCTTTAGATTTCTAGGTAGGTCTTCTATTTCCTTCTTTCATTCGTTTTCTTTTGGTTTGTTTTGTTCTAGTTTGTGTTTTGGTTTTTCTACATTTTCTGCTTCTGGTTCACCACCCGTTGGTGGGTTGGCTCTACCATAGGGTTGTCCACCCTCTGCACAGTTGTAGGTTAGTGTAAATTCTATATATTGTTTTAGGGTAGCTTCAGTACATGTGTTTATATTGAGTATACCTCTATAAATGATGTATATTTCTGTATATTTTGGGTATATCTATTTCGGCCCTTGACCCTCTACATTTTTGTGCATGTATATGTTCTCTATATCCTTCTAAGCTTGCTATTTCTTTGTTCCCTATCATGAATTTTCACCCCACGATGCCGAGCTTGTTGAGGTGGAGTCGCCATGATTCAAACTTGACACCTTGTTGGTTCGATCCATGATAGCTTTCTCTCTCCTCTGTCTTGTCACATTTATGGTGGGTTTAATTTCCCACAAGTTGACATTCAAACCATGTCCCATCTGGCACTTAACTCCCTCGTGTCAAACCACTTATAGCCATAAATATCTTAACACCCCCTGCCATCCTACCATGTGCTAGTACACATCTACCAAAGTATGACCTTTTGCTAGTCACATCGGCAATGGCTAGTTGGTTCAGACTCTGGACCTCCAGCAAGACCTTGTCTTTCACTTCTTCCTACTACCTTGTTAACATGCTCTAGAATGCTAAATCATGTTCATTCTAGATGCTACGAAAATCTTGGTGTATGTAATAACACTTGTTTGATAGATGCGGGTTGAGGAAGAATCTCCCAGAGTTGTAACTTATTTATATATATATGTCTTGATGGTTTTTCAGTCTTGCAAGTTGTGGATAGATTGATCCAAGATGTTTGATGATTTTGCCCCTCCTAATAGTCTGGAATTACCCACCACTTCCACCTGGGCAGCTACAAAGTCAAAGATTGAAAGAATACTGGCGAAGCTACCCCTAACCTCCAAATATCCAAAGGATAGAACTATTGTAGGGTCCAGGTGGACTCCAAAGTCTAGGAAATAATAAATACAGATCCCAGAACTTGGGCCGAATTGTAGGGTCTAATCCAGACCATTTATAGGTTAAAGGCTGAAGGGGACAAGGTAGCCACTTGCTTGGCCACATCTGACATCATAAAGGCTAAAAACTTCCCATGTTTGGTGAAGTCACTAGAATTAATAGAACAAATAGAAGTATTGTACAATGTGCCTACTCACATAGTCCTGCTCCTAGACCCTTAGCCGCTACAATACCCCACCACCATCATCACCTTGGATGCCCTGACCTTTACTTCTAGGTTGGGGATTCCTCAGTTCAAAGGGTCTACGGTAATCACCCAGGTCAACTCACTAAAGGAGTTCAGTGAGGCCAAAGTCATTTCCTGGCACCTCAACAGTCAGTGGCTGAAGTCTCCAAAATGAGACCACAAAAGAATGAAGTTGGAAATTCCCTACGGGGATTTCAAGGAGCCCATTCAAGCGGGCATCATATTTTTATGCAGGATCTTTGGATGGCCCCACACCTAAGAATTCTCAGCGTGGATGTATTATTTTCTATATTACATCACCAAACACAACAAGACCTTCAACTGGGTGGCTATCATAGCCAAACACATAGATACACAGATGAGGACCGTTGCCCAGACCTCTTAGTTTTATATGGTCCATCATATGTACTATGGGTGTTAGCACCAAAAAGACCAGCTTTTCCAGGATTAGGCATAGTGGGAGAGCTTGGAAATGGGCCAAGGAAAGTCACACCGTGGGATCATTATCCCCAGTTACAGTGGGAACTTAGTTTCCAAAACTTCTGCTAGGTAAATGATGTGTTCATTTATCAAAATATTTTAACACTTACTCAGGATTTTGGGTACCACCTCTCACAGGAGGCAATGACTCTAGTCAGCTCCTACGACCAGTATTTTATTCAGTTCTGGCATCACACCTACATTAGGGTGACAGGCTTCAATGGGAAGCTCTATCTTCTTCCTCAGTATTGCAGGGATAGAATTATTCTCTTAGATTTTTGAAGGAAGATGATGGATCTGCATGGCCTTCTTCACATTGAAGAAGGTTGTCAATGTCCCATTCCCTTTCTCCTATGGGAATTACACATGTAGCCTCACCACATCCCAAGAGGCAGACAATGAATTAAAAAGCTTGGGGTTAGTATAATTCAACCATGCCTGGAAAAATTATGATCCCCATGGAGAGATTGCCATAGCATTACCTCAGGTGTCCAAGCCTCACAAAGTGGATATTGAGGACTTCTGGGTAGACTACCAAGACAGTTTTGATCTTCGAGCCTGACAAAACACAAGGAGGAGAAAAGGGCTCATGAAAGCACTAGACATTCAGACCTTCCCGAAGGGATTCAAAGATGACAGGCCACTAGAGGATCCAGTGTATAAAGGAGAGGGGTTAAACAAACAAGATCTTCCTCCGGTGGAATGGGCCATCCCAGAGGATCTAACCATTGAAAGGGTAAGCCACCCCATTTTGGAGGCAAGTAATCAGTACTTTTCTTGGGTGTGTCCTAAAAGTGTCTGAAGGAAATTAAAGCTCAAGAAGACCATCCCCTCTTCAGTCGGTGCCAGACCATATTCATCTACCACAGCTGCTAAAATAAGCATGAGAAAAGGGAAAGGGAAAGAGGGTGCCCTAGTTCCCAAGGTGCCTCCCTAGGTTCCTACACTTCTGATGGCCCACCTGCTTCAAAAAATGGAGTCAGCAAAGCTGACCAGTCAGCAGCTAAGCATGTAGGTATCTTCTGGTCTCCTGATAACTCTAATGGCATCTGCTCACCCAACAGGATCCTCTTCATTGGCATCTATGATGACTAGACAGACTTTCGCTAAGGTGGAGTCTACTAACATTCTAAATACTAGGGCTTCACTCATAAGGAAGAAGAAAATGATAGTGACCCTTGCACCAAGTGTAGCCACCACCCCTGGCATGCCATCGATGCCCCCAGTAGAATTAAGTTTACACTCTCTGGAGTTAGAAGATATCTCAAACTCCTCCACCCCGCATGATGATTTTGATGAAACCTTCTCAGCGGAGGAGCTCCTGGAGATCCAGCAGGGTATTGGACATGTAGTGGAAGAAATTGTAGCTCAAGATAAAGATGAGGTCCCTATAGAGAAGGAAATCCCCATGGAAAAGGATACATCAGAGAAAGAGGCTCAGGAAGAAATTCAAACAGAGCCTGAGCGGGAAAGAATACCGGTCCAGGAGACCGGGGATATGCCAAGGTAGCCCACAAACAAGCAACTGATGGTCAAAGAACTCAGACCGGAGGGAAAAACCATACCTCTAACCATCATGCTTCAAGTTCCTTTGGTAACTCTGGGTGACCAAGTGCCTTGGAGCACTTTCAGTGAGGTAGTAATGGTGGCCGCCCTATTAAACTTTGGCCAGTGACCTCACCCACCTCCAGAAGATGCCCTGATGGAGGAGAGCATCCCAGTGGATGAGTTCAATGAGGCCCAGGAATAGTAGCAGAAAATGGATGAAGATGTCTTGGATAAGGAAAATGTAGAAACAACTGACACCGATAGGGAGAAAGTCCCTGAAAATATAGGTGAGATTGAGACCAGGGAAAAGATCCTGGATGATACTGTAGAGGATGCCAGCATGGCAGAGAACACTAAGGGTTCTGGAGAACCAAAAAAGGAAGTGGAATAGGAGCAAGAAAAAGATCCCAAGCATAACGTACACTCTAGGAATGTGCCATCAAATTCTAAAAGGGATCCTAATGAAAAAGTCCTAGTAACAAAACCACCCCAGCCACCCCTATGGCTGGTGGAATCCAAGAAAAGAAATACCCCAGCAGCAACAAAAAGCACTCCACTCTTGTTGGCCAAAATGATGGCCAGGAACATAGAGACTAAGAAGCCGAAGAAGGCATGGGTATTCCATACTCTCCAGACTAACCCAGCAGGTATTATAGTTGCGACCATCGCAATGCCCCCTCTTGATGTAGACATGGTCATAAGGCCCAAAGACTACAACATACCAGAGGTAGAATTTGGGAAGAGGGACAAGAAAGGTGAGATAGATCTATTGAAGAAGGCCACCAAGGTAATAGAGGCTCGGTATATAAAGCAGGGCCAGAAGCTGCAATAGGAAAGAGAGACAAATGCCAATCTCCTCGTGCTTCTGGTAGAATTGACACAGCCCTTGTCAGAAGTCCACACTGGAACTCCTTTCTTTGGGTTGTCATTTGCACAGGGTGATGTGGATTCTCTACGCATCATGAAGAAGAAAGCACAAGGTGTGGATGGCTGGGCAGTCGAGCAGGTGACCACAATGAGACATTTTCTGGTGGTGTCCCTCCTGGACCTTTATCAGGTTGATCTTCTTCTCAACTAGGAAAGGGGCTCTACTATCATTTGGGAGAAAGATTTAGCTAAGTATGAAAAATGGAAGGCCAGGTTAAAAGAGATCCGCAACATTGGTGAAGAAGTTGCCACAGAGTCCAGAATTTTGGGAGACAAATCATTTAATTCCCTTAAGGCCCAGTACTCCAGACTTTTCCTCAGGGGTGAGGCATGCAAGGAACTAGTTGAGGCCCTGAAAGAGAAAGTAACAGCTGACCAATACCCCTTGGGTCTATTTAAAGCATTCGTGGTTGGGGTATCGCAAGTCAATCCCTTCACCACCGGGACATGTACTCTAGAGGACTATGTCCTCATTAAGTTTGATGAGTGGATGGAGTCCCTATATCTTCCTACTGAAGATTTTGACCAGGGTGAGCTGTCCAGATTTTCCAAAACAATGATCTGATCGCATGATACGATCAAGATGGTCGATTAATTCTAGAGAGGGGCCGAGAATGTTTAAGAAGCATTGGAGGATGTCTAGAGTAGGTGGGACAACATCAAGGATGTGGATGAAGAAATTATAAGCCAAGTATTGGAAGCTTGGGAAAAATCATAAGTAATAAAGTTCTCTCGATCTGGGGAAATTTTGTCAACACCATGTTTTGTATTCTTTATTCTTTTGGAACACAAGTTCCCAGATCCAGAAATTACAGATCCCATATTTTTGAATTCTTTAAGTGACCCATGTCTTGGTTCCCAAGGATGACTGATCACTTTTAGGGAATTTAATAAAGGTTGTTAGAAGGTGGGTAACCACAACAAGGCATGTCAGCTTGACAAGAGGTTTTTTGAAAGATGGTCTTTCCAAGGTGCCACTTCAATGTTACACCTAGCACATCAAAGATAGTGAGTCACCCTCCCATTTATGAGGCATGTAGCCTTGACCCCCAAGGGATTGGATTTCTCATCTCTCCTCTTGGCTCTCTTCTTGAGGCTGATTCTTCCACTCTATTTTTCTTGTCTTTTTCTTCTGACATGTCAGACCTTTTCCATCTTGAGGTCTTTTATAGCGTGGTGTAGGTAGTACCAGCCACCAGATAATGTATTATATTGTAAAATGTAAATAAGTTAGGGCTAGGGTTAGGTCAAGAATGTGTATAAATAATAAGTTTGACCTCATTCCAAGGGTCGATGAAATTGATGATTTCGTAGTCCATAGTTAATAACAATCTGGTTTTTTCATTTCTTAGTTACAGAGCTCAATGCTTCATAGTTTTAAGCTTTCATTAGTTAAATGCTCCCTTGGAGTTACCATTGTACCATGCACCAGTGCTTGCTAGAAAAGATGTTAATGAGGAAGGAAGAGTTCTCTTGATGATGTTTTTAACATTCTCTCTTCTGGGTTAACGATATTTTATTTTTTGTGTTCTTTATGTCCTTTTCTCTGATACTTAAAGTAGATTAACAACCTCCTTTCCTTTGCTACTGATAAAATATGAACTGATGGTTGTCTATTTCTTTAGTATTTAGTGTAGTGTGTTAGAGCATTGTTTATATTTTGAATGTTGAACATAAATATAGGTAGCTAAAACCCTTCTAACTTTGTAGTGTCTTTTGAAGTTTATTTGTGAAATGAATGCGTGCTTGCAGGAAACCCCACTCACTTGAATCCCCAGAGTAGATGAGTTGAAGGTAACTAGCTATCCCCCTCAAACAAAAATAGTCACATGTCCCAATAGATCCTCACATAGTTGAGACCCTACCCTCATGTGATTAGAGGCCTGGGTAATCTCACTTCCCTGAAAAAAATTTACAGGCGAAGTTGGTCGGTACCCTAGTACCTAGTGACAACTTACCTTTGTTGGTGGTGTTGGTTGTTTTCCCAATTCTGGTCTGTTTGCCAAAAGTTTTGTGATCCTCATGCTTTTCTTTCCTAAACACAGAAGTCTCTCATTTCCTTGTAATTTTCCAGTTGAAATCTTAGGGTCTTCAGGTCAAAATCTCTGTGAAAGTACTAAACCTCAAAACCCTAGGTCCTGTTTTATAGGCCAAAATGAGAAAAACCCTAAGATGATTATCTTACTTCTATTTTGGCATTACTTTTTGAAAATCACTTAAGTCATGTGTTTTAAAGCCATGGTCACCTAGTCACATGATCCTGATCGCATATGCCTTTTTATCTTGAGACTTAGCGATTGGCTTATGTCGAGATGTCTCTCAAAGAATTAGAATATTCCTTCTGTGTTATGGGACTTGGCGGAGCCATTCATGTCACGTAGTCTCCAAATGAACAAACATGTCAAAAATTTGTGAATGGGCCCACAGATCAGTCATGGTGTTGTGTGAAAGAGCCAGCAGTTAGTGATTGGTCTTGAGACTTGGCAATTCCTTCATGTCGCATGGTCATGGAATTAGCCTGCAGTTAAGGTAGTAACATAAAAATCATGTCATAGAGTATCCAAAAAGGATGACGGTTAAGGGAAAGAGGCTGAGACTTTGTGACTAACCACATACAGTCTAAGATATAATGCAGTTGGGTTGTCACAAGATTGTAATGCTAATTCACTTCTCCATTTAGTGATTCAGAGACAAGTAATAGAGGGAGACACGTGTCCAAAGGTGAGAGGATTACAAAGCCAATCGTGCAGTCTCCCAAAGGAAAAAGATCATCTGGAGATTAAGAGACTAAAAGTAAAAGTGCAATGTTTGTTGTGTAGTCTCTAGATGAGCCAAAGGGTAAAATGCTTGTCACATTGTCTCTAAAAAGATTTTTCACTTAACATTTATATTCAGCGATTAAGCTACCAAGTGTAGTTGCGAGGTCTCTTAAAGGAAAATAAGATTTTAGTGACATGGAGATAACTGCAAGGGCTAAAGGTAACTATCAGTCATGGAGTCTTTGAGTAAAATATGAGTTAGACTTTTCATCTAGTGATTTTGATTTACACAGTCGCGTGATCGCCAGAAATGAACTGTGGTTAACCAATACAGAAAAGGTAACATGGTCGCTAGATCTCCAGAAGAATAAAGGGTTAAAGACTTGGGTTAGTTACAAGGAGATTATACACAGTCATGTAGTCGCTAAATATGAAATCATAAGAAAAGGCGATAGTAACTAACATGACAATATGAATCATTCAACGTCTAATGAAAAGGTTGGATATTGATTACTGTGTAAAAAAGGGTAGCTGAGATGTATGACAGAGAGCCAATCACATAGAGACATGTCATCACCTTCAAATTTTATAAGGTTTTCTCTGAAGATACACATATATGAATTTGATTTCCTGTCACACTCATGGGCTATGGCTAGGTTTTTAATTAACTCCACAGCATGCTGAATTGAAGACATGAATTGATGATTTTTTTCAAATGATGAGTTGTGTACTTGGAAAATTTACCATAAAGTGTTGATTGAGTGTTCATTTTAACTTATCTTGCCTTCAGAATTTCAGAGTGCAGAAGTGCTAGGTATTCTGAGAAGAGAGAAGAAATTAGATAAGTTGCAGAGTATTCAATTGATCAGAATGCTTTGAATTTTTGAGAAATGTGCACAAAGAAGTAAAGTGAGTCTTGAGAGGAGATTTGCTTCAATATCGGTGAAGAAAAAGGGATTCAAACACATAAAAGATGAGTAAAGCAGTTAGTGTAGCTTCTACTAGAGGGAGAAGTGAAGAGATAGATGAAGAGGCTAAGGGGAAACAAAATTACTCTGATGAATTCCTTAGATTTCTTTCGGGTTCAACTCAGAACAAGAGGGAAAATGCTAATGTGCTTATTGATGACTATTGTGACATCAAGGATGCTGATACTCCAAGATCAATAGGTTTTTCCCTCTTTAACTATTTCTATAAAAATTCTGATAAGGCCATCCCAGTATCAAACCCTTGGACCTATGGTTTGGCTAGATTGATTGTTCCTAATGTTTACATAGATGTAGACTTGTTCTTAGGCCTCGCTAGTCATTATGATGTCTTGTCTAAGACAATTAAGAGGAATGATGGCACTACCCTGCTCATCCTAAATAGAAATTCATTTATGCAAGCTTTTGGCTTGTATAGTACTATGTCTACCAAGATTGACATTACTAAGAAAGAGGCGAGGTACAATTTGAAGCCTGGTA
This sequence comes from Thuja plicata, assembly GCA_018584345.1. Classification (NCBI taxonomy): domain Eukaryota; kingdom Viridiplantae; phylum Streptophyta; class Pinopsida; order Cupressales; family Cupressaceae; genus Thuja; species Thuja plicata. Next base: position 477,591 of record MU225167.1, read on the forward strand.
TTTCTAGGGGACAGTTATGTAGAAAAAAATGCTCAAGGAGATAAAAAACCATCTTTCTCCTATGTCTGGGACAGCCCCGTATTACTTCAAGTACTTACATTTCTACATTAAGTACGTCACCTATGCCCTGTGTAGAGTGTTACAGATAGATGGGGATGCAGAGAGGATTAAGGCCAGAATATTGATGATAGTGCTGGATCTAAAGGAGGTGCATTCTAGCACCAGCTATGACTATATACAACATATCATTGACAAGATGCATGAGGAATTTATAGCAACTCAGAAGAAAATGAAGGATCCTAAGGAGAAAGAACCCAAGTTCTTCCATTACTCCATCCTCATGCATCTGCTATTACATTTTAATTTTTTGATCATGGATGTAAATAATTTGAGTCCTCAAAGGGTTTTTAAAGACAAACCTAATCCCATTCAGTTTTGGGTAAAGATTTGGAATTATACATCCAAGGACTGCGACTACTGTGCATTACAGAATGGATTGTATATCCAATAGTACAAAGCATGGGCATCAACAAGAAAAGGCTCCCAATTAAGATTATGCAACTACTAAGGCCTAATGAATATTTAGATAAATGGGAGGGAGACCATAATTGGGGAGATTTCTTCCTGGAGGAGAATTTTACCATAATAAGGGTATATGGATGTATACATCCACCTCATATATTGCCTTACCATGTACCAACAAGAGTGGCTACCATGGAATTTATATGGCAATTATTATTAACAGATAATGAGCACTTTGCACCACATAGGAAGGGGACCTTAACCCCTAGATAGTTCAAAATTTCTAATTTCACTATTGGCAAAGGTGTCATTGATTCAGTTAGCCAATGGTTGGAAAGTTGTAGAATGGGGGCAGCCTCATACAAATACATTGATCCTGAAGGTTTTATGGCAGGAGTCAGAAGGTTGTATACACCCACAATCCCCAATACAAATGTCCATTGTGAATGTATTGAAGAGGATGTGACAAGAAACCTTCTTGATGAGCATGAGATTAAGACAAGGAGATCAAGGATTCAAGAATTGCTAAACCTACGTCAGACACAAATCAAAAGAAATGGATTGGCTTTTGGAGGTTTCTCCTCTGATTTGTCATATTTTGACAGAATAAAAGCCATGATTGACAATTTTTATGTGCTTTGTGAACAAATTGAGAATGTTCTTAACAAGAAAAGAGCCCAAGAGCTAGATCATTTAGAGTCTAAGTATGATAGAAGCAGTGATAGTGATTATGCCCATCCAACTAGGTATGCTCAACCTTAGCAAAATGTTGTAGAGGTACCACAGTTGCAGGGAGCTGAGGGCCACATTGTTGACTTGATAGAGGCCACACAACCTGATGTTGTAGAGGAGCCTTCAGCCAAAAGGAAAAATATGGAAGTAGGCCAGCCTTCAATTGAGAGGAAAGAAAAGAAAAGGGATAAAACAAGAAAATTGATTAGGCAAGGCAAGAAAAAACAACCTGATATGGAGGAAAATGTTGAATTACCTCTTAAGGCTTGTATTGATCAAAGGTTGATACATTAACAACAGTTCTTAAATGATGATAATTTCATCAAAACTGAGGAGTTTAAAGACTTCCTAAGGTGGTTCAAAAAGGAACAAATTAGAGCCCAATTAAATGTTGATGGGGAGGAGATAGTGACAAATGAGGCCCTAGTTGCCCTACAATCATATGACCCAAATAATGAGGAAATATCACCTGATAAGGCTAGAAAATGGTATTGAGTAGTGAAATATTTCTTGCTGAGGGTTGGGACTTGGCTTCTACCTTCATAATTGATCAGATAAAAAAGAAACCAGATTTGAAGATGGCAAGTGAGGTGCAAATGGGGGATATGATTAAAGGATTTGGGTATAGCCAAAAATATTAGGCCTTTTCCCTAAGGACCAAAATCCTCAGCCGGTAAACATTCAAGAAAACATGGTAGGAAATCAAATGGTTTGGTCAGTACAGAATATAGGGGATTTGGAAATATCCTAGATCATGACACAATGGGCACACTTGAATGAGGACAAGACTAAGAAACTGTCTGATAAGTGTAGCACATTGATAGAGGAGACCGTTGCATTGGCCAAACACCAAGATATGTGCCACATCAAAATACACCAGCAAGGTCAGGTGATTGAAAGATTATTGAAGGAATTAGAGGAGAAGCCTGAGGTGGTGTATGTGCCTTCACATCCACCTTTGAAAATTGAAGAGAAGGCAAAGTCAGAAGAAGTGGTTGAGAAAGAGGATGTAGGAGAGAAGAAAAATGAAATTTCTTTGAATGCATTTAGGGGCATTTTACAACATAGGATTAATATATTAAAGGATAAAAATGATGTTTTCCTTAATGCTTATAATAAATTGCCAACTTTACATACTGATGTAATGGGGTATCTTGCTATATTGAACCCCTACTTTACCAAATGGTCTTCCAGGGTGTAGTTATTTGAAAAGCTATCTTCTTTGCAAACTGTAAGATAAAATTTTCCTGAGACAGTAACAGAGGTGGAAGATGAGATCAAAAAGGTTAATGTTACTCTCTCATTCTTCAAGGGAAAATTGAATAAAATAGAGGTTAAATTGAGCCTCTTTTCTACATATTTTAATAGATTTGTTCCTTCCCTAAGAGGAGAAGATGATCAGGTAAAGGCTTTAGATGCCTAGAGGAATGAGTTTGACAGTAAAATGCCTAATAATGAGGAATTTATTTTGGGATCAGATTTGGATGTTGAAGGATTTAATAAGATATTAGATGAAGCCTTCAAGGTAGAAACTAACATCAATAAATTTTTAATGGATGTTAAGAGCATCGCTGATGTTAGATGGGAGAGACAAAAGGCACAAGTATAGGGCACTCAAGACTTCAAGTGGCCAACAGATGATGAAGTGACAGCATGGGAGCTAATGACTAGGCCAAAGAAGAAGAATTCTATAATTGAAGAGGAAATTCTAGATGAAGAGTAGAGGGTAACACTTGGCGCCTGATCAATGAGCATAGGGAGGTTAGCTATAAATAAAGATGAGTGTGGGTTAGCCTATATTGGCAGTCACTCAGTCTTAATTTAACCATCAGAAGATATCCTAAATACTGTCAAACAAAGGTGCCAGATTCCAGAAGAGACAAAGAATATCAGATCTACATCCTCTATTTTTGTACTCCCACTGCTTCCAAATTCTCTTATTTTGTCTTTTTCTATTCTTTTAGGGTTAGGTACCTTAAACCATCTAAAGCTTTTTGCATCCTAAAATAAAGGATTCCACGATGGTTAAGGACCTATATAGAGGACTAAAGTTGTAATTGTAAAAAAGGAGATGAAATATAATTGAAGACAGACCTTTTGATTTATGTCTGTGTTTTGAGATTTTTATGCCTTTATATGTACTTGAAGCACAATATATGAATAAAAATATAGTGCAATTTTATTCTGCATTGTTATTGTCTCTTTGCTTATTGTATGCACTCTTTTATGTTTAATTTGTAAGGCATGTTAAACATACTGGCTATAAGGTAGCTATTTATTTATTTGCAATTTTCTTCTAAGGGGTGAATTAAACATTGTGAGTCATTTCAGAGAGTACTGCAATAACTAAGGATTTGATACAATATTGTAGAAGTGATAGGATAAGTTTGCAAGGAATTTTATTTGAGTTGTATGTAGGTTGTAAGGCATCCTACAGTATTTGTGTTCATATATCTCTGTGGATTTACATCTTTTGACTCTATTGCCCAAAGATAGGCACTGGTCTAAAGTTTCTCAAGTGATTCATCATCATCCAAGCATTAAAAACTATTTAAAACAATCATTTTCAGAGTATTTTGGTAGAATCAATTGTGTACTTAAGGGTCATAGTTGAAGTTTGTTTATTTCTTGAAGAGTAAATCAAATAGGTTATTCCTCCTAAATTCACAAAAATTGCAAAAGGAAAGAAGAATGTATTTCTTAATCATGTTGCTGTCTGTTATCATCAAGATATTGATTTGGATTGTCAAGATTATCCTCAGAATAATCATAGTCATTTGTATTGTTATATACATGTCCATCTAAAATAGAGCATTCAACACATAAGGTTCAATCCACTCTAAAGATACTATTAAGACAGTAATCAGTCATAGGTAAAACCTACGTGAGTCAGTGGATCTCAAAAAAGAAGGAGGTGGCCTATAGGTATCCCCAGTGTTATCAAGAACCTCATCAATTAGTGTTTTTTTGTTTCTTGAGTCATAGTGTCAAAAGGAATTAAGGGGTCATAGATTTGTTTAAGATTTCAAGTATCTTTCAGAATCCTAGCAAGAAAAAACCCTAACAAATTGGAGACTCTACTGAGGATTAGAGATTATAAAGTCTAGTTGACAAGTTTTAGAATATCTCTAGTCCAAGTAGTCAGAAGTCTCTAGTGTTTCAAAGATTAAAAATTTAACAAATCATACCAGTTTTTGTTGTCAGATTTCTCATTAGATAAGTATTCATTTATCCCAAGTGATTGGGTGGTGACTCTAAAGGAAATTCTCTAAGATTAGTGCAAAGTGAGTGAATATCTTTCAATAATGAATACTAGGTCAAGAATGAGAACAAATCCTGAGAAAGTATTATATGGTGGACTTCTTTCATCATCAAGGATGGAGATGTCTTGTAGAAAAAAGAAAGATCCAGTCAACATGGATGAGACCCCTCCGAGAGGTAGAGAGGGTAATATTAGAAGAGAAGTAAATGTAGGTCAGCACTCTCATGAAGTGAATACTTTAGAATATGAAGAAGTAGCTAAGAGGGTATTGGAAACACCCATAGTCACCTCTACTTCAAGTGAAAGAGAAGAGACTAGTACTTCTAATTCAAATTTAGAAGATGCTTCTTCTGATATGTTTGCAAATGAAGAGAAGTTGATTTTGAAACAACTAGCCCTAGTTTAGCAAATGAAGAAAGAAAGAGAAATGAGAAAGAAAAAGAGTGACCCTAAGAATGTGGATAAGAAAAAAAGAAAGTCTTCAAAGCATCAAAGTATAAAAGATATTGAGAGGTCTCAGAGAGACCAAGAAATGAAAGGCTCCTATTTCACAAAAGGATAAAGGAAAGCAAAAGATGAGTGAAAATAGGAATCAAGATCCTAAGTTTCAAAAGCCTTTAACTAAACAAATGTCCAAGTTGGACATTGATTTGGAAAAATTAAGAGTTGAAAAAGAAACTATGGAAAAAATGTTAGAGAATGCTTAGATGGAGGCTGCTACTATTGAAATGAAGAAAAAGATAGATTTTTTACAGTCCTTAAAATATGCTTATGCTGGCCTAGAAAATGTTACTTTATCTAAAACAAGGGCCACTTCTACTAAGGAGGATGATAGCTTTCAAAGAAAACCATTGCACACCGAAAGGTACAAACAATTTAATTTTGTTGGTATACCTAGATACCCTAATGCTTTTCCTAAAGATGTGGGTGATATATGAGAAAAACTCCCTAAATTTGCAGGTAATAATGTTATATCTTGTGAAACATATCTTAGAAAATTCATTGATTTTGTTGATGATCTGAATATCACTCATGAGGATGTATTGATGAAATTGTTTGTTCAGTCCTTAGTTGAAGATGCAAGAGAGTGGTTTAGAAGCCTATCTAATGGATC
>MU225167.1:523581-563336 GCA_018584345.1 Thuja plicata
TTTGGAGAGCAATTTTGGAGGAGAATTTGAGCACTCAAGCTCTCTTCTTGTTTTCTTTATTCTTGCATTCATGGCTTCTCATATAGATTAGAATCATGTTTATTTCCATAGATTAGATTTGCATTCACATTTCCTTTCATAGACTAATATGCATTGTTATCATATAGAGTAGATTTCATTTCTATGCATTTGAATCTCTTGTTTCATGGTGTATTTGCAATAGACACAACTAGGTCAATCTGAGGGCCTTCATTTTACATTTTTACACATCCATGAATAAAGAGTTATGGAACGATATTTGAGGCCTCATTCTTGAGCAACCTTGAATGAAATGATTCATAGAAGTGTGACAACATTTATGCACACAAGTAGTAGCCCGAATCTCATCCAAAAAAATATTAGAACAATCTCAATTCGTTGTATCTGCCTCCATCAAATATTCAAGCCTATTATTTTTTTTCTTGCCATTTCTATTTGGCCTAGAAGCCAACACAGTCTCTAATTCTACTTTTTGTTGGCAAAAAGAAAATCATTTTAACCTTCTTCACAATTTATGGAAACCCAAGTTCCTAAGAAGAGGAATAAATACAATGAGGAGGGGAGGTATGTGTAGCCAAGGAAGGATTGTGAACCAACTTATTCATATTAGAGGGGGAATTATTTGAGTCCCAATCTAACCCAGTTAATTGGGAAGGAAAGTATCCATCTGCAACATCATGGACCTTAGGAATAACCACATTCTTACACTTCACCACAATTTTCATTTTAAGTGTGTTGTGGAGATCAACATAGGTAGGATGTGATAAAAATAAAGTTTTTCCATTAGTATGCAATGAGAAAATAAGTTTTTTAAACCATCGGTTACACTACACCGAAAGTCAGGTTTTCAGTTAAAACCAAAAATGCTAAGCAAGGAGAAAAACAACGAAACAGGTTTGCAGTGTTAACTGAAAGTGTAAACCGAAGATGATAAAGTGGAACCCGACAAGAGTAAAATGACAGAGGAACCCAACAAGAAGATAGAATGCAAACCAAGAACAGAAACATTGTAACCAGAAAGACAGTTAAACTGACTTTAGATAAAACTGAACATCAATCACTGAAAGTCAGTTACATCCCAGAAAAAGTGGATCTGACTTCCACATCAGATAAAACAATTATATTCTATATATAGAGTCTTGATTTGTTTTAAAACCATTACTTAAGGGACAAAAAATATTATTGTAAATTTTTTAATGAGTCTAACTAATTAAGAACATGTAGACTAGGAGATCAAGGTCAAGTTGTAAACCTGTGATCATAGAGTTAAAGTTGTAATATGTGAAACTTAATTAGGTCAATCTATCTTATAAATAGATGTTGTAATTATTCATTATAAAGAATGAGAGGATGAATGCAGCCAATGAACACATCTATGGATCAGACTAAAAGTTTCAAGAAGTAGAACAAAAAAAGATGAAAATGGTTATCAAGAACCAAGAACAAAGGCTACCAAGCAACAAAGGTATTAATCAATCAAAATAGGTGATACAATTATACATGTGAATTCTAATGTATCTATACTTAGAAATAGTTAGATTGCATACACTCAGGTGAATGAGTATTTTTCTCTGCATTCTAACAAGTGTAGCAAATAGAAGAAATCCTTTCAAGGAAGGTGAATTTAACAATCCTATTGTAAATCTCTTAACCAAGTTGACACTAAATAGTGCTGTTAAAGCTCTTAACAGAGTAGAACTTAAAAAGTCTCCAAAGATACTCCTAACATGGTAGATCATCAGAAGTGATCAAAATTGTAAACCTTAATAGGCCCCTTCCAATCTACAGATATTGAAGGTTTTGTGAGTGTCATCCCCACCACAGTTTTTACCTTCTAACAGGGGTTTTCTGCGTTACCATATCTTGTGTTATGTATCAATTACTTTCATGAATGTTTCTATGAATGTTTACATGTTTGGTAAATTTAAAGAATTGATATATCTTACACAAAGATAATATAGAACAAATGGTTGGAAATTCAATTGATTACACAAAGGATAAAGGTTAAAAGAGATAAAACTTTTAGAGGTACTGATTCACCCCTCCCCTCTCAGTACACACTTCCCATTATTTCCAACAATTGGTATCAGAGATAGAACTCCTATTTGAAAATCTTAAAGACTTAAGAGAAAATATCATACAATGGAGAAGTAAAGACTTGACAAAAGTATTGAGAATCATAAGCCAGAAATTTAGATCTTCTATGAGTAGTATAAAGAAGCTAGAATCAAGATGAGACAACTGTTAGATGATATAAAGAATATGGAATATTGCTGTAATGAAAAAGATTACCATGAAGAAGAGATACTAGATCCATTTGAGTCTTCAGGATCAACTACAAGCAAAGCATTAGATACATCAGAAGAAAGAATTACAAGCTTAAATAAAATCAATCAACATCTGGCTGGACAAGCGAAATCTTTGCAAATCAGTTAAGAGACATAGATGGTAAGAATGATTGATGTCATGAACAATGAGAGACAAGATGAGCAAGAGAGAACACTAGCTATTAATGATAGGAGGAAGATTAGTGAAAAGCTATAAGAGAAAGAGTCAGAAATACAAAGAGTTACAGAACATCACCATGAAATTACAAATCAGATTAAGATTATGAGTCAAGAGGAAAACATAATGAATGTTGAACTCATTGAAAGAATAGATGCTATCAACGAGGTAAGGGAAGAAAATGAAAATCTGAAACAAGAAGTAAGAATTCAACAACAACATAATGAGATAATCAAAAGAGCTGAAGAAATAAATAAAAGAATGGATGATTTTCTTGATGGACAAAGGAGAGACAATAACAACAACGGTCTAGGCTATACTAAGAATGAAGAATCACCTAATCAAGCTGATCCAAAAAATGTCTATGCAAATCCAAGACCAAGAAAGATGAGATGCAATCACTATGGAAAGAAAGGCCACACATCAAATATTTGTAGGAAAAAAATGAAAGGTATTCCTAAATCCACATCTTCATTCATTGGAATTTGTTATAAATGTAACAAGAAAGGACACAAAGCTTATGAATGTAAATCTGATGTGACAATACCAAATAAGGAAACCTACATGGACAAATACTATCCTACTTGAAAAATGCATGGGAACACATCTCTTGAATGTTGGAAAAAGAAAAAGCAAGCATGGAAGCCTAAAGGTCAAGAAACTGCCTATAAACCAAAAAGAGTCGGTAACTAGTATGTATGGGATTACAACACTTGGAAAAATTGTGCAGCATGTGGAATATTTGGTCACATTGCTACAAAATATATGAGAAAATGGACAAGAAAGCCTATAGGCTGGACTAACCCCAGAATTGCATGTTTACACTGTCATAAAGTCAGTCATCTCAAGAAAGATTGCAGAAACCGAATGACAGAGACCAACACCTTTGCCAATGGAAACACCATTGAAGACATCAGGAAGATGAGAAACAAAATGTGGAAAAGAGATACAAACAATGATGAAGCTAGACCCAACAATACAATTGGTGACACCTCATCTAATGGATCTGGTGACATAACCACCCCCACCTACGAAAAACAAGTAAGTATGGAACTACATTTATACGAAGTTATATTTTGCATCAGTTCCATCATACATAGTTAAAATGCCAAATTAGCATGATTATAAATGCACTATGGTATTACTTGTTAAGTTCTATGAAAACTATTGCATCAGTTAGTACATACCAAAATGCATCAGTATACATATAAAGCTAAGTTGTCTTCACTTACCGAGAATCATCAGTTAACATGTAAAAGCTAAAGTTTCTAATGTAAACCAAGATATGTCAGTAATCATGTGAGCTGACAAATTATCTTCACCATACACTGAAACCCATCGGTAAAAATAAAGTTAAAAAGACTGCCCAAAGCATCGTGTTGTCACTGAAAGAGAAGTTAGTTTTTCAATTGATGACTCCATCTTCACACACCAAGGAGTGGTTGAGCATTAATGACTCGACCTAGGGAAAGGTCTATAAATAGACGATGGAAGGGTTTCATTTCTCACCAGCGATTTGAGCAAAGTGACCAGAGTGAAACCATAGGAAGAATTGACATCATTGCAGAGCTACTCCAACCTGATTCAAAGCACTCCAAATAGATCATTTGCAGCTATAGAGGTTAAAGTAAGTACCAAGCATAACTGAAAACTCAGTTTATCATTTATGGTAAAGACCTAATGTTAGAAACAATGGTCACCATATCAAGAACCACTAAGTTGAAAAGTATTAAGAAGAACAAGATCAAACTTATCAAGAATAGTACATGTGAGGAACCACGGTATAAGATATGCCCAAAAGTTGCCTCACAACCTGACAATGCTGGAGCATTTTCAATAGTACCAACTAGGATTTTGCTCATTGAAGACGTGTGAACATACATACATTGCAAGATTGCAGAGATTGGTAATCTGGAAGTTGAGAAAGCTTTCAAGAGGCTATGAAAAGATGATGGTACTATCAAGGATGAGCACAAGCACATCGAGGTAAAAGGGCTCACAAATGCCCTAGGGTTCCTGAAAGAATTAAAGACCGAATGGATTCAGTTAGTACTAATAAGGATACATGACAAAAAGTTTTGGCTGGATGAGCCTAAACCAATTACTAGGGATGTAATTCACGCTATCACTGGTTATCCACTAACCAAAAAGGTAAAGGCATTGAATCACCCACCCAAAGCTAAAATTTAGAAGAATACTAGAACTACGTGGGATGGAAGAGGACATAGAGTATCCACCATTAATGATAATGAACTGAAATTTGTAGCATGTGTCCTAGGATACAAGTTTTTTTAGGAAAGCAAGATGAACACCATTGCATTTGGAGTAGTGGATACAACCTACAAGATTGTGAAGAAGGGAACTCAGTTGGATCTGTCAGAACTTCTACTCAAGCAGTTAGAAGAGAACTTAAAGACAATAAAAAATGCAAAAACAAATTCATGTAAATTTGGTTCACTTATCATGTGCATATTCTTCTACTTCAGAGGATGTCACAACAGTAGAATTGGACAAAGAGGAATTGAAAACTATAGGCAACAAGGATATGGATGTTGCAGATGAAACATGGCCAGACACTACAGTGGACAATACTATAATTGACATCACCGAGGATCCTTCAAATGAAATTCAAAAAGATGAAGATGTTAGTGTTGTCAAGGACCAAAATGACAAACATGACACTATAATTGATGCTACACAAGTTCATATACCGAGGAAGATGCCATTATTGATTCAAGCAATCAATATTATCTCATAAAAGGAAAAGACCCCTGAGCCCGATGCAAGCATACCCAAGGACAAGGGTAATGATGAGCATCAGTAAATGTAGAGTAATCACAATGAGAAAACAAATATATAATATGAAGACCCATTCATGACATCTTCCTTTTCAAATATTTGTTTAGTTACACATACATGCAGAAGATAGATATGCGGAGAAAACACCTTGAGAAACATGTCAAAAATTATGCCCATTTTTCTCACAAAAATGGAAAAATATTAGCAAAAATGGAAATGACTAATGCCAAATTAGCAATTAATTATGGAAATATTCACTTTAATAAAATATTAGTGAAGAGCTTAGGTTACTTGAGTTATGCACATTTCCCAAGAATTAGACTAATATGTGAAGTTTAAGTGAAAACATAAGTCTCATATCTAAAAGGCAAGGACTAACAATAGATGCTCCTTAGAGTTAGATTTATTATAGTTAAAATAAGATTAGATGGAGTATTTTCGACTATACATATCTAATATCATATTATTCATTATCAACTCAAGACAAAACAATCAAATCATAGCTTTTAAAGCAGGCAACACATGATTTAATAGGTAACTATGACTTGTCATTGGTGTTCAATAAATAATGATTTATTATTCCAATCAATATTGTGGAAAGATTCACATTTATAAAATAATTTTTAATCTTAATAATTAATATTGAAGATAAGGATAATATCATCCATAGCAGAGCATGATTATTGACACTGTCATTAACCTTGACATTGATAAGACCATTGAGATCAATATTCCTCCATTCTTTCCAAAGAAGTAAAAGTCCCCTCAAAATCTACTCCTTCCACTTTTGAGTAACCTTGACACACAATACTTGCCTTATTTCTCAATATATGTCCATCTTCAGATAATTTGTTCCAAAATACCCATTTAGTCCCTATCACATTTTTATTTGTTAGCCTTGGGAAAAGCTCCTAGAAGTCTAATTTTCTCAATCTGTTCTAATTCTTCTTTCATAACTCTCATCTATTGCTGATCCTTACAAGATTATTTCATAGTATTTCATTCTATTTCTAAAATCAACCATAAGTTCACTTTTTCTTCAACAACTTTACTTCTTGTGATAACACCTTTGTTCATGTCTCCAAAAATTCTAGTGATAGTATGATTTCCATTAATGTTCATTTGACACTAACATGATTTTTAATAGTGATATTGCTAAGAAGATTTTGTTATAGGATTAAAATTATTAACATTAATGCCAAGTAATAATGTTAATACAATAAATAATGTTGATATTAATATAATAATTATTCTTTAAACTACTAGTGACAACACACTTGTATGTAATAATAAATATACAATCAAGATCCTATTATCCCTAAAGTATGACAACATTAGCAATATGGCTATATCCCCTTCACTAGATAGTACTAACCATTATACAAGGGGCACCATGAAAAAATTGATGCAATAAACCCATTCACATCGAATGTCATTCCAAAAAAATTATTTACATTACAATGATGAATCTAAATAAATGTTCTATATGGGGGTGTTATAGAGGTGGAGATAAGAAGGGAATGACAGAGGAAGATTTCAGGGAGATGGAGAAGGAAAAGAGAGAAAGGAAGAGAGATAGGTAGAGGAAGGAGAGGAATGAAGAGACATGGGTAGAGTGGGGAAATAAAATATATAGATAGATAGATAGATAGATAGATAGATAGATAAGACTGAGAGTGATATAGAGAGAGGGGGTGGGAGGTAGAGAGATAGGTTTATAATATAAATACATTTGCAGGGGAGATGGAGTGGATAAGAAAGAGGTAGATATAATGAGATATAGGTAGAGATGGAGAGATACATAGGAAGATATAGATAGAGGGAGAAATAGTGCGAGACAAATAAGGTGGAATTGAGAAGAAATCAAGAGGTAGGGAGAGATAGAGAGTGGGAAGACAGAGACGGGGAAGGATATAAATAGGAAGTATGTATATATGAGTAACAAACCAAGAGATATTGAAATGAAGATAGTCTAGATATATAAAAGGGTATGTGCAAGATCATGGTATGCCAAACTAGGCCTTAAGTAGCGATGAAAATTTAGAAAATCAGGCTTAGGAAAGTTGACGTGAATATTTGGACAAGTTATCAATCTTATATAAAAAATGTTTAAGAAGAGAATCTGTAGAAAATTGAATATAGTTTCTAAGCTACTATCCCTTCTTTAAAAAAAATTATTCTATATGGTGGAACTTCAAATTTCAATGCAGTAGTATTAAAATTTTAGGAAAAAGATAAGAAGAATGTGTATGTCCGACCACCTTAAACACAATCAAATGATAATATATTTTTAAAAGATTCTAGATATAAGTAGTAGACTCATGTTCAGATGTGACACATATTTTTTTGTAATTTTTTTCCAAGTAAATAATTAATTATGATTTTTCTACTACAACTTTTTCAGAATATAAAAAATCTCGTGTCTGACCACCTTAACTTAGTCTAAAATTCATCAAATTGATTTTTTTTAGTTTTTAATTATAGTAGGAAAAGCATAGAATGTGAATCATGTTTTGGATTTCAAAAATGTTATACTATTTGAAAGTTATAGCTATTTTTCAATCACTTTATCAATTAGGACTATAAAGATAAGTAGGCGTATGTCTGACCACCTTAAACACAATCAAATGATAGTAATTTTTTACTAGATTATAGATATGAGTAGTAGATTAGTGTCTGGATGTGACACATATTTTTTGTAATTTTTTTCCAAGTAAATAATTAATTATGATTTTTCTTCTACAACTTTTCCAGAATATAAAAAATCTCGTGTCTGGCCACCTTAACTTAGTCTAAACTTCATCAGATTGAATTTTTTTTGTGTTTTTCTTGTAGTAGGTGAAGCATAGAATGTGACACATGTTTCAGATTTTAAAAAAATGATATACCATTTGAAAGTTATAGCTATTTTTCAATCATTCTACCAATCAGGACTTCTTTTTCACATTGCCACTTTTTGGCATACCATGATCCTGCAGATACCCAAATATATAAAGAGGGGAGAGAAATAGTGAGAGGCAAGAGGAGAAGTAAAGAGATATATAGAAAGAGGGACTGACAAGGAGAGAGAACACAAGAGAGATAAGGAGAGACCAGGATAGAAAGAAGGACATATAAAGAGATAGATAAAACTTCGTAAAAATAGATGGGGTTATAAAGAGATGGAAGAAAACAGGAAGATGGAGAAATATATATTTAAACAGGGAGACAAATAAAGATGGATATTAAAAATGTAATTTTTGGACCTTTGTGACACGTATTCAATATGATTTTTCCTTTGTGTGAGAGGTTATGAAGTTGCAATATTCTCTATTTTTCTAGGCTATGATACTTTTTAAATGGTACTGGAGGAGTTTAGCATCAATTCCTATTATGAAATTAGTTTGACTCCCCTTTTTTTATGGGACTAATAATGCACTACTTTCACTTGCATCATTAGACCTTGTATAATTAGATATTATTATTTTTAGTATCTTATGCCACAAAAGAATTATCTTAATTTTTAAAACAACAATCTTAAAGTAACACCTCCACAAAGAAAGTTTAGCATCTTTGTTTAAGGAAACCAATTTTTAGTATTTTATGCCCCAAAAGGATTATATTAATCTTTAAAGCAACAATATTGAAGTAAATTGAAGTTGTCACTAGGAAGGCTTGCCATAAAATTCCAAATAACCACTCAAATTCAAACTCCATGAATGATGCGCACATAGTGCACACGCCATAAGGAATTTAGATTCGTAATGACAACATATATATTGCATACAAATCTAGTAGAAAATTCCAAATCCCCCACTCAAACTCAAACTTAATGAATGAAATGCCAATAGCGCACATTCCATATGCAATGTCAATATTTCATGGAAATTTACCAAAGCGTGTATGATTTACGTATTATCCTTGGCCTTAAACCCATAAATCAAGTCCTCTATTCAATTAGATAGAAATTTTCAAGACAAAAAGCTTCCTTAAGAAAATTTCTTGCTGAAAATGAGGAAAATCCATATCATCTTATAAAATTATATGGGCAGAAAGATTCCATTGATCTGTTCTAATTATCGTTCTTCGTCAATAGTTATGACATGACAATTTTTATCTTTTGTATTCAATCAAATATTTTATAATTATATACATAGTAAGATTATATTGACTGAAAACATAAATACGGCGCAGCGGGGAAGGATTTAGTTCCAACAGGTAATATCTATAAAATGAAGGAAGAGAAAAGCAAAATGCATTGTCATTTTGTTTCCATAGAATAGAATATGCCTTGTTTCATCTTTACCTAATAATACTTGCTCACATGCCACCAAACCTACATTAAGTCATTTACTTATACAATTTTATTGAGATGGACATTGTATTAAAAGGATTTTATTTCGTAGGTCAAGTATAAGCATTTTTAAATATTTATTGATCATAGCTGAATAGTATGGCAGTTTTTTATATTTGTCCATCATAGCTGAATAGATTATAAAATATTTTATCAGAGTTTACTTCTACAAGCTTTTTTTTATCATTTAAATATATTTTAATGAAGATTTATGTAATTATTTTAAAAGTGTTTACTAAAATATTCAATTGAATACTAAATGGTTGTGGGAAAAAATAAAGATTAAAATATGCATATCAAAATGGTTGGTAAGTAGGACTATTGGATCGAGAAAGTTCGATTAGTGGAGAGGGACCAATAGTCGTGAGGGCTAACTTCGTCAACATGTAGCCGTTGCATGGAATATCGTAAGACCTTCATTTTTTTTTAAATGTAAAATGGACACTTAACTATATACAACTAAGGTTTGAAGGTGTGACTCATCGTGCAACTCGTTACAATAGCATGCCTAGTGAAACGTGTCCAAAAAATGTCTTTTTAAAGATTCAACCAAAACTTAATCTAATAATCCCTAGTAGTTGAATTTAAAAATGTCATTTGTTATTAGTAGAATATTGTATTTCTATATACAATATAACATATATCTAACTTAAATGGACCAAATACCTATTAGTAATCATAAATATTTGTTATACCTAACTTTTATATCCAACATAAAAGGACTGATACTTCAACACAATATTATTTGTTGTTATAAAAATAACACATTATTATACAATATACAACTTATATCCAACACAAAGGGTTCAATAATTGAACACTCAAACCTTTTGACAATCTCACACATTTCATTGGAAAATACAAGGCATTTAGGGGAGAGGGACCAGTAGTTGTGAGGGTTAACCTTTTATATTTTTCATAAGAAAAATTGTTAATATGAAATACTCTAATGCATATACATTGGTATCCCAATAGTTGTACACATAAGAATATTATTTGTACACTAAGATAACAATACTTGTTTAAGTGAGCATCTTATTTTATTAAGTGAGCATATTATTTTGTAAGTGACACACAGATAATAGATAGCTATGATATTTTATTGGAGACAAAAAGTTATTTATTTCAGTTTATTTATGTGTTTTTAATGTAACATTTATAGGTTCTCATGTGTTCAAGTATTGGTCCATTTTTATCAACATTTGGAATTTTTTTGATTTACATGCGGATTATTTAATTACAATATATAGTAAAAATATGTGTTAAGAGTGGATAATATATTCACAAGTGAGTGATCAACTGTTGGACCCCCGATCAACTATTGGGTCCTCCCCCCTAAAGTGACTTCAAAATTTTAATATGGATTTTATAATTGTTTGTAAGCCAGACGACTTTAAATTCCTTTCCCGAGCTCATCACGTGGTTATCACATCTTTAGCCAATCCTTTTTGTTTGTATGCGAGACAAATTCATGGAGAAATTTTGATTAACGTAGATTTGAAATTTTAGTATGCATATTAAAATTGTTGGCAAGCCAGACTATTTTCTACACAGGAGTTTAGACTTCTTTCTTGAACTCTATTTAGTGCTCATTCAGGAAGTTTCCTATGTTGAGAGTTGAAGGCCAACAGTCTTTTGTCTCTTATTGTGATTCTTCGATTCCAAAGACTCTTCATTGTATTATTGCTGGACTCTTTATATTTGCTGTAGCTTCTCCTTTGTAATTCGATCTTTCATATTAATACAATACTCTGCAGTCTGGACGTAGCCACTTTTGTGGTGAGCCAGGATAAATCTCCTTGTTGTGTGTTTGTTGATTATGTTTGTATCTGCTATTTTATTCTTTGCAATTCAATTCCTTTCATCCTATACACGACTTCAGATTCCTTCCCTGACCTCATTGCATATTTACGCAACTTTTTCTTGCATTTTGCAGAGATTTATTTATCTTCTCCCAACTTTCTGCACGGCTCAAGCCTTCCCTCTTCTTCTCCTTATTCGCTAACCTGTTTTCCTTGGCCGTAAACCCTAAAATTAAGTCCTCCACAATTCAACTAGATGGAGAGTGGAAATGCTTTTGATGAAGTTGCACCAAGTTATTCAGCTGCATCTTCTTCATCGCCTCAATGCGCCATTTTTATTAACCATCGTGGACTTGATGTTAAACACAAACTTGCTAGCACACTCTTCCACACACTTCATCTATTGGGATTGCAGGTGTTTCTCGATGTAGAAGTGCTTGAGCCCGGCGATGTCATTACAGTGGAGATACAAGAAGCTATAAGTCATGCATCCCTCCACATTGCCATTTTTTCTAAGAAGTATGCAGAGTCCCCCTGGTGTTTGGCTAAGCTTTCCTACATGCTCAAAACTAGCACAAAAAAAATTCCCATTTTCTATTATGTTGACCCCTCTGACCTCAGATATATTGCTCAGGGGAAAGTAATCTATGCAGAAGCATTCTCCAAACATCAAAAGTAGGGTAGATACAACCTCGAGAAGGTTCAAGAATGGATGAATGCGCTCCATGATGTTTCATTTCTCTCTGGATATTTGATTAATGATCACAGTGAGTAAGTATTAAATGCTCTGTTTCATATCTGGTCAAATCTTTCTCTTCCTTCAATCATTATTGCAGTTCAGTGTTTTATTCTCTTTAGGTATTTATTTTTCTTTTGCAAATGTTTAGGGAAGAGGGGAAGGTTTTGAAGAATGTAGTGAATTGTGTAGTGAGAGCCATGAAAAGAGTTCCATTTGAGGTAGCCAAACGTCCTGTTGGAATGGATGAAGCTGTAGAAGACTTTGAGAGAAACGCACTCCAATCTGCCCAGAAGCACCACAATGTAGAAATTGAGGGGATCGTGGGCATGGTAGGTAGTGGCAAAACTACCTTGGCGAAAGAGTTGTTCAATAGGAAATCCTCCTCCTTTGAAAAGAGCAGCTTTATTTTTGATGTCCGAGCGGCAGCCCAAAATGATTTGCACAAGAAGCAGAAAAAACTTCTCCAGGACATGGCTATCTCTTATTCGACATTCGACAATGTAGAAGATGGAAAAAGATTTTTGTCAAATGGTTTGAGATCTAATCGTGCTCTCATTGTTTTAGATGATGTGGATCACATAGAGCAGCTAGATGCCCTACTGCCAAATCTCAGCAACCTTGGAACTGGTAGTCTTGTGATTGTCACAACTAGGGAGTTGGGAGTCCTTATATCATGGGACATCAATTCAATATATAAAATACCTGGATTGAATGATTTGCAAGCAAGGCAGCTTTTCTGTTGGCATGTGTTCCTGCAGCCCTCTCCCCTCTCTGGATTTGAAAATTTGGTCGAAGATTTCTTAAAAGCTTGCAATGGACTACCCCTGTCCCTTAAGGTGTTAGGTGGACAGTTACATGGAAGAAAATGTAAAGATTAGTAGCAATCTCAACTAAATAAAATATCAAGAATATTGCCTGCCGACATCAAACAGAGGCTAAAAGTAAGCTTCGATGCGTTGGATGAGGAAGAGCAAGAGATGATTTTGGATGCAGCTTGTTTTCTCATTGGACAAGAGAAAAATGTGGTCATAGCACTGTGGGAAGGATCCGGCTGGAGCGGTCTGCATAGTTTGGAAACACTTGTGAATAAATGTCTTGTGGAGGTGAACAAGGAGAAAACGTGGATCGTCGAACACGAGGTAGAGACAGCGAGAATAAGGATGCACGATCATCTTCGTGATATGGGGAGAGAGATTTCAAGTACCCACTCGCCATATCATTATTGCTTTCCACACCAGATTCTCAACCTTCACAAACACTCGGGGGTAAAAGGGATTGATAGATGCAAATGATTAATTAGCTTTGTAGGGCCCATTTGCTGTTGCACCAAAAGCCATGACTGTTAGTGAACATGGAACACCACATAATTAACCACCTGTGGGCAGGGGAGCGCGTCGCATCACCCAACAATCTCCCCCTTGACGCGCATACCAGGTGCTTACGCGGGTCGGGAAGGCACCGGGGAGATTTGAACCCATGACCAGCCCAAAACCAGGCTCTGATACCAATTGTAGGGCCCATTTGCCGTTGCACCAAAAGCCATGACTGTTAGTGAACATGGAACACCACATAATTAACCACCTGTAGACAGGGGAGCGCGTCGTATCACCCAACAAGCTTGATAGAAAACAACTTTCTTACTTTGGCTATAGTTTTTTTATATCAATGGATGTAGGAAACTAGTTTGCCAATCTATAATCGTTTTATAAATTAGTCAAATTCAATTTTTTTCGAATTATGTTGTTAACTTTTACATTCAGGAGAGACGGCCGCTAAGGGGGATAAGTTCCGAAACTTTGAATTCGGAATTTGTTTTGAAGACGTCCGTGGAAACCTCGCGGAGAGGGTTTAAACGTCTTAGATCTTACCTTGCTTCAGATATTTTTATTGCTAGTGGAGATCTATTTACAGAAGAAATTGTCTCACAATCAGAAGATCTTGTGTGGCTTCATTGGAGTTGGTTTCCCCACAGGAATTTTCTTTCATGGCTTCCATTCACAGGTTTAACTGTATTGCAGCTTTCTAATGGAGAGATAGAAGAGCTATGGGGAGACAATGTGGAGGTAAGTATCTTGCTTTGACATGGTTTGTAAATTAAAAGAACACTTCTATATTGAATATCCCACTCTTTACAATTAAAATAAATACTTGTTGCCTGCAGCCTCCGTTGGAGTTGAGAGAACTGCAGTTCACTTTCATCTCTAAACTGCAAAGGATTCCCGCTTCAATAGGGCGTCTTAAGCATTTGAAAAGAATACAATTTTACAGTCACTATATTAGAAATACTCCCTGTAGCAGTCTGCCAGAAGAGTTTTGTGATCCTCAATCTCTGGAGCACTTGGTGTTAACATTTTTTTATAATCTATCTCCACTACCGGCTCGTTTTGGAGAGTTACCAAATCTACGTCATCTAGACTTGCATAGATGCTATGAGTTGAAGGAACTGCCAGTTTCTTTTAAGAATCTGATACATTTGGAATTTCTGGATTTATCATATTGTTGGAATCTCAAGCTAAGGTCAGACATGCTTGAAAAGATAACAAAGCTAGAATTTTTAGACCTCCGAGGATGAAAGCAAGTAGAAGAGTTTCCTACTCAAATTACAAAGTAGGTGTCTTTGGAAAGACTCATTGCAAATGAAACCAGGTTAAGGTATTTACCAAATGACATTGGTCTACTCTGCAACTTGAATATGCTGTCAATTAGTAGCCAACAGTTGAGTAGCTTGCCAAATTCTCTTGGAAACTTGTCCTGCCTGAACTATCTTTCTATTAATTGCTCGTTGTTGATAAGCTTTCCAGCTTCTCTTGGGAACTTGTCCTGCTTAACATATTTCCACATTCACAGTTACCAGAAACTGGAACATATATCTCACTGCGTCTGGGGCCTTTAACTCTTGGGGGAAGTAAGACTAGAATGTCCAGCTGTCAGAGAATTGCCTTTAGGAGCAGGAGATTTTGCACTTCACAAACTCGAAAATGTACACTTAATCAGGACAGGTTTTGAAGATTGATGCATGCGTTTGCATGATTTATGAATCCCCTATTCCAGCACTATTCTCAAATCAGATCAGTTCAGTTTTCTATTAGTTGTTTTTATAGTTTCTTGCAAAACTTAGGGAAGTTTATTATTCTTTAGTCATAGTAAGCGTGTGTTAACATGTCATTTTTAATTTCAGTTATCTAAAATAAACAACATTCATAGCATTCATTAGTTTTAGTTTATCTTGGTCATTCTTTGTTGTTTAATTTATGCAGCAATAAAGTTTATTTTATTTTCTTTGCTAAAACAGAGCATTCTCTGTTATGGAAACAAAGTTCTTTTTCCCTAAATTTACTATGTGCTACTGCTGTTAAGATCCTACAATTGGTATCAGAGCTGAAGGCTTATTGAAGGTATTATCATGGGAAGCAATTTGCCCATTCCAGAATTTAATGGAGCGGATTATCAATATTGGTCAATCAAAATGAAGACCATTTTGATAGGAAAAGATTATTGGGAAATTGTTGAATTAGGTTATGAGGAGCCTGCAAACTGGGATAATCTTCAAGGTAATGATAGGAGAATTAAGAAGGAAGCTGAAAAGAAGAATGCAATGGCTTTGTATCACATTCAGATGGCTCTTGATAAGAGATTGTTTCCTAGGATTGTTGATACACAGACAACAAAGGAGGCCTGGAAGACTCTAAAAGATGCTTACCGAGGCAATCATTAGATTAAGGTTGTCAAGCTACAAACCTTGAAAAGGGAGTATGAGAATTTAGAAATGAAGAAGTCTGAGAATGTGGGAGATTTTTGTGTGAGTCAAGGATGTGATTAATAAAATGACAACTTTGGGTGAAACTATGACCCA
The DNA here is from genome assembly GCA_018584345.1 of Thuja plicata. Classification (NCBI taxonomy): domain Eukaryota; kingdom Viridiplantae; phylum Streptophyta; class Pinopsida; order Cupressales; family Cupressaceae; genus Thuja; species Thuja plicata. The sequence goes on from MU225167.1 coordinate 539,652, forward strand.
AGAGCATGTGATACAGAAGGTGTTAAGATCTTTAACCCCAAGATGGAACAATGTAGCAATCATTCTGGAAGAGAGGAAAGATTTGTCAACCTTGGAGTATGATCAACTGGTTGGATCTCTCATGTCACATGCAGATAGATTGAGGGACACTTTTGCAAACATTAATGAGAAGGCTTTTGCTTCCCAATTACAAATTTAAAAGAATGATGGTGCTAGCAGCAGTAATAACAACAATGGAGGCTAAGGAAGAGATCAAAATCAGAATTATTTCAGTGGAAACAGAGGACAAAGAGGTGCTCAAAGAGGAAGAGGCAGAGGCAGATTTGATAAAAGGAATATCCAATGCTATCATTGCAATAGGTATGGACATTTCAAGAAAGAGTACAGATTAATTAAATCAGGTAACAATAACGCTAATTATGCTTAACAAAATGAAGATCCTTCCTCAAATAATTTGTTTTTGTGTTATGGAAATGCTGAAAATAATGTGAATGATGTTTGCTATTTGGATTTTGGGTGCTCTAATTATATGTCTAGTGATAAGGAGATATTTTCAAAGTTGGATGATGGTTTTAGATCCAATATTACTCTTGGTAATAATAATTCACTAGAGGTTGTAGCCAAAGGAGTCATGGATGTTCACACAAAAGAAGGTATGAAAAGTGTTCAAGAAATTTATTATACTCCAAAATTGAAGCATAATTTATTGAGTGTTGGGCAGCTATATGAGAAGAATTATAGAGTAGTATTTGAGAATATGAAATGCATTATCTATGATAAGAACCAAGGCAATAAAGTGATTACCATTGTTCCTATGACAAAGAATAGGATGTTTCCTTTGAAGTTTGGTGAAAATGATAACCAGCTTTGCAATATGGCTTATACGGATAAAAGCTGGTTATGGCATCTCAGGTATGACCATTTGAATTTCAATAGTTTGAAGCTTCTAACATCAAATGGATTGGTTCTTGGGTTACCTAAGGTTGAAGAGCATACCAAGATTTGTGAAGGATGTGCAAAAGGAAAGCATGCAAGGGAGTCATTTCCAAAAGGCAATGCATGGAGGGCTCATCACCCACTTCAGCTTATTCATTTAGATATATGTGGTCCTATACAGACACAAAGTTTGGGTAAGTCATCATATTTTATCACTTTTATTGATGATTACTCATGAATGTGTTGGGTTTATGTTTTGAAAACCAAAGATGAAGCTTTTGATACTTTCAAGTGGTTTAAAGCCCGTGTGAAGAATGAAAAAGGGAACACAATCAGGTGTTTGAGAACGGATCGTGGAGGAGAATTTTTCTCAAAGGATTTTTAGAACTTTTGTGAGATAAATGGGATCAAAAGACAACTCACAACTGCATACACACCTCAATAGAATGGGGTGGCTGAAAGGAAGAACCGTACTGTGGTAGAAATGGCAAGGAGCATGTTACAAACCGAGGGTTTGAATAACTCTTATTGGGTAGATGCAATTGCTACAACAGTCTATATCCTGAATAGAAGTCCTACAAGTACCCTACAGAAGTTGACCCCATATGAAGCATGGTTCAAAGTTTTTGGTTGTTTGGCTTATGTTCATGTACCTTCTCAAAAAAGACAAAAGTTAGATCCTAAAGGTGAAGCATGTATTTTTGTGGGTTATAGTGAGGAGAGCAAAGCTTACAGGTTATATAATCTTATTACTAATAGGGTTATTATCTCACGAGATGTGATTTTTGATGAAGGGGGAATATATGGTAATGAAAAAGACCATATTGACAAGTTCAATTCAGTTTTGAATGATAATATTATTGATAATAATAATCATGGGCAGCCAACCAATGACTCTATGCCAAGATCTCCAAGTCCACCAAGCAGCTCCTCAACGCTTCCAAGTACAAGTCCATCTTCTACAAGAAAGGTAAGAAGATTAAGTGACATTTATGAGAGTTGTCAAAATAAAGCACATGAAGAAAATCTAATAGGTGAGACAGTAAATTTTGCAGTACTTGCTAAAGCTGATTTTGAGCCATCATGTTTTTAAGATACATGCACAAATGTGGTTTGGAAGGAAGCAATGAAAGATGAGATTGATTCAATTCAGAGGAATGAGACTTGGGATCTTGTAGATCTTCCACATGAGAAGAAAAAGATTAGCACAAAATGGGTCTACAAGATCAAGTATAACAGTGATGGGAGTGTTGAAAGACACAAGGAAAGATTGGTTGCTAAAGGTTTCAGTTAGAGGTATGGCATTGATTGTGAAGAAACATTTGCACCTGTAGCAAGACAAGAGACTATCAGGATGTTGATTTCACTTGAAGCTCAAAAGAAATGGAGCATTCATCACATGGATGTGAAAAGTCCCTTCTTCAATGGGTACTTAGAAGAGGAAGTATATGTGGGACAGCCACAAGGTTTTGAGATTCTAGGCAAAGAAGATCTTGTCCACAAATTGAAGAAGGCTTTGTATGACCTCAAGCAAGCACCACGAGCATGGTATGCAAGTATTGATGGTTATTTTCAGCAAAATGGCTTCCAAAGAAGTAAGAGTGAGCCTACCCTTTACTACAAACATGAAGGTAATGATATTCTCATTGTAAGTTTGTATGTTGATGATTTATTATATATGGGTAGTTGTTCTAAGATGAAAGATGAATTCAAAGTTTCTATGATGAACGAATTTGAGATGAAATATTTAGGTCTCATGAAATATTTTTTGGGAATGGAGGTTTATCAAAGTGAGAATGAAATCTTTGTTTGTCAAACAAAGTATGCAAAGGATATGTTGAAGAAATTTGATATGGTTGATTGTAAACCTCTTTCCACTCCATTTGCTCATGTAGTTATATTGTGTAGAGATGATGGTGCTCAAATTGTTGATGAGACATCATACAAAAGTATTGTTGGGAGATGTTTTTAACTCACACAAGGCCTGATATTGCATATTCAATTTTATTGATTTCAAGGTATATGAAAAATCCATCAAAGATGCATATGCAGGAAACCAAGAGAATTTTGAGGTATGTGAAAAACACTATAGATTTTGGTATTCACTACTCTTCTAAAACATTTGAGCTTGTTGATTTTAGTGATTCAGATTGGGGAGGTAGTTTAGATGACCAAAAATCTACATCTGGTAATTGTTTTTCTTTGGGTTCTTGTTTAATCACATGGAGTTCAAAGAAGAAAAGTATTGTTTCCCTCTCTTCTACAAAATCTGAATATGTTGTAGTTACTTCAGCTGGCACACAAGCTTTATGGCTCAAAAAAATTCTTGAAGAAATTGGTGAGATACAGGTTCAGCCTACTGTGATTTATTGTAACAACATTAGTGCCATTCAATTGGCCAAAAATCCAGTCCATCCCAACAGGACAAAGCATTTTTATTTTAAACAACATTTTATTAGAGATTTGATACAGAAGAAAGCGGTTGAATTGAAGTATATCAACACTAAGGAACAAATAGCAGATATCTTTACAAAGGCAGTTGCAAAAGATCAGTTTTTGGCACTAAGAGATCAAATTGTTGGCCCTCTTAGCATCAAGGGGGAGTATGAAGATTGATGCATGTGTTTGCATGATTTACGAATCCCCTATTCCACCGTTATTCTCAAATTAGATCAGTTCAGTTTTCTATTAGTTGTTTTTATAATTTCTTGCAAAACTTAGGGGAGTTTATTATTCTTTAGTCATAGTAAGTGTGTGTTAACATGCACTTTTTAGTTTCAGTTATCTAAAATAAATAGCATGCATAGCATTCATCATTTTTAGTTTATCTTGGTCATTCTTTGTTGTTTACGCATGTTGTATCTACCTTTTAAAAGGTGAGATATGTAATGATTAATTTATGCAGCAATAAAGTTTATTTTATTTTCTCTGCTAAAACATATCATTCTTTGTTATGGAAACATAGTTCTTTTTCCCTAAATTTAATATGTGCTGCTGCTATTAAGATCCTACAGGTTTTTTTGAATTATTCATTTCTGAAGATTGTTGTCCCAATCTCAAGGATCTAGAAATTTCTTGCAATGCCCAATTGATAGAGATCAAAACCTTGCCGATGTCAAATAATAAACTATCATTGTGTGACTGTAAGATGCTGAAGAATATCAAATGTTTTGGAGGTATTGTAAACCTTTGTGAACTGTCTATATCTGGTTGTTGTGAGTTAGATGAACTCCCAAGTTTTGAACTTCTGACTCTCTTGAAGGAATTTGATATGGTCAATTGTCCAAAAATTTCTAGAATAGAAGGCATCCAATATTTCACATCATTAGCAGCACTGATAATGCTTGGTTGGTCCAAAGTTACCACCCTAGGAGGTATCCAACATTGCACATCATTGATGAAGTTAATAGTAAAAATATGTCTCAACATATCAGCCATGGACACTTGTTTGCAGTCTTCGAAGGTAATTGGATATGATAAACTTTCAAATTTATTATTATTTTGAAATTTTCATGTATATTAATAGATAGTTGTGCAACAAACACAATTTGTAGGAAGTACAGGTGTATTCTTTTGTACAACAAATTTTGAACTCTTTGGAGTTTCCTGATCTTACAGTGAAGTATTTGGAGGAGGCGAACTCTCTTGATTTCAACGATTACTTTCTGAGTTTTTTTTTTCTATTAATTGTTTTGAGGAGGAGGATGATCAAGAGGAAGAGGAGGGGAACACTACTGAGTACTTCAAAGTACATATAGCTCTATTCAGACAAGCTTCAGAGTATAACAAAATTGAAGAGTTTCCATCTTATGGTTTGAAAGCAATGGTAGTGATAGGCAGACAAGCAACAATTATTGAGGCTTTTAAGAAAATATTTGTGCTGCTGGAATAGTTGGATTTGCGTGACACCAATTTAAAAGAACATGACTATTCAGAGTATATTTTTTCAATCGATATAACTATTTTTTTTACAAATTATCGAGTTTAATATAAAATTGAAATGACACTTTTGTTTCCATTTTATTATAGCAAAAAATTACACCCATGAAACTTCAAATTTAGAAGGTTAATTGGTAAAAAAATAAAATTTCGTTTATATTTTGGAATATATTTGAAAAAGTGGCTGCCTTAATAATATAGTAATAACTAGTAGTTGCATGCATTTTTTTGTAGCATGCAACGGTTTGCACCTAGGCGATTATTGGCAGGGCCTAGAGGGAGGGAAGGTGAAAGTTGTGTTAGATAAAATTGATAGTCTCCAAGGAAAGTTCATGTCCATGCATTAGCTCATCACTCAACTTGTAGATAAATGACATCTCTTTACTCATATTCTTGGAAAGGATATAGTGTTCAAGTGGGAGGTTCCATGTCAAGAAGGTTTTGATAAGATTAAGGAGTAGTTTGATCATCCACTACTCTTGACACCACATATTATAGGTTAACCTCCACTTTTGTACATCTAAGCCACATTAGTTACATTGTGGGCACTTCTTTTCCAACATGATGAGAAAAGGAGAGAACATGTCATATGTTATATTATTCATAATTTAGTCAAGGATATGAGCTGAACTACTCACCAATGGAGAAATAATATTTATTTGTGGTTATTTTTCTCCCACAAGCTTAAATATTTTACATGCTTAGTCACATTGTCAACCTCATTTTCAAGATCGACCCTTTGATCTACCTTCTATCAAAAAAAATATAATAGGATACATAGCTAAATGGGTGATGTTATTGAGAAAATTTGATATCTAGTATGTAGATAGGAAAGTAGTTAAAAGAACAAGTGATAGAATATCACTTGGCTAAAACATCCTTGGTGGATGGTTACCCACTTGTCATAGAGTTCTCTGATGAGTATGTGAGAACAGTTAAAAAGGTCCTCATGGAAACTCTATTTCAACAGATTTTACACATCTCATGGGGTAGGTGCAAGAATCATTTTTGTCACTCCCCAAGGAGACTCCACCACTAATTAATTTGAATTAATATTTCAAAATACCAATAATATAGATGAGTATGAAGGTCTCATCATAGGTTTTAAAATGGTTGTTCAATGGAATATCAAGGAACTTTAGGACTATGGATATTCATAGTAAATCATCAAGAAAGTCAATGATGAATACCATACCAAAGATGATAATTTGTTACTGTTGCAAAACAAGGTGAAGAAATCTTGCAATAAGAACTTAAAAACTGATTATTTATGCAAACCTAAAACTAAAGATTAACCCTTAATAATGTGATTGCAAACTTAAAACAAGAACTAGAAAATCATTGCACATAAAAGCACCAAATTTACGTGGAGAAACCCTTTTGGGAAAAAATTCCACCACATAATGAGAGGCAAGTATATTAATAATCCAATAAATAATACAACAACAATTCACTTCTTTGTAGACCTGTGTAGAAAATCTGGTATCACTCTGTAACCTTGGAAACTAAACAAGAATGAATAAATAACTCTAGCTCAAGAGCCTAATTTATAGGAATTTATGAGGATGAATACCATTATGGTATCATAAAAAATAGGCAACAAAACAAACTAGAAAAACCTCATACCCACCCCCAAAATTAGCCTCTTACAGATACTCATACAACTGTCATAAGGCATCTCTCATGCATGCCCACTTGTGTAAGGAATCTAGCATAAACCGTCAAAATTGTTATCGTAGAATCTTATGACAGCTACCATAACTGTCATAGATTCTCTTAAAACCTCTTACAAGCATCCAGTTACCTCAAAATAGAGGATTACAAGAGGGGTCACCTAGCTATTTTGTCTTTTATCTCTATTACAAATAGTAAAAGTAACTTTTCCTTTACATGGTTTCTTTCACCACCATTGGTTAAATGGTTCAACCTCTTATGGGTAAATTACAAAAGATATTAGGAAAATAATAAATTAAGGATTTACAAGGTTGATGGAACCTAATTGCTAACATTCTCCCACTTGACTTTATACATTGTAAATTACCCTATAGTTGTAAAATACGAATCACGTAGAGTGATCAAGGCCCATGGCCTTCCTACATAGAGAGAACTTATATGTGATTACTGGCTTCATGAGAGAATCTACAACATTATCAAAACTGTCAACTTTTTTAAGCAAGACATGTCCAATTTCAACTATTTCTCTCACAAAGTGATAGTGAACATCAACATGTTTAGTACGAGCAATATATGTAGGACATTAGGATGATCCTCAAGTTACCATAGATGAGCTTCCTATAAAGTGATTAGAGGCAATAGAAAAAAATGACAATGAAGATTATCCACATGTATATAGAAAACTTTGTAAACTTTAGTTTCGTCTGGGGATATTTTAACTAGTTCAAAAGTTGTACTCTTTTGATTATATGTTTGCACGATGCCAATAGCTACACAGATTAACCACATTTCATATTAGGCAATCAAGCTTGCCCTAGCAATAAACTAAAAATCAAAACTACACAAATACCAACTAACATTCAATAGCTTACAAATGAGTATAAAGCCTAACTATGAAATATTGAACCATACACATTTTCCCTAAATTATATATTAACAATTTAAGAAGAGAAAACCTTAGATTGAGAATCACAAAAAAAATTTACTACAAAATAAAATATTAAAAACTTCAGTAAAAAAAACCCCAAGATGAGATTCATGGAAAAAAATTATCTTCCACATAGAATCCAATTCCATATCATGAGACATACAAACTTTGTCATTGAATAATTCGTATGGCATATAAACTATGACCTTGAACAATTCATACAATAAGGCAAATCCCAAATTAAAATAATATGACAAGATATCCTGCAAAACCAATGTTTAACAAATAACATAAAAATACATAAACAAAAATTCTAAAAACCACGAGGAAAAGACTATAATACCTAATGTAAATGTACTAAAGGGAACTTAGTAGATATTTTAAAACCAAACATATATATTTTATTTTCTTTTATAAAATATATATACCCAACAATACATTAGACATATTACTCACCGATGATTCTCTATGAACCTTCCTACTGCCTAGTATAGTTGTGAGAAACATCTACTTGTATAGCTAAACAAAGAGAAACTCTTTAGAATTGACAGGAGTTCCTTCGAATGAAAATATAAATATCTAGTTAAACCATGTGTAATTCTACAATCAAACCCTATATAGATGACATCGGCAAAAATAAAAACAAAATAACCAGCCACCATACCTATAGTCAAAATCAAAATTGTTGCTCAAATCAGAGTGTTGATAATGCAAGTTGAAATGAATGCCTTCAAATTTAATACTACCTTATTGCTTTAACAATACCTTTAAGAATGGTTGTTGGAATTAATTATGGATTATCGATTTAAGGAATTATTTGAAGAATTTTGGAGGATTGCTTTCAAAAGTATATGATTCTAACACCCAGATTCGGATAATGTTAGGGGAAACAATGGATGAAGCCAAATTTGGGCTAGATGCATGCGTATGGATAGGCAATCAATTTTGTTGCACTGTGGAGATGCCTTATGGTGTTGTTATTTTAGACCAGGAAAGAGATGTGTGGAAGGAGTTGGAATAAAAATTGCTTGCAGATTGTAATGACATATCCTCGCCCTGCCTTGTGGAATACAAGGGTTGTTTGTTAATGGTTTTGAGGAAGAGGAAAAAAAGTGGTAATAGTAAAGTTTAGATCTAGGTACTCATGAAAAAGAGGGGCATATTAAAGGAAGAGGGGGGTTATAAATGAGTGTTATTGGAAGAAATGCCTGAGCATATCAAGGTAGAATTCCTGGTGTCTTCTAGATGGGGTGACATATCACAAAGATTGATATGTTGTGGAGGCCCTAGAGATCTTTCTAGATTATGCTAGAACACTCCAACTAGAAAACAATGGATATATTGATGTCGAAGACCTTTGTATTAAATGAAATTTACCATAATTTACGTGGCTCATAGTTAATTTTTGCTTTTTTCTAATAAATCTGATTTGTTCTTTACTATTTTTGTCAACAGGCAATAGCAAAACATATAACTAATTTATTTAGATTTTTAAAATATATACAAATTTATCAACTAGAGGACAAACCTATATGTTTGAAAAATTCTTAAATGTTATTGGTTAAATTAATTGTCCTTATGTATCAAATTCCTACCATATATAGGAACTAATAAATTAATTTTTTTTTTTTGAAGTGTTATGAAATATAACATAAATTTTACTTTACTTACCCTATTATAAAAGACAACATAGAAAATTATGCTCTTTTAGATATTATTAACGATAGCACATAAAATAACGATTCTTCGTTCTTATAAAAGGATAGCACGCCATGTATACTGCGTGGAAAGTCGCGAAAGCCCGCATGATGTAACATCTTTCATATCATCAGAGTTCTCTTATCGAATCATAGATAGACGATGATAATATTTCCTAAACAATACGATTTTATGATTCCTTATATTCGATAAACTTGTTGTTCAAAATTCGCAAACATATAATGCGTTTTTTTCGTCTTTTGACAATAATAATATTCCCTGAACAAGGAAGAGCAAGAGATGTTTTTAGATGTAGCTTGTTTTCTCATTGAAGAAGCGTCAAGTGTAGCCATTGCATTGTGGGATGGATCTGGTTGGAGTGGTCTACACGGTTTGGAAACACTCGTGAATAAGTGTCTTTTGGAGCTGATCTACGACGATGAGGAGCACAAAGAGACAATAAGGATGCACGATCATCTTCGTGATATGGGGAAAGAGATCGCAGCCACACACTCGCCATGTCGTTATTGGTCACCAAAGCAGATTCTCGACATTCGGAGAAATTCTGAGGTGAGCTTTATATTCCCATCTTCTCACATGTAAAAGCAACTGATAGCTGCAAACATTTGATTAGCGTGATAGGGAACACATTGGCTGCAGTATTTAATAGCAATGGATTTAGGAGAGTGAAACTCGGAACGCCTATCTACAAACCTTCTTTAAATGAGTTAAATTTATTTTCAACATTTTGTATCGATGCTTTAATATGTTCAGGTAAGAACGCCGATTAGGGGGATAGACTTCAAATTTTTTTATTCGCAATGTTTTATGGACACGTTCGTGGGAACCTCGAGGATAGGATTCAAACGGCTCAGGTTTTCCCTTAGATCAGAAATTCTTTCAGTTACAGGAAATGATCTTACAGAAGAAATGGCGTTAGTATTAGAAGACCCTGTGTGGCTTCAGTGGAATAGAATTCCCCATAAGAATCTTCCTTCATGGATTCCATTGACAAGTTTAACTGTATTACAGAGTTACTCAGGGGACTTAGAAGAGCCGTGGGAAGACAATGTGGACGTAAGTTTCTTGCTTTGTGTTAGTTTTAAAGGGACGCTTCTAAATTTAATGTTCAATGCTTGATAAAAGTTTGTTGCCTGCAGCCTCCGTTGAAGTTGATAGAGCTGGATATTTATTTGAATAGGTTGCAGATGATTCCCCCTTCAATAGGGCACCTTGAGCATTTGAAAAAAATAACACTCCGCTTTACCAAGTTTCAAAGCTGTCACATTAGCAGTCTGCCCGAGGAGTTTTGTGATCTCCAATCTGTGGAGCACTTGGCCTTATATTGTTTGGATCACCTATCTTCACTACCGGATCACTTTGGAAAGTTGAGAAGTCTGCGTCATATATTTTTGTGAGTTCAAAGAGATGAAGATGCTGCCAGAGTCTTTTAAGCTTCTGATACGTTTGGAAAGTTTGGTATTAACAGGTTGCAAGAAGCTGAAGCTTAGGTCAGACATGCTAGAGAACATAAGGAAGCTGAAAATTTAGATCTTTCTTCTTGCGAGGAAGTAGAAGAGTTGCCTTCTCAAATTACAAATCAGGTGTCATTGAAAACTCTCAATCTAGAAGAAACCAGCTTAAGTTATTTGCCAAATGACATTGATCTACTCTGCAAGTTGAAAAAGCTATCAATTGGTAGAAACCTCTTGACAAGCTTAACAACTTCTCTTGGAAACTTGTCCTGCTTGACCGAGCTTGAGATTTATACCCCACATTTGAGGACCTTCCCAACTATTCTTAACTCGTCGTCCTTGACCAAGCTTATAATTAAGAGCTCGCTGTTGACAGGCGTACCAGATTCTATTGCAAACTTGTCGTCCTTGACCACTCTTGAAATTGGGTGCTAGCTGTTGACAGAGATACCACATTCACTTGGAAACTTGACCTGCTTGACTTATCTTTCAATTGATTGCCCTCTGTTAACAAGCTTACCAGCTTCTCTTGGAAACTTGTCCTGCTTGAAATATTTATATATTTTAACCTCCGAGAAGTTTGAATATATACCTCACTGCATCTGGGTCCTTAAACACTTAGAGAGAGTACATATAGAATGTTCACGGATCAGAGGGTTTCCTTCAGGAGCATGGGATCATGATAATGCACAGTTGATGGAGACCAGAACATTGCCGACACCAATCGAGCACCTAACATTGTTGGACTGTAAAATGTTGAAGAGCATTATGTTAATTATGGGTAGCTTGAACAGCTGTTCGTTCTGATTCAGAAATAGCAGCATTAGTTATGGTTAGTTTGGACAGCTGTTTGTCCTGACCCAGAAATTAGAAAACAATTGTTTTTGTCAAACAAATATTCTTAGGATATAACCAATTATTAATTAATAATGGCTCTTTTTAGGTGGCACCTCATAACCAAGTATGTTAGTGGTTATTGAGTTGTCTTAATCTCATCCATTGGTTTGAATTAATCTCGGCTGTTGGTTTTCCAACAGAGTAGTATAAAAAGGGGTCATTGGGTCATTTGGAAAAGACAAGTTTGGAGAAGCATTTGCAGTGTTAGCAAATGAACTTGCAGTGATAGCAAGGGCGCATTGATAGCATTTGGGAGATAGCAGTAGGGGAATATCAGTGCGAGAAATTGGGAGATCGCTGAAGCTCTGCCAGTAAGAGGCAAGCAGTATTTGTATCTCTTAGTTTGCCAAAGTTTAATATATTTCTCATTTGCAGTACTGGTTTTCCCTTCGGGGTTGTTCCAGGGACAATTGTCCAAACATATCGTGCTCTTTGTGTTGCGTAATCTTTTCAGAATTTTTATTTGTGAAGTTGCAGTTGTATTGCTTTCCAATATTTTTTGTGAAGCGAATAATCTATATAATAGATAGGTGATTAATAATCAATAACTGCAATAGAATTTTCACATGGTATCAAAGCAGTGTTGAGGATAGAAAAGGTTTACACTAAGCAAAGGAAAGAAATTTGAGTTTGACTTTTTCTGAGTTATTGTTTCTTTTATTTCTTTGAGATGGCCTCAGCAGGTTTGAGAGATCAAGATAGATTGGATGGTGCCTCAAATTTTGGTGTCTGGAAAGCCAGAATTTTTTTAATTGCTAGAAGAGACTGGTATCAAGGAATATGTTACCAGTAGTATAGTTGTACCTACAGATCCAGTACAACTTGCAGCATACAAGAAGGATGATGCCAAGGCGAGGAGGATAATCCTTGATGGTGTCAAGGATCATATTGTTCCACATATCACAGAGTTAGATATAGTGAAGAAGATGTGGGACGCCATTCTGAATCTGTACCAGAATGCTACCACTAACTGGAAGCTGATTCTCAGTGAAAAGTTGAGGAATACCCAGATAAACAAGGGAGAAGATGTTACAAGTTACCTCACGAGGCTTAGACTTGTCAAGGATGAGTTACCAGTTGTTGGAGATAAGCCAGATGAAGATGAGCTAGTAAGAACAACCCTAAATGGGTTTACTAAGTAGTGCGATATCTTTGTTCAAGTTATTAATGGATGAGACACCTTACCTACCTAGGATCGACTATGGAGTGTGTGTGTGTGTGTGTGTGATTTTTGTACCTGTTAAGAGAGACACAACACTTCAATAGGTCATTGTGTTAGTGGAAAACATGGTTAGAAGAGCATATAAAACACTAAAATCGACCTATTGCTTTCTAACTAAGAAGAATGTGATAAGAAACATAATAACTCTCAGATTATGCTACTATTAGTGACATATATGACTTAGCATGAAATATTTGAATTAAATCAAGCCATTTAACCAGTAAACATGCATTCTAACTCTAGAAAGCATGAAAAAGACAATGCATAAACATGCAATTTAAAAGATTATATGATTCTAGGTTTATTCTAACAACATAACAATGCAATTTTTAATATGAGATGAAGGCTTATTTGTGCTCAAAAACACCTTCTATTTATAGAAGAATGAGGAGAGAGAGGGGGGACAAGGTGCATTAATGCAGTTGGAAAACTCATTAATGGTGTGTAAGAATAAATAAATGCCAAAAGCATTCAATAGGCATGGTGGAGACATGGGCTTAAGAAATCTCCATTAATGAAGCATTAATGAGAGCCTTAAAGAAGCATGGGAAGTGTGTAAGAGGGTGGCTTGAGAAAGTGGACTTCAGGAAAGGAATCTTGAGATTCCTTGACTTTCTCAAGTGGGTGGAGTTGTTAATCATTTCTTAATGGAATGTGACAACATTAGGAGGTGGGTTAGGATTAGAATTAGATTAGCATGGGGTGAATGGGTTGGGATAGGTTTGAACCTAGGGTCAAAGTGGTTGAAGTGGATTAGGTTAGGGTTTAGAGAAATATTAATTAAATGAATTAAACTTATTTAATTCATTCAAAAATAGGAATATTAATTATTTAAACAATTAATTGCTTTTTAATAATTAATAGGACTATAGCTAATTTAATTAAATAAATTAGGCTAGGGGAATGGGTTCATTTGCAAGTGATGAGACATATTAAGGTTTATTTAATTCCTTTATGATTAAATACTATATCCATGTTTGAATTTGATTTGTTTTAATTGGTTTGAATTGATTTGAATTGTATGGGTGGAGTAGTTAATATAATTTAGTGATAAAAAATACCTAGGACATTGAATCTAATTTAAAATGAATAATGCCAATGTAAAATTGTCATGACATAATTGGGGGTATGATCATACTTAGGGAAAATAGGGTCTATAGTCAAAGCAGACCGAATCCAGGTGGTTACATTTGCCCCTCTTTGAATTAATGTGTGAGCAACGCATTGATTCAAAGAAAGATTTTTGATTTTTGACTTTAGAAAGATTGAGAATTTTGCTCATGATCAAACGAAATGCCTGATGAGATCAGTCTCGCGCTTGATTGAACTAACTGATAGAATTGACTTTGAACCTGGTTGTCATCCAAAGGTCAATAAAAGATATTAAAGATACCAATTCTGAACTTGGTTGTCGTCCAAAGATTGATAATACTGATTTTGAACTTGGTTGTCATCTAAAATTCAATAAGAAGCTGCTAGGAGCTTAATAAGAATCTTTAAAAATGAGGAAACACAAGATATCCAGCTTATGAGAACCAAAGCTTTTTGTCCAATAGTTCTGACTTAGTCAAGGAAACTGTCATGCCCCTAGTTGTTTGATAACGAAGTCATTTTTGATGCTGTTTCAAGTAAAAAATTGATTGATGATAGTGTGATCATACCCCCTCAGGACAAAATTGAAGGAAAAGAATAAAATCCCTCAGTGGAAATGATATATCACTTGTAGGAACGGGTAGGAAAAGAAAGGATGGATTAGAAGAAGTGAAGGAAAGAAGGTGTGTTAAGAATAAACACACAAAAACCAAGTTAATTATGAGAAAATGTGAGTGGTGTGACTAATAAAATGATGTCAGACCAAGATTTGGGATAAAATGTGCAATTTGACAGATTTTCAGAACAAATGGAGCAAATCTGCGTTTTTCATGAGTTGTAAAAAAATGTTACTATGCTGCATAAAATACCATATGCACCTTTGATTTGGTTATCAATTGATTAGAAAGAAAACAAAAAGTCATTTTAGTTGCCTGGGAGGAGTTTCAAAGCTCCTAAATAGCTCAAAAGGCCCATATATATCTCAAAAATTACCTTTTTACTATTCATTTTCACTTTTACCCATAGTAATTCTGAGAGCTGTGCAGAGAAGATGGTGGTCTCAGTTAGGAAGCATCATTTTGAGATGAGCCATCGACATCAGCGCCTGACTGATTATCCACCTTCAGTAAGTACCCAAACAACTACCTCGTGAATTCTGCAAAGTTGAATTTGATGCATTTTTGTAGCTTTTACAGCCCTTTTAATTTTGAGTTGCATCCAGGATTTTGGATCGCACCCGGTCAAACCCGTGTCACATACGGTATTTCCTGAATCGCATATGGTTTTCCCAAATTTCTACATCATATCCAGGATTTCCTAGATTGCATCCTGTTTGTCTAGTTTTTCCTTGTTTTTAGTTGAAATTTGGTTTTGTGTCGTACCCTATCCATTGAGGATCGTACCCTATTTTTAGGGTCGCATCCCATATTTTAGGGATCGCACCTCGTAGTCTCAATCACATCCTATATTTCTAGGATCACAACCAGTAAAAGAGATCGCACCCTATCTTTTTAGGATTGCATCTCGTTTGTAGACTTAGAAACTGAGTTATTTTAAACTGTTTGTCTATTGTGAACCCTGAAGTACTTAGTTGAATAAGATTTTATATCTTCTTGGTAGATAGGACATTGATTTATCTTTGCTTTTGTCAAAATAGGCCTAGTTTGAGGTAGTCACATTTTGCGGCACATATCTAGGACATGTGCTTTCCCTATCTCGACTGCTCTCGGATGATGAGCAGGCGATAATTATCTGTTGTAGATTACGGTCTTTGATAGGTTTACCAAATATAGGGGTAAATCAAGGGTTTTTGACTGCTCTTGCTAAGAGATGGCACTCAGAGCACAACACCTTCCATCTCCCAACTAGGGAGATGACAGTTACTCTGAAGGATGTATGGCTTATACTATGTGTTCTGATTATGGGCCATGGGGTACGTTTTGAGGTGACATATAATGTGATGATTGGTGCTGCTCGACAATATTTCAAGGATGAGACCATCGATCAGAGATACCTTTCATGGGACTATATGGTCGATCATTATGATCGATTAAAGGTGTACGTAGCTGGATTGATCAGCGACATCCTTATGCTAGACAAAGGACATCATGGGTTCCTCATTGGATGGGTAGACATGTTAGAGCAGATGGTCACCCACAGACAAAGATTTGCATGGGGGAGCTGCATCCTAGCTCATATGTATCATGAGCTGCATGAGATTGTATGCCACTATACCCGGAGCATGACTATGGGTATTCTGATTCTTCAAATCTAGGCCTAGGAGCATATCCTTGTTACACGGCCGATTGTAGATAGACAACAAGCTCCTGAGTGGGCATATGTATATATGTATGTAGGTCTTCTATAGCAGCCCCATCTAGGCCAGGCAGAGTACCGATGATGACTTTTTGATGACATGATAGAGGTCGTATAGCGGCCATATTTAGATTGTGAGGAGTGGACCTCAGACACCAGACATGTTCCATATTTATTCCAGAGCATGTACCTCATTGGGAGGACCAGATACATTGTAGAGCGGTTCATTCATACCCAAGTCATGAGACAGGATGGCTGACGACAGGGTAGGACACACGACATTACCGTATATGCCTGGATCCGTGATGAGGCACAGTTATGGGGAGCCCAGTTGGTATATGAGACCGCCCATCAGGAGATTAGGGACATTGTCGATGTAGATTGGGGTCTTCGTCTAGATGTTGCAGATGTAGGGTGCTCATATGGGTACATAACAGAGATGCTCTAGCATCCCTTCCCATGTTTCACTATTTCGGAGGAGATTATTCCTTGTATAGAGGAGCCATTAGATTATGATCCTGATGACTGTCCTGCCAGAGGGAGAGGAGGAGCACTGAGAGCTGGAGGTGGTGGAGGACACAGACAGAGAGACGATGGCAGGGATGGAGGTAGAGATGGGAGACATCCTCCTCCAAACGAGGGGGACGATAGGGGAGATGATAGGGGTGGTGGTGTTGTAGGTGGCCATGCAGATGTTGCCAGTGGGAGTGCAGAGGGTCGGTGGAACCGATTCAGATTTGTGGCTCCTAGGATAGATCCAGGTCCATTACTCATAGGAGATCAACAGAGGTAGCAGAGACAACCTGACAGATCATAGGATAGATAAAAGGATAGGCCATCTAGATAGGATGCAGGTAGGGGATCTAGTAGAGATGGAGATGCTATTTTGCAGTGTGAGAAGAAGGGAGAGCAGCTAAGGGCATAGATCACAGCTCTATAGGGTAGGATTACTGCAGCGGAGTCTAGGATTACCATATCAGACACCTTGCTCACAGATAGGGGACAGGAAGATGGAGAGACTTTGTGTAGAGAGAGATATACAAGCCCTTATAACCATACGTCAGGGGCAGAGGGCCACATACTACTATGCTCTTTATCATGCGGAAGTGCCGGAGGGGCAGAGAGCGGTGTCATTTTCACGCCTAGCGCAACAGTCTGAGGGGGCGATACCTCCTCCTCCTCCATTTGTACCTACTCCTCCTCCTCCTCCTCCAGATCAGGGAGAGGAGGGGGAGCCAGAGCTGATGCTGTATTTTTTTTACACATGTATATTTTATATCTAGATCCTTCTAAGATCCTCCTTTTGTAAATGACACACATATATATCTGATTCTTTCTGACTATTTGATATGCTGATACTCTTTATGCCATATTCTATTGATTTATACCATGTTTGGACACACATATATATCTTGATGCAGCTTTTTGATCCTGATATGTTTCATGATTTCCATATGCTTTGATAGGTTTTTTGTGCACATGTGATGACATTTGGTCTCTTGATGAGTTAGATTTAGATGATGACATTATTTTATGTTGCTTTATGATTTTATCACTTATATAAATATGTTTCAAATGATTCTATGTGAGAAAGCAAAATGAATGTTTTTGAGTTTTTCTTATGCAATTAAAATGTATGGATGCACTTAGGATGTAGAATGAAATGCACAAATGCTTTGTTTTTGTATTTTTCTTTCTGTCTCATTTAATGGATGCAAAATGTATGCTATGGGTATGCAATGATATGTGATATCAGTAATAGTAAATGGATGTAATTATCTTGGATTTAGAAGAAGATAGAAATCATTTTTTAGCATAAATTTCCTTATGTTTTTACCTTTTTTCAAAATGCATCATACAATCTCTAAATGTAGCTATATGCAGACTCTTTAGGACTTGTCACTGACTAGCAAATATTAGAACATTTTAATCATCATTGGGTGCTTTTCGAAATGGATACCATCTGATAGTACAACCATCACTAATACCCACTGATATTATGAAAGTATGAATACTATGTTTTATTGGAATGTCAGAAATAGACTTAGGTATCAAGGCATAGAAGCCAGGATAACAAAATAGTCACCTTCCTTTTATTACATTAGATTCTCTGTAAGGAAAGATATTGGACCCGTAATGACCTTGAAAATTCATATCCTTGGGTACATTATGCTTCGTATACCTTAGCAAGAATCTATTTTTTAGAAAACAGACAAGGAAATTGTTTCAACCTCACCGTAGTTTACACATAACAAAGATCGAGATATATGCAGCTATCCACTCATGTTGGAAGCTCTTACCATAAACATCCAAGTTAGGTTAAATTTGTAGGATGATTTGGAACAATCACCATACACATAAAATCAAGAAAACATTATGCCCCCTGTCCTTGTGACTCTTTGTCTTTGCGCAGACGTCATGGAGTAACTCGAAAGACATAACAATCATCAATTGTGAATCATTCAAATAAAATTCATAACTACCTAAATGCCCCTAGTTGAATCATCAACATTGCATAAAAGAGTTACAATCATACCAAGATCAAACCGTGTTTAAGTAGTACAAAGAAATACTATTGATTCATTTTTCAAGCACAGTAGAGATTCATCAATCAAAAAGTTAGATTTTAAGCCATATATTTCAAATTTTTGTGTAAATAATTGTTCCTATTTGTAATTCAAAGTAGATCGTAGGAACACCATTAGTGCAATGTTTGTGTCATCCTTGTTTTGTGAAAGTGACAGTTTGGCACAAGGATCGAGAAGTAGTGTACTATGAGACAAATCATCCTATGATGACCTAGCAGACGCAATCTATCAAACTGATAAAGATGCCCCTAGTGCAAAATGACTTAACCCTAAGACAGAAATATAGACAAATCCCAAGAAAGGATAATATTTCATAAGGAAACAAAGTCAACCGTTAGCACAGGCGTAATTGTGGAGGTTCAATATCGACAATGTATTGATAGATAGAGCGCAAAATACAAGTGACACCTAATTGCCAGGTTTTCACCACTCGACAAGAATTTTATTCTTTATTCTACCAAGATTCCTAATTTACCAGGTGGTCATCAAGCTTTTTCTCTTTTTCAATTTTTTTGCTATTTTTGCTTTTTTGAATGTTTTTGTAGTATCAAGCTGCTTGTTTGCCAAGTTTTCACCAAGGATACCTTTCTTGAGGACTTTTTCAACTATTTTTGGATTTTCTTCAAGATCAATTTTTTGAATGTTTTTGGTATTTTCTGAGAACTATTTCACTGTATAGGCTCTGCTAGCCGAACATCAAGCGTAGAACTGCTTCAAATGTAGAGTATTGATAGGATCTGGAAGGACATCTCCCTCAGGTGTAGCTAGTAGATAAGCTCCTATCCCAAAAGTAGTGGTGATAACATAAGGTCCTAGCCAATTAGGTTCAAATTTTCCTTTCTATTCTCTATTTGGCTAGTTCTTAGGATTCTCTTTTAGGACGAGATCTCCTACTTCAAACTTACGTGGCTTTACCTTCTTGTTTTGTCCTTTGGACATTCGTGCTTGGTACAATTTGAGGTGATCAAACGCTTGTTGCCTGCGCTCATCGAGTAGGTCTAAAGAATTCACCCTATCTATGTGGTATTGCTCATCAGTAACAAGACCTTTTAAAGATATCTACAAAGATGGGATTTCAACCTTAATAGGTAGTACTGCCTCAGCTCCATAGACTAGAGCAAATGGCATTGCTCTTGTTGGTGTTCTAATGCTCGTTCTATAGGCCCATAATGCCAGATTTAGTTGTAAATGCCAGTCTCTATTAGACTTGCTCACAGTTCTATGTAGAATCTTGAGAATATTCTTATTAGATGCCTCAGCCTGTCCATTACCTTGAGGATAATAGATTGAGGAGCAGTATTGAGTAATGTGGAATTGTTCACAAAGGTCATCAATGTCTTGTTTTTTAAATTTGCCTCCATTGTTTATTACAATTGAAGAGGGTATCCCATATCTACAAATGATGTAGTTCAGAATGAACATAGCCACTTTTTTTCTAGTGGATTTGATTGGCCGTACGACCTCAACCCACTTTGGAAAATAATCAGTGGCCGTAATGACGAACTTGTGTCCATTTGAAGAAATGGGATATATTAGTCCAACCAAGTCAAAGGCCCATTGTTGAAATGGCCAATGTGTAATGAAAGGTATAAGTTCTCTGGTAGGAGTATGGATAATATTTCCTTGTGTTTGGAATTTATGACATGTTTTTTAAAATTGAATAGCATCTTTTTCCATGGTAGGCCAGTAATAGCCTATTCTGAGTAGTTTCTTAGCCAATGAAAAGTCATTTGAGTGTGATCCACATACACCTTCATGGACTTCTTTTAACGTGTGATCTAACTCTTCATGTTCTAAACATCTAAGAAGTGTACCATCAAGACCTTGTTGATATAGGTTATTATTTATGAGGACATAATGCGATGGTGTCCTAATCAAGGCTCTTTTCTCATTTCAGGATAGATCATTGGGAATAGTTTGGTCAGTTAGGTGAGCAATGATCTTAGTATACCGAGATTGGTCTAGGGTGTTTAAAGCATAGATTACTTGGTATTCAGGGCTATCAAAGGTAGGATAGGATACTTCTTCCACCAAGAAGTCATAGCGGAATTGATGTTCCTCCAGTTGTAACATGGATGCCAATGTAGCCATAGCATCTGCAGCTTTATTCTCTGATCTTGGTATCTGCTGGAATGTGATGAAGATAGAGTAATTCTTGAGGTCATCTACTAGTTGCTTTTAGGGCATCAATTTCTCATCCTTCGTCTGATAATCTCCATTGACCTGATTGATGATGAGCTGGGAGTCACCATTGTTAGAATGAATTTAGAATAACTGAGAGGGGGGGGGGGGTGAATCAGTTATCCTCAGGTCTAGATGTAGAAATTAAAACATTTTGTACTTCAGATCTACTTGATAGTAGTAGCATAAATCAATAACTTTAATCATGCACTTTACTGTCAATTGAAATTAGCTTGTAGTAACATAACAGTAAAGCAAACCATAAGCATTCACACAAGTTGACACAAGTATTTAACGTGTAAACCCAAAATGGGAAAAAACCACCAGTAACATGCTACCAAGTTTTCACTCTTCTGAAGTGATGCCATGTGACGAGCCAACCCTGTTAAAGGTTACAATAACACACTGCTAGGTGTGACCTGGTTAAAGCATTTAATCACCCTGTCAGGAGTGGCCTTGTTAGAGGAATTAGAACATTCCAATATGAATGTGACCTTGTTAGAGGATTTATACAAATGACTGTTAAGTCAACCTTGTTAAAGGATTTCACTGATACAATGGTAAGAAAGTAATCAGTAGTTTGTGATCTAGTACATACAACTTACTTTACAATTCAAATCCAATTATAGCTCTGATGTTAACTTACTGAGTAGCCTGCATTGTCATTTCAACCTTCTGATCTGCTTGGAAATTCGTCAAGCAATCACACATGCAACTTTCTGCCTCTGCCTTTTTTCCTTCTCTGCTAGATCATGCCAAACAGTAAATTAACTATGCAAACCTCTTGCATACACATACATTCTTCCACCACACAGTGAAATAACCCCTTGAGGTTATCATATACCTCTCTGTCTAGGTCAGATAAATCTTTTGCTTCTTAAACAAGATCGTAGATCTTAGGTTAGGTCAGATCCAACAGATCATTCCATCTTTGCATTACATTTACTTCTCCAAAGTAGTCTCTAATTAAATCTTGAAACCATGCATTAATTACGGTTACCCATATATTAAATGACATGGATCAATCTTAAATTAACATTATATATCCAAATAAAATTAACTAAGTCGGCCAGAGATCTCAAATCTCATCATTAATCCAATTTCTGTAAGTTGGCCAACATCACTGTTTTCACTCGACAATTTCAATGGTGCTCTACATTGAGCAACTTTTTTCTCTTCACAAGCAACTTTACTTGGCACAAGCAAATTTACTCAACATGTCCAACTTTTCTTGGCACAAGCCAAACTTGCTCGGCATAGAACAACCAGAAAAACTGTCTTTGAAAGATAAGCAACAAATTACTTTGCCAGAGTGCCAACTAATCAATTACCCTTTCAATTGCCTTAACTCAACCATTCACTTGGTCTTCTTGTTAAATCTTCTTCATCAACAATAGATATGGTACTTAAATAGATAACAATAGTCTCACCAATTAAGGTTTAACATCAATGAAAAAATAACAATTGCTTGCAATGTCACTTTCCAACAATCTCCCTCTTTGGCATTGATGGCAACATAAAATATTAAAACAATGATTTAACAAGCATAGTTACCAACCGATCCAAAAATTCACCTGTGTTCCTTGATATGAACAAATCTTCATTAATGTCTTTAGCTTCATTCTGATTCTTATCTGTAAAACATTTCTCCCTCTGTGTCTGTAATCACACTGTAATCATCTATAGACTCCCTCTGAGTAGATAATCACTTGTAGTCTCTCTTTCTCGGCAATCTTTTCCTTCACTTCTTCCTCTTTATAGGTAATCTCTCCCTCTTTGACAACAATGCCAAAGACGTCAATATCTTTATCATGTAGATCTTCAATATCATGTTGATCCTGTCATCTTCAGTATGACTGATTTTTTCTTTTCTGTCCTTGTTCATCTTCACAACTTTAGCCAGCATCCTAAAGTGTGAATTACTGTGCATCAATGTGTTAGATATTCTGAATAATATTTTTGATGCAACAGTACCATACAGAACTTAATTAGCCTCAGTTAGGGGAATCACCCCCAATTTACCTTGTAGATACTCATGAACATCCTTGGGTAGTGCTTTTGTGAATATGTCTGCTAATTGTTCTTTAGTGTTCACATAATCCAATCTTACTTCTTTACTCTGAACTAGCTCCCTCAAGTAGTGATACTTGATAGCTATATGCTTTTTCTTTGAGTGCATAAATGGATTTTTAGAAATATTAATAGCATTTGTGTTATTACAATATATGACAACTGGGTCAGTGTTTTATTCCTTCATACCTTTCAGTAGTATCTTCAACAACACAATGTTAGAATAGTTAATTGCTGCTGCCACATACTCGACTTCAGCTGTAGATTGTGAGGTGCAGTTCTATTTCTTTCTTGTCCAGGAGACCAATTTATTTCCTAAAAGAAATGCTCCACTAGTAGTGCTTTTCCTGTCACCAACATTTCTAGCCCAGTCAGAATCAATGTAAACTCTGAGTTCAAACTTGTCATTCTTTTTGTAGTATAGACCATAGTTCTTAGTTCCTTTCAAATATCTCAGAATCCTCTTGATTTCCATCATGTGAGTTTCCTTGGGATTAGCATAAAATCTTGCAACAATTCTAATAGCTAAGGCAATATCAGGGCTGCTGTGAACAACATACTGTAGTTTTCCAATCATTGACCTGTAGAGTGTTTGGTTCACTTCTTTTGTGTCATCATCTTTTGTCAGCTTCTGTCCAGTAGCCATGGGTGTACTCACTAGTTTGGACT
>MU225167.1:569520-616571 GCA_018584345.1 Thuja plicata
AAAACCACCAGTAACATGCTACCAAGTTTTCAATCTTCTGAAGTGATGCCCTGTGAGGAGCCAACCCTGTTAAAGGTTACAATAACACACTGCTAGGTGTGACCTGGTTAAAGGATTTAATCACCCTATCAGGAGTGGCCTTGTTACAGGACTTAGAACATTCTAATCTGAATGTCACCTTGTTAGAGGATTTATACAAATGACTGTTAAGTCAACCTTGTTAAAGGATTTAATTGATACAATGGTAAGAAAGTAATCAACAGTTTATGATCTGGTACATACAACTTACTTTGCAATTCAAATCCAATTACAGCTCTGATGTTAACTTACTAAGTAGCCTGCATTATCATTTGAACCTTCTGATCTGCTTGAAAATCCGTCAAGCAATCACACATGCAACTTTCTACCTCTGCCTTTTTGCCTTCTCTGCTAGATCATGCCAAACAGTAAATCAACTATGAAAACCTCTTGCATACACATACATTCTTCCACCACACTATGAAATAACCCCTTGAGGTTATCATATACCTCTCTGTCTAGGTCAGATAAATATTTTGCCACTTAAACAAGATCGTAGATCTTAGGTTAGGTTAGATCCAACTGATCATTCCATCTTTGCATTACATTTACTTCTCCAAAGTAGTCTCTAATTAAATCTTGAAACCATGCATTAATTACAGTTACCCATATATTAAATGATGTGGATCAATCTTTAATTAACATTACATATCCCAATAAAATTAACTAAGTCGGCTAGAGATCTCAAATCTCCTCATTAATCCAATTTCTGTAAGTCGGGCAACATCACTATTTCCACTCCACAATTTCAATGGTGCTCGGCATTGAGAAATTTTTTTCTCGTCACAAGCAACTTTACTCGGCACAAGCAACTTTACTCGGCATGTGCAACTTTGCTCGGCACAGAACATCCAGAAAAACTATCTTTGAAAGATAAGCAACAAATTACTTTGCTAGAGTGCCAACTAATCAAGTACCCCTTGAATTGCCTTAACTCAACCATTCACTTGGTCTTCTTGTTAAATCTTCTTCATCAACAATAGATATGGTACTTAAATAGATAACTATAGTCTCACCAATTAAGGTTTGACATCAATGACAAAATAACAATTGCTTGCAACGTCACTTTCCAACAACCATACACATGTAACTCTACAATCTTCCACTCCATAGAAAGCTTAAGACCGTTTATCAATGCGTCATATTCTGAAATGTTGTTTGTGCATGGAAACACCAATTTATAAGAATTGGGTATGTTGTAACCTTAGGGAGTTATGAATAGAACCCCTTCTCTAGAGCCTTGTTGCGTGAAAGAACTATCAAAGTACATCTTCTATGGGTATTCAGTTACATGCATAATGGTTTCATCAGGGAATTCAATCCTTAAGGGCTCATCTTCTTGAAGTGGTGAATCATCTAGTTGATCTACGAGAACCTTCCCTTTAATAGCTCTCCTTTCTACGTATTCAATGTCAAACTTGCTCAAAATCAGGACCCATTTTGCCAAACGTCCTATTAATGTTGTTCTGCTTAAAAGGTATTTCAGAGGATATATCTTTGCAATGAGCCTTACTTTATGGGACAACATGTAGTGTCTCAATTTTTGTGATGCGAAGACGAATGCTAAGCATGCTTTCTCAATAATACTATAATTGAGTTCATAAGCCACTAGTGTTCTACTAATATAGTAGATAGCTCTTTCTTTCTTAGTTTCATCCTCTTGCGCTAGCAATACTCCTAATGATGTAGCTATAGATGAAATGTATAGGAGTAAGGGATTTCCAGGAATAGGTGCCATAAGAATAGGAGGAGTAGCTAGGTACCCTTTTAATTCTCTAAAGTTGGCTTCACAGTGTTCATCCTATTTGAAGGTGACACCTTTATGTAGTAATTTGGTAAAGGGTTGCACCCTATCTACAAGTTGTGACATGAATCTCCTGATTGATTGGAGTCTCCCTTGGAGTGTCCTCATTTGACTAATGTTGTGTGGAGGAGACATCTCAAGAATAGATTTGACCTTTGCAGGATCTACCTCAATTCCCTTTGTTGAAACTATAAACCCTAAGAGTTTTCCTGATTAGACCCCAAAGGCACATTTCTTGGGATTGAGCCTGAGTTGAAACTGCTCCATACGATCCAATATTTTTCTTAAGTCATCAATATGAGTGCTCCTTTATTTGGATTTAGCCAAGGTGTCATCCACATAATCTTCCATGTTTTTATGCATCATATCATGGAATATAGTGGTCATTGCTCTTTGATATGTTGCACCTACATTCTTCAACCCAAATGGCATGACATTTCAGCAAAATGTGTCCCATGTGCATGTAAATGCGGTCTTCTCTTGATCCTCAGGAACAATTTTTATTTGATTATAGCCTGAGAAACCATCCATCAAGGAATACATCTGGTAGCCTACTGTGAGGTCTATGATCATGTCAATATTAGGTAGCAGAAAGTCATCCTTGAGACATGCCTTGTTTAAGTCTCTGAAGTCCACATATATTCTGATAGATTTATTGAATTTAGATACTGGGACTACATTGGAGATCCATCTGGCATAGGCAATGACTCTGATAAATCCAGCCTTTCATAATTTCTCTAGCTCCACCTTTACTAGTAATGAAACATGAGGATGCATTTTTCTAAGTTTTTTCTTCACGAGTTTAATCCCAGGAGCTATAGATAGATGCTGCATGATCAATTCAGGATCCATCCCTAGCATATTGGTATAAGACCATGCAAAGTTGATCTTCTTCTCTTTTAGGAACTCAGTGAATTGTACCTTTTCCTCTTTTGACAAAGATTGTGCTAGGTGTACTATTTGAGGATTCTCAGCGGTGCCCAAGTTTACTAGTTCGGTTGGTTCTATCAGTACAGAAGAGCATTCCTAAAAGTGCTCGGGGAGGATATCAAGAATCCCATCTTTTGGCACCTCTAAGAGGTTTTCATCATCAGATGCGTTGTTTATTTTTAGTATTTTAGGATCGTATACTGCCACAACGTGGTTTTCACCATCAATCCTCTTTTTCTTTTGTTTTTTCAATTTTTGACTAAGAAACTTGATATCCTTCTGTGACATGTCCTCACTCCTTGCATTGGTGGAAGAGGGATAAAATTCACAGGAATTTAGATAACAAGCCAAGGTATAGTCATTGGGAAAGTCAAGGATAGGAGTAGGATCTGTACTAGTCCAATCAATTAGGTGTGGATTTATCAATGATAGGGATTCAAACTCTGGGAAGGACAACATTGCATTAGTGTCAAGACCATTAACCGACATGACATGTTCTGTTAGGTTAATTTCTTTGATGTGTAAATCAATAAGAGTTAGATCATTGTTAAAAGGGTCATTGTTAGTTATATGTGGACCAAACTCTAATGACTCATTAGTGGAATATCTTTCTTCTTCTTCTCTCCGTAAAAGGAGGTCTCTTTCTTGTAACCTATGAAGTTCTTCTAGGCTTATATAAACACCAGTTTCTCTGTCAATGATGGGAGGAATGAACTCCTCCTCTGCTTCAGGAATATCAATATTGTTGTGAGTAGTGTCAGAATGTTCACGAGGTGCTGAGGGAGCTACAAACATGTGAATTTTATCTATCCAAATGTCCTCTATGGTGACAGATAGTTCATCCCATTCATAGTCATGAGAGTTAGTTATGTCATCATCAGATCTGTTTAAATATTCTGCAATAGTTATCTGATGTAGCTGATTAGCTGCATGTGGATCAAAGTGGGGTAAGTCAAGGACATGGGTGATTGTTACTAACTTCCCCTAGTTAGGATGTAAATCTTTTTGTGAGGATGTGCTTGATGTAGCTACTTCTATCAATGGTGCCTCTGGATCATCTTCTGTTGTTTCTCCAAATTCTGAAATAGGAGGTTGTTCTAGCAAAGGTGTGTGAATATCATGTGGTACCTCAAAGATGGGTACATAGCACTCTCCGTGATAGTTGGGATTCTCTATACCAACATGCAATAATCTTTCATAGGACCATGGTTCTAGTTCTACCTCTTCCATTTCATCACTCCCTTTATCAGAGATCAGACTATCTCTTGAAGCATATTTTTTAGATGTATTATTGAAACCCAGTCCTGTTTTGTCTCTGGTATTCTTGAATTCCATGTGCACAGGGTCAATGAGCCCTCTTCTTGTCTTGTTTAGAGGTCCTTTTCCTTTGTATCCCATCTATTTTAGGAGATCGTATCCTTTACCGTATTTCTTTGGGGATATCTCTACATGTTTCACCTCAGCTTCTTTTGGTTCTCCTTTGTAAAGCCAGTGCAAGACTGTCTGTTCTTCTATGTCATCTAAAGAATATGTGGATGCTTTCACCATGCCAATTTATTTGTGTACTTTAGGCTCTTTGGATGTAGTAGGTGTGAATGTCGAGTAAGGTCTTCCATAGGATCTTGGTGATATTGGTAATTCTGTCAGTGATGGAGTCATATCCAATTTGTATTCTCCCATACCTGTTTCTTCAAGTTTTAAAGTCTTTCCAAAGCTTTTCATTACCATGTCTTTGGTAGTGTCAGGAGAAATCTTATCCATAGCTTCCTTGTTATGTGGAATCATACTACCTGCCTTGACATTATTACATGCATAATTGGCATCCGCTGGAATTGTTACCTCCACCCCATTATGTGGGTACTTTATGCACTGGTGGTAAGTAGATGGTACAACTTGCATTTTGTGAATCCATGGTCTCCCCAACAGTATGTTTTAGGCCAAGGGAAGATCTAGAACTTGACATATGACATTCCTTTCAATTGGTCCAACCCTGATGGGTAAAACTATAAGACCTTTAGTGGATCTTTCTTCCTCATCATAAGCCTTGATAGTTATTTTGCTTCTAGAGTCAAAGGTTTGTTTTGAGAGACTCAATTTATTATTTAAATTAAGTGTACAAATATTCAATCATGCACCTCCACCTATCAATATGCATCTAACACAGGATTTATGAATGATAAATTCAATATGGAGGGGTTGATTATGTGGATGGGTCAATGATTTATCATCCTCTTCAAAAAAAGAGAGATAATGTGGTGCTGAGATGTGTTCGACCATCACTTCCAAAATTTGTCTATGTCAATATCCTTTGGTATGTTAGCATCATGTAGAGCTTATTCTAGGATTTCCCTATGCACTGTAGATATTTTGAGCAACTCAAAGATGGAAATTTTGGCAGATGTTTGTTGCAATTTGTCGATCAAGTCATACTTGGCTCCAAGAATAGTAACCATGTTTTTTGCTACTGGTTTAGGGATAGTAATAATAGGAACCTTGGATGTTGACGTTGGTTTTGAAGAGGAATTGGGTCCTTTGATTGTGACATGCGCTTGGCTTCTTGTTACTGCATTTGTTTGGAAAGAGGTGTCCTTAACACCTTTGATGGTGATCACATTAATGGATTCAATTTTGATGTCTAGCATGTTGATCACATTGTCATTACTGGAGTAGGTGTAGTTGACTTCATTACCTTTCCTTTTATATGTTTCTCCTTTGTCGTAGTTAGGAAAGGGTTTGTTAAATGCTATATGGTCTTCGTTGGTAGTGTGTCCATTCACTTTGATCTTTCCTCCTTCAATGAGGTCCTGAATAATATGCTTAAGCTTAAGGCAATTGTTGGTTTTGTGTCCCTTGTTTTTATGAAAGAAATAGTAAGAATTGTCATCCCACCACCTGGATTTAACTGCTAGTTCCCATGGTTTGGAATCTGGGATGGTGAGAACCTTGTTGCTAGAAGTGTCTTCAAAATAGTCTCGAGAGGTTCTCCCAAAGGAGTGAATGTTCTTTGAGGTTTTGAAGTCCATGATCGTCATTTTCCATTATCATTGTTTGTTTTGGGTATGGGGGTTGTGACCTTGGCATCTTTTCTTGCCTACATGCTGTTAGTAAGAATGAACACCTCAGGTTTAGGACTAATATTGGATGCATCTACTATGCCATCGTTGACAACATTCTTGTTTTTCTTCCACCATTTAGGCTTGGAGTTGGAGTTGTTGGATTTGTTTTTGTTTTGAAGGGTGATCTCCCCCTTTTTGACCACGAATTCCTCAATATAGAGGGCATTATCGATCATTTTGTCGAAGCTTGGCGAGTCTTGCATTTGTAATGCATATTTTAATTCAGGCACAAAGTTATTAACAAAGATTTCCATCTTCTCAGATTCAGGAATAGCTCTTGAATATCGTGCAAAGATCTTCCTCCACCTTTGAAGGACGTGCATATTTGATTCGCCAGTCTTTTGTTTAGTATTACATAGATCCATCATAGTCACATCATGTTGGATGTTGTAGGAGTAATGTTGAATGAATTGTTGAATCAACTCCTCAAATTTTTTGACATTGGGTGTAAGTTTTGAAAACCACTCCATGGCATTGCCTCCTAGACTTCCAGGAAAAGGCTGCATGAGGTATGTAGGTTCGTGCATGTACTCTATGCTAAGAGCACAAAAATCTTGAACATGGTCATGTGGATCGGTCTCTCCCATGTACTTGTCATATTTTGGTCATGCTACGTTGGGAGGGAATGGAACCACAGTGATACTTTTGTCGAAAGGAAATGAATAAATGGTGTCCAAAGAGTATTTTGTTTTAGACTTTGCCTTCTCTTGTTTGAGCGTTGTAAGCTCAGTTTGCATTAAAGTGAGTTGCTTAGAAAGAATGGATATAGGAGTTGGCACTTCTTTTTCTTTTAAATGTATGACATCATAATCTGGGGGTAATTTTACGCTAGTGGATGCCAAATAGAGGAAGTATTTCTCTTTATCCTCATCAATTATCATTTCCAGTATCTTGTGGAACCTCTTTCTCTGTTTGAGTTTATCGTAGTCATCTTTAGGGATCTGCCCCTCACTGTCTGATCTAAATGGAGGATGTTGAAATGTGGTTTCTTCATTTTCATCGAGATCTTCATGCTTTTGGATTTTTTTATTTTTATATTCTTCAAAAGCTGCACTCCATTCGTGAGTGTTTCTATCCATTTGTGGAGAGTCTAGATCGAGTAGGGAACTATGAGATGTTTCCCCTTGAAAGTGTGGTATTTTAGGAGGAACTTTCAATCCTTTAGATGTGTACTTGTTGCGTCTTGTGTTAACCATGTATCTGTGTCTCAACTCCGTCAAATTTTTTCAATGATGCAAAGTAGGTTCTCGAACCGTTCAAGTGAGTGTGTCTAGGTGGAAGTATCGTTTTAGTTTTGGTGGAAGTAAATGATTCCAACGTCAGAGGGTTAGAATGACCTTATAGTGAGCTAGGAATCAAGTTTCTTGTAAGAAGTGGGTAGACCACATGTATTACAACAGATTACGAGAAATTGATAGGACATGCAAGGTGGACGTTTGAAAAAGTGTTCGACACAGCGATAGGGAGACCAGAAAAGACAATATGGACATACTAAATAGCCAAAAGGGTATCCAAATCAACTAAGACTTTCTAAGAAACTATCTTGAAAATGCCCACTGTCCTAGATGTGAGCTCCCAGATGCGAGCCTAGAAATACAGGATGCGAGCTGCTGACAACTCTAGATGCGAGCTTAGATACCAGATGCGACAATGTGCTGACCAGATGTGATCTAGGATACCAGATGCG
Organism: Thuja plicata; assembly: GCA_018584345.1. NCBI lineage: Eukaryota > Viridiplantae > Streptophyta > Pinopsida > Cupressales > Cupressaceae > Thuja > Thuja plicata. Next base: position 577,136 of record MU225167.1, read on the forward strand.
AGCCTAAATACTACATAAGATTCAAGAAATCCAAGATGTGATTTTATGATGTCTCTGTTAGTTTTGATCAGTCTTGAAAAATTCATTTTGGAAGTGCGTGAAGTTTGTCTGATTGCAGTTTTGTGTTTAGTGAATAAAAAACACGTGCGTTGATCCAGGATTGATATTTTTTGTTTGTTTGAAGATGTTATCTTTTCAATGATTTTTCAGGCATGTCAAATAGATTTGCATTATTAGGAGGATGAAATAGACACACATCTTATACCTATTCTCTAGGTGGAGGATGAAAATCTTTTCTCATTGACTTAGGCACACACTCAAATGCTAATTAGAATACATCCATCACCAAGCACACAATGGCTCCAGTCATGATGCTGTATTAGCCGACTCTAAATGCAAGTGAGGGTACGAGATGATGAGTGTCTTGGGAAAATTACTTTTTTCCTTGCACAAATATTATCACCCTTTTGGGGGTGAATCAGAAATTCTTTCAGGTTAAATGTTGTCTATTATTGGGCAATCCATTTGAAACCATCCCCCATAGAATTGCACAAGGAAAAATTGAGGTGTATAGCCCTATGAGTACCTGAATATGTGTAGCCTCGCAAGAAAAATTCAAGCGGCTTTGCTCTACACATACCCAAGCATGTTCAAAGAATGATGTAAGAATTCTATGAACAAAATTGGCTCCATCTTCCGAGGCTTTGGCCTACAAGGAAGAAATTATTTATAGTGAGTTGGAAGGGTTGGTGTAAAACCTGTCCTCACTTGGGTCATTCCTGAGATATTTTTTCCTCAACTGGTAGGTCCTCTACTATTAAATATGCATACAAAGGATTGGCAAGCGTAGGACGTCTAGATTTCTGATTCCTCCGAAGAAGATGAGCATACTCTCCTAATCCATGCCATTTTCTCCCAAAGCATATTCAAGCAAATAGTTCATTCCCTCAAGCAATGTTGTGCTTGATTTAAGATGTTCCTATTTAATGGAAAATAGAATGCTTGAAAGTAAATTTTGTGTTGTTCAATTATCCACAATCTTAAGTGAGTAGCTTGTTCAATTTCTAATTCCCAAAATTAGACAATGAGATTGTTCATTTAACCCACAAATTTAGTGCTTTGATTGTTCAGTTACTGATCCAAATTGAATTTAGTTATGTTTTCCTTGGTTTAGTTATCTCCAAATTCCTTTCAACCCATAAACTGAGGTGTGAGTTTTTGATTTTCCTTAAAAGGACAAGAGCATAGTCCTCTAGTCAGTTTAGTGGAAGATTGGAAAATGTTATTAGTGTCAAAAGCATGTAAAAATAGAGGTCAAGATGGGGGTTGAGCAACCTGAAAAACCAAGTTAGTACTCTTTGTGTAGCTCCCACAAAAAACCTTTGATAACAATTTGCAAAACACTAGTTAGGTTGTAAAAATGTCAAAAACACAACTGGTTAAGATGTTCGGGTTAGGCAAATGAAGTATGCAAAATTTTAAACCAGATGCGAGCCTAAAATAACTAGATGAGATACCCTATACCGGATGTGATATTTTTCATTAGATGTGATTGAATGTTCCCCAGATGCGATCCTAAACAAAAATGATCTGAGAAATCATGGATGCGAGCCTCATTTTTTGTGGTACGATGGCGTATTCCAGATGCGATCCTGTGCTACCAGATGCGACTCTGGACCTGAAAAATGGGAAGGTAAATAGATGAAAAATGAGGTTAAAAATGAGGCAAATCTCGAATTGATCCCCACGGTGGGTGCCAGAAATGTGTGTGTGATTTTTGTACCTATTAAGAGAGACAAAACACTTAAATAAGTCATTGCGTTAGTGGAAAACATGGTTAGATGAGCATATAAAACACTAAAACTGACCTATTCCTTTCTAACTAAGAAGAGTGTGATAAGCAACATAATATCCCTCAGATTATGGTACTATTAGTGACATATATGACTTAACATGAAAGATTTGAATTAAAACAAGCCATTTAACCATTAAACATGCATTCTAACTCTAGAAAGCATGAAAAAGACAATGCATAAACATGAAATTTAAAAGATGATATGAATCTAGGTTTATTCTAACAGCATAAAAATGCAATTTTTAATATGAGATGAAGGGTTATTTGTGCTCAAAAACACCTTCTATTTATAGAAGAATGAGGAGAGAGGGGCTTAAGGAATCTCCATTAATGAGGCATTAATGAGAGCCTTAAAGAAGCATGGGAAGGGTGTAAGAGCGTGGCTTATGAAAGTGGACTTGAGGAAAGGAATCTTGAGATTCCTTGACTTTCTCAAGTGGGTGTAGTTGTTAATCATTCCTTAATGGAATGTGACAACATTAGGTGGTGGGTTAGGTTTAGAATTAGGATTAGAATTAGATTAGCATGGGGTGAATGGGTTGGGATAGGTTTGAACCTAGGGTCAAAGTGGTTGAAGTGGATTAGGTTAAGGTTTAGAGGAATATTAATTAAATGAATTAAATTTATTTAATTCATTCAAAAATAGGAATATTAATTACTTAAATAGTTAATTGCTTTTTAATAATCAATGGGACTATAGCTAATTTAATTAAATAAATTAGGCTAGGGGAATGGGTTCATTTGCAAGTGATGAGACATATTGAGGTTTATTTAATTCCTTTATGATTAAATACTATAGCCATGTTTGAATTTGATTTGTTTTAATTGGTTTGAATTGATTTGAATTATATGGCTGGAGTACTTAATATAATTTAGCGATAAAATATCACCTAGGACATTAAATATGATTTAAAATGAATTATGCCAATGTAACATTCTCATGACATAATTGGGGGTATGATCACACTTAGGGAAAATAGGGTCTATAGTCAGAGCAGACAAAATTCAGGTGGTTGCAGAGTGATTTCACTGAGGAGGAGTTTAGACTAAGTCTTGTCAATGGAGCCAACAACAAGAGTCAGAAAAATGAGGTGGAACAGGAAAATGCTGCCCTAACGGGTAAGGTAAAGCAAAGAAGGGGTCTATCAAAGGATCAAATTCACAAAGTCAGAAGAAGAAGGACCTATCTAAGGTCAAGTTCTTTGTTTGTCATGATTTTAGCCACTATGTCAGTGATTTCCCACCAAGGAAGGGTAAGAAGCAGGTGGCGGCTTTAGCAAGTACAGATGAGCTCTCGAGTAGATTGGAGGATGAGTTCGCACTCATAACTTGTATAATTATCTCAAACTCACAGAGTGTTTGGTACATAGATAGTGGGGCATCATTCCATATGACAGGAATTAGAGAGTACTTCTCCAGTTTCAAGGAGGAGAACACTAGTATTCAGATTTCTATGGGAAACTTGTCCAAACTCAACTAGGTTGGGAAAGGGACTGTTCAGTTTCAAAGGGAGAATGGGAAAGTGATTACCGTTCATGATGTGTTGCATGTGCCAGGCTTAGGTATGAATTTTTTTTCTGTATCTGTCCTTCAAGATAAAGGGTATAATATTCTCTTTAGAGGGATGCATGTTTTGATTAAGCATAAAGATTTGAAATCACCAGTATCTATTGGAGTTAGGAGTGATCGGCTTTATAGATTGTAGGTTGATACTCCTAAGGCACTTGTGAGAAGCAGTAACCCTAGAGATCTTGGAGAGCTATGGAATAGGAAGATGTGCTATATACATCATGGAGCTCTTAGATTGCTTCGTGAGAGAGTGACAGGTGTTTTTGAGGTGAGCACAAAGAATGATGATGTGTGTAAGAGATGTGTGTTGGGGAAGTTTGTGAAAGAATATTTTCCAAGAAGTGACACTAGATCTGAGGGTTTTCTTGATCTAGTACATTCAGATATATGTGGACCAATGTCAATGAAGTCTCTCAGAGGTTATGAGTACTTTGTTACTATTATTGATGATTTCTCTAGGAAGACCTAGATATACTTCTTGAAGACCAAGGATGAGGATTTTAGTTGCTTCAAAGAATTCAAATCTCTTGTGGAGAATTCGACAGGAAAGAAGATAAAGGTTCTTTGGTCAGATAATGGAGGCAAGTACAAAGGAAAAGAGTTCCTGGAGTACTGTACCAGCAAAGGAATCAAGAGAGAGTGGATTGTTCCTTACAACCCACAACAAAATGTGGTTGCTTAGAGGAAGAACCGTTATATATCAGAGGCAACAAGGGCCACGCTACATGTCCAGGACATGCCATGATACTTATGGGAAGAGACATGTAGTATGGCTATATACATACAGAACAGGGTTCCACATAGGGTACTAGAGAAGATGACACTAGAGGAGGCTTTCACAGGTAAGAAGCCAGATGTCAGCCACTTTAGAATTTTTGGAAGTTTGGCATATTGTCATATTCCAAAGGATACACGTACAAAGTTAGATCAAACTGCATAGAGGGGGTACTTTTTTGGGTACAGTGAAACCTCAAAGGCATATTAGATATTCATTCTAGGGACCAGACGGATCATTTTTTGATGTGATGTCATGTTCATGGAGGACAAGGCATTTAGAAGGTCCAAATATTTTCCAGCAGAAGATTAGAGTAAGAAGCCAACAGAAGCTCCAAGGGTAGCTCAACCAAGTCAAGGGAAACAAAGATCAAGTATAGTTACTAGTACAAGTGTAGGCTCAGGTGGTGAGAGTTCACAGAGTATGGAGAAACTGGTGTAGCAGGAAATGCATCAAGAAGACATGGAGGTTGATATTTCATCCTCTACAGTTGGTAGCTGGAACCATGAAGTTCAACTAAGGGATACTTAGGATTTTGTGGGAACTCCTAGGAGGAGTACAAGATCATGGAAACAACTAGCCAAGTTTAACGACTATGTGGATTTAGTTAGTCAATTGGTAGATAGTGAGCCTTCCAGTTATAAGGAAGCTACACAGCATCAGGTTTGGCAAGATACAATGGTCGAGGAATATACCTCAATAATGAAGAATGATGTGTGGGAGGTAGTGCCTAGACCAACAAAAAGGAAAGTGGTTGGATCATGCTGGAGCTACAAGGTCAAGCACAGTGTAGATGGTACCATCAGGAAATACAAGGGAAGGTTTTTGGCTAAGGGGTTCTCTCAGAAGGAGGGAATAGAATATGGGGAGACATTTGCTTCAGTGACTAGGTATACTTCTATATGAGCTGTGATCTCATTTGCAGCATAGATGGGATGGAAAATCCATCAAATGGATGTCAAGATAACATTCCTTAATGGTGAGTTAAAGGAGGAGGTATACATAGAACAACCAGAAGGCTTTGTAGCACATAGCAAAGAGACCCACGTGTGCAGATTGAAGAGAGCTTTGTATGGACTTAAGCAGGCTCCCAGAGCGTGGTATGAATGCATTGATACTTACTTACAGGGGATGGGCTTTGTGAAGAGTGATGCAGATGCTAATCTCTACTACTTGCTGGTTGGAGGTGATATTCTCATTCTTTTTCTATATGTGGATGACATGTTCCTCACAGGTTCACTAGGGCTTATAGAGGAATGCAAGAGGGATCTTTCCATAGAGTTTGAGATGAAGGATTTGGGACTTATGCACTACTTTCTAGGCATGGAGGTATGACAAACAGATGGAGATATTTTCCTTGGTCAACGGAAATTTTGCATTGAAATCTTGAAGAAGTTCAAGATGGAAGATTGCAAAGCCATGTCTACACCCATGATCATGAATTGGAAGAAGGTAGACACATCTAGGGAGAAGGACATAGATCCCACCTTATATAGGTAGTTGATTGGTTCTCTCATGTATTTGGTCAACACTAGGCCAGATATAGCCTTTGCAGTTAACTCTCTTAGTCAGTTCATGGTTGAGCCAAAGAGAGTGCATTGGATAGCAACAAAGAATGTATTGCATTATTTGTGAGGTACAATCAAGTATGGGATTAGATATTCTCAAGGTGAAGGAATCAAGTTGATGGGATATACTAATGCAGATTGGGCAGGCAATACAACAGACAAGAAAAGCACTTTAGGGTGTTACTTTAGTTTGGGATCAGGAGTTGTCTCCTGGTTCAGAAGGAAGCAGAAGTCTATGGCTCTAAGTTTTGCAGAGTTAGAATACATTGCAGCCAACATGTCAATGTGTGAAACTATATGGCTTCGAAAGTTTCTAGTAGCCTTGTTTGGTCAGAAGGTTGAGACTATAGTGATACACTGTGAAAATCAGAGTTGCATCAAGTTCGTTGAGAAATTGGTGTTTCATGATAGGTTGAAACATATTGACATCAGCTATCAATTCATCAGGGATTGTGTACAACAAGGGATTGTTCACCTATAGTTTATACCTATAGATCAGCAGGTAGCAGACATTCTAACAAAGTCATTGGGGAAGGCAACATTCATCTTCTTCAGCGATAGGTTGGGTGTCGTGCAGAACAACTTCCTCGCTAAGAGGGAGTGTTAATTATGGGTAGCTTGGACAACTATTCATCCTGACCCAGAAATAGAAGCATTAGTTATGGGTAGTTTGGACAGCTGTTTGTCCTGACCCAAAAATTAGAAAATGGTTGTTTTTGTCAAACAAATATTGTTAGGATAAAACCAATTATTATTTAATTATGTCTCTTTTTAGGTGACACCTCATAACCAAGTTTGTTAGTGGTTATTGAGTTGTCTTAATCTCATTCGTTGGTTTTCCAATAGAGTAGTATCAAAAGGGGTCATTGGGTCATTTGGAAAAGATAAGTTTGGAGAAGCATTTGCAGTGTTAGCAAATGAACTTGCAGTGATAGCGTTTAAGAGATAGCAGTAGGGGAGTATCAGTAGGAGAAATTGGGAGATCGTCGAATCTCTACCAGTAAGAGGCAAGAAGTATTTGTATCTCTTAGTTTTCTAAATTTTAATATATTTCTCATCTACAATACTGGTTTTCCCTTCGGGGTTTATCCAGGCATAATTGTCCAAAAATATCGTGTTCATTGTGTTGCATAATCTTTTCAGAATTTTTATTTGTGAAGTTGCAGTTGTATTGTTTTTCAATATTTGTTGTGAAGCAAATAATCTATATAATAGATAGTTGGTTAATAATCACTAACTGCAATAGGATTTTCAGACATTAGATGTATCGCAGGTGCGCTAAACCTTCCTAAACTGCATATGTTTGGCCATTCAGAGTTAAATGAGTTCCCAAATTTTGCAGATCTGACTCTTCTCAAGTAATTAAAAATTGTTGGTTGCCCCAAAGTTTCCAGAATAGAAGGTATCCAACATTGCAAATCATTGGAGATGTTAGAAGTAAAAACCAGTTGGGAATTGCCAAGAATACAAAGTTTGGAGAAGGTGGATGGATTGAAAGAATTGAGTTTCAAATGTCACAACATGTCAGCCATAAAGCCTTGTGCTCAATCTATGAAGGTAATTTAATCTGATTATATTTTCAAACTTACAATCATAATGAACTTTTGATGTTTAATAACAGCTTTGTGTAGGAATGTCCCTGCACAATACAGATAGAAGGAAGAGTGTTTGCCTTTGTACAACCAATTATAAACTCTTTAGAGATTCCTGCTCTTACAGTAATGGAATGGAAGGAAGAGTCTAATTTCCAAGATCTAACATTGTACCTTCAGAATTTATTGTGTTATTTGGAGCGAGAGCGAGAGGAGGAAGAGGTAGAGGATGGTTATTCTAAAAAGGAGACATATGTACATAGAGCAATGTTTTAGACAAATTTCTCAATTCCAGATTGCTTCCTACTTCGAATCAAGATTAGAAAAATATCTAAATTTTTGGGATAGCAGAGCAATTGTAGTGGCAGGTGAAGAAGCAAAAGTTGTTAAGGCCTTTTATGAAATTTTGGTACTTCTCAAATAGTTGGCTAGCATTTATCCAAAGGTTTATGCCAAAAATTATTGGGATTCACCTGTCTGTCTTTGAATTAGTTTATACTCGTTTTATCATCTTATCACTTTGTTTCAATTTTATGATGGTATAAATTTCAGACTATGTGAGTAATCTTTATAGAACACAATGACCCATTTAAAAGATTCGCTCAAATTTTACAATGTTTTTTAAAAAAAAATAACAAAGATTTCAAATTTTAAATATAATTTGCAATAAAATTTTAAAATATTTTTATCATAAGTAAATTAGAGAATAATTTGTTTATCAATTTTTTTTTTAATGTAATAGTCTAACCAATTATATTAACTTAAAAATATAAGTACATATGAATAAAAAAAAATAGTATGGGAGGAATTAAATTCACTATTTGAGAATCATATAGACAAAGCCCAGAACGTAGCAACCAAAATAACATATGGGCATTGCCCAGAAATATAAGGCAAATGAAAACATGGGCATAGCCCAAAAACAACACACTCCTAAGAAGCCAATGTAGAAGCAGAAGGTGGAGTAGGATCCGGTTCATCATTTTTTCCCAAAACCTCTATATGATTTGGCTGAGGATCTGGAAGTGTCCAACCATCTACATTGTCATCCCCATTATCTCTTTCCTCTCTATGTGGAGATATTTACAGATCTAACCTAGGAAAATATTTGGATGAGGAAGTCTATCCTAAATCGACACTTGAATTGGGTTAGCCTGAAGGCATAGGAGGAAAACTAATCGCAGGAGGCCATCCAAATGGGGACCCTCAGTGAAGAGGGGTGCCAATCCATGTAGAGGTGAAATCCAATGGCCAAGTGAACGTCGTCGGGGAACCTATGAGTGTAGTGTGTCTAAACGCCGATGAAAAGAGCTACAACCGCGACGGTGACTACATGTAGGAGAGTGACCACTAGTAATGGAAGCATATGGTGGTACTGTGACAACTATACAAGGGGAATTGCCCAATTATCATAAAATCTCTTGGAAGTGGGCAACCTCAAGAGCCATCTTTTCAGCTTGTACTTGTATCTATAACATAACATTATTGCATATACATGATTTTGGGAAAAACAAAAACATTAATATCAATGATAGCATTGAGAAAATTGCCATATATTTTTCCCTCCAAATTGAAAATAATAATTCCATTTTGAAAGTATGTTCATTGCAAAAACGTCCAGAAGGAACCATATGCCAGAAAAAAAATTATGGGTCCAAACTCAATAATTTTGAGCCCTTCTGTAGAACCAAAAAATGGGAATGAAAGACTTTGATTGTCCACAAAAAGGGCAACATGGATCTGGAAGGCCTAAATGGTGAAGGTAGGAGCCTAAAGGTAATTCCTAGAAAAGAATGCACCAGGAAAAGTGGGCTATTTTGAGTTTTGTGATAGAAAACCAAATAGTGGAAAATCTCAACCTCCAGGTTGAATACGAGGACTATAAATGCCATCCTTGGTCGAGGATCTATACCATTGACAAATGAGGTGAAAGCCACCGATAACCTTGGCAAGGTTTATATCTCAAGAAAATTTTTTGAGGATACCAACACTAATCTTTCCATTAGGGTTTGAGGCTAGAAATGCCAATCTTATGGATTAATTCCAGTGGCAGAGCTGGAAGAAGTAGGTCAAAAGTCTGATGATCTTGGCAAGTTAGACAAAAATAGACTTGCAAATCATCCCAAGTGTGAAGAGGCATAGTAGCCTTGGAAAAAATGTATCAAAGGGTACTTATGCCATGTTTATGAAAGCCAAGAGCATGAATACTCAAGCGATGGGCCAGCATCAGGCCTTGAACCTAGAGTAACGGAGACCACCAAAGATTATGTTGGTTAAAAGAAATTCCATCTCAAAATTTGTCTCCATCCCAACGAAACCATGGTTTAATTGCTTCTCATGCTCACCAAATGCTTTTAGCAAAAAATGATCCCTAGATTTGCACTGGTTCTCACATGAACAATAAAGTTTGAAACTCAATGCCTTTTCAATCTGGTTGGTGCAAGGGATATCCAAAAGCAATGTAATTTTAAAGTAATACTTTCCATGCTTCATTTCCTGAAAGTGAATGAATAATCAATTTGACATAGAGGGCTTGTCCTTGATTCTGAGTAGAAATGAGACCAAGGCCACTAGAGCTCTTGGAAAGGCAATAATAATCCCAAGAAAGTCTGTCAAATCCATGTTTCTCTTTATCTAAGGTCAATATAAAATCCTGCAGCAACTTCTCAAGCATGTTGTATTTGGTCTTATTTTGTTTCTATTTGGTGTCGACTGATTGATGTGTCTTCTAAACTTTGAGTCAAGCTTCCACTAACCACTTTAAAACTTGGTATTTAATCATTGTGTTGACGTCTAGCATGCAAAATATAGGGTTTGAAATTAATATAACTATAGTGGAAACCCTCAAAACCCTTTACATGCACATAGAAGACTGCCACCTTTTTTCATTTTAATTTTTTTTTTTAAATGACCTTTACTTGTTTGACCACCTTTTCTGTTGATTGAACAAAAGGTTAAAGCGATCCATTACTACTAGTCGGCCACCTTTTCCTTGATGTAGTAGAATTTTCTCTAATTTAGGCTGACTGAGACATTAAGATTACCTTGACCCCATCGTTTACTACATGGCAACAAATAATATCTCCCGTGGGCCCCATTTATGTTTCTTTACAACTGCTTTGGCCTTGCCTCGGCATGGAGACACAGCTTCATCTCGTAATCCCGTGGGTTTTAAATACCTTGCATCTTCCTTGGTGTGATTACAACCATCGTTGGATCTGTCTATTATTTAGTCTTCCCCTTTGAGCATTTTAAGAACCCCTCGGCTACTACATGTCACTCTCATATTGGCTTACTTTATCACCTTGGGTCGATTTTCCTCTGGGCCCACATTCCTCTCTCTCTCTCACTCTCTCTCCCTCTCTCTCTCTCTATGTGTGTGTGTGTGTGTGTCAGACGATGGGATATGAAACACTACAACCTATTGTCTCTGGACCCACTCTGTTCTTCACCGCTACTTGGACACGTGTCATTCCATCTTTATCCTATGATCCTTGTCATCCATCTTGTGTTAGAACACAGGATTAAGACCCTCTTCCACCTAGCATGGTGGCCTACTTCACTTATGACATAACTTAGACACGTGGTATCACCTCATTATTTTGCTATGTTTCTCTCTCTTCACTCTATCAGATTGTGAGATCATGATACACTGCCACTTGGCCATCTAGGCCCACTTTTTCTTTCTGCACACTTTACTTCCACACATCATTTTATTTCTATCCTGTGATCCTTTTCACCCTTATGTGTGTCAGATCATAGAATCATGAGCTTTTTCCATTTGGCATCTTTTGTCCCATTGCTTTTCTAGACTATTTGGACATTTGGCCTTACCTCACGATCCTATGAATCTCCTCTCTCCTTGGTGTGTCAGACCGCGGGATCACAACATACTTCCACCAGTGATTGTTGTTTGACTCAGCCCCACTACAATGCATCACCTTATTTCTTGGTCAACTAGCCTCATTCTATTATGTGACATCAAGTAATGATCCCCATATCCTTGTCATCCTTGGTGTGTCAAACCGTCGTACCATGAGCTTCTGCCACCGGATTGGCTAATGACTTGGCTTAGCTATGTGGCACTCTCCTTTGTTGGCCCCACACCTCCAAGTGGAAATTTTTTCATGAACCCATGAAATTTCTCTTTCCTCAGTCTTCGAGACCATGGGATTACGAATGGCTATCACCTATCTTCCTTTGCTTTGCTTGGGCCCACAAAATATCCTCTCTATCCACTAGTTGTTTCACCATGTGACCACCCCGTGCATAGTTAGTCTTCAAAAAGGCACTTTCCTTTGGCTACCTATTAGTTGTGGGATGGGATATAACATTGACTTATAATTTTCCCAAACCACGATAAGTCTTTTTATCCATTTCTCTTCTCTATGAGCCCAGTGCCCATTCTAACCATTTTCTTCTCTGCTCCACTCGGCATGGATTCTTTGATGGTTACTGTAGGTACCATGAAATATTTCTCAAGGGTTGTATTACGTCTCACCAAGGCATGTTGGGCTCAAACTCTCATAGGAGCACATTTAATCCACATGCCGCAGACAACATTTAGTAGTATTGCCTCCATGGTTGAGAATTTTGGTAACATTTCTTGCCAGACTACGGGATCACAACATGCTGTCACCAGTGATCATTGTCTGACTCGGCCCCACTACAATGCATCACCTTATCTCTTGGTCAATCAAAATCACTCTTTTATGTGGCATCAACTCATGATCCCCATATCCTTGTCATCTTTGGTGTGTCAGACCGCCGTACCATGAGCTTCTACCACCAGATTGGCTAATGACTTGGCTTAGCTACGTGGCACTCTCCTTTGTTGGCCCCACATCTCCACGTGGAAATTTTTTCTTGAACCCATGAAATTTATCTTTCCTTGGTCTTTGAGACCATAGGATTACGAATGGCTATCACCTATCTTCCTTCGCTTTGCTCAGGCCCACAAAATATCCTCTCTATCCGCTAGTTGTTTCACCATGTGATCGCCCCATGCGTAGTTAGTCTTCCAAAAGGCACCTTCCTTTGGCTACCTATTAGTTATGGGTTGGGATATAACATTGAATTATAATTTTCCCACACTATAAATGTGGGATAAGTCTTTTTAGTCATTTCTCTTCTCTATGAGCCCAGTTCCCATTCTAACCATTTTCTTCTTTGTTCCACTCGACATGGCTTCTTCGATGGTTACTGTAGGTACCATGAAATCTTTCTCAAGGGTTGTATTATGTCTTGCCAAGGCATGATGGGATCAAACTCTCATAGAAGCACATTTAATCCACATGCTACAAAGTGCATTTAGTAGTATTGCCTCCATGGTGTAGAATTTTGGTAACATTTCTTGCAACATCTCAGGCATGTTTGCCTACTAAATAGAAAAACCAATGGCCTTGTCCATTCCATTGGGCATGGAGTCAGTTAGCAATATGAAATCATATTTAAACAAGTTGAAACCCTATAGGATACATCAGCCAGGTCTTCAAGATGACAATAATTTTATGGCTAATGGGATTAGCTCCCCTATCATGAATGATAGCTTTATTTTGAGAGTGAATATTCATTTTGATCAAAATGAATATGCAGTGAATTCTTTAATGGAATTGGAACTTTTCCTTAGCATTATGTGCTCTAACAAACACTTAGGGAACATTGGAAACTAAGACTCTTAAGACAAAAGACATCTAAACTAAATTGTTCCACATCACTTATTGAAAGATTGAAACCTAAATTATAGTGCAAGAGCACTTATTTAAACTAGAAACCTACTCTAATAGAGCATAAAATAGGTCATACCTCAAAGAAAATTTTGAGGTGTATACCATTAACTGGTATAGCCAAAACTTCTCCTTTCATGGTTGACAGCTGGAATGGATTGTGCTCCTTGCATTCTTTTATTAGGAATGGCCCATTCCATATGTTGTCAAACTTTTTATGTCTGCCTGGCTTTCTTCGTCAATTTATCCCACCTTAAGACTAGGTATCCTTTGAAAACTTTGGGATTTTCATTCTTGTCAAAGAACTTCTTCGTTTGTAGTTGATGATACTCTAAGTTATTTATTTCTTTTTCTCTAATTTCTTCTAGCTCCATTAATTGAGAATACCTTACCCCCATTGTGTTAGTCTCTTCAAACAACATCAGTTGACTTGATAAGTCTAATATTGGTAGCTTTGTGGAAATAGGAAAGCTAGCTTCCTTTCCATACACTAGGACATAAGGTTAGTTTCTAATAGATTTCTTATGTGTTATCGTATCAGCTCATAAGGCATATTTTAGCTTGGTATGCCAATCTCTTTGGTTATCTTGCAATGTCCTCTTGATGATCTTGATAAGATTTTTGTTAGTAGACTCAGCTAATCCATTACCTTGTGGATAGTAATTTGAAGAGGTATTGAGGCATACGTCATTCTTTATAGCCCAATCAATGACCCTTAGTCCAATAAAAGCCAAATAATTATCTTATATGATTGGATCAGGTAAACCAAATCTAGTTACAATATCCTCATAGAAGTTAAGGACACTACTTTCATTGGCTTCTTTCAAAGCCACTGTTTTAGTCAATCTTGTAAATTTTAATCAGTAGTAGTGAGGATCCATTTGTGCCCAACACTTGAAGGTGGATTGATGACCCCTATAAAATCAACACCCGATCTCATAAAGGTTTTCTCCACTTGAATAGGTTGTGAGGGTAATGCTGACAACCTTTCCTTCCTTGCAAACAAGGCACATTTTACACATTTCCTTGTCAAGGAATGAACATCCTTAAACAAGGTAGGCCAATAATAACCAACCCTCCTGATCTTCCAAGCCGTAGTTCTTGCTAAATAATGACCTCCAGCAGGCCCATTAAGCAATTAAGAGAGTAGTTTATCTATTTGATCATTCACAACAAATCTCAAAAGAACTCTATTATGATCCTTTCTAAAAAGTGCATTATCAATCAACACATAAGGTATAGACTAGAGTCTAAAGCACCTTCTTTTAGCCTTGTTGAGATTGGGTGGACATTCACTCATCTGCAAAAAAAGAGTCATCTCTTTAAGACAACTTGTTGGTCCTTATCTTTAGTTTCACCAGTTTTGACCAACACTCCCTCTTTTGCATCTTTGTCTTCTTGAACAGGTTCACCCATTTGTTCACACAAGCCTTTTCCCCTGACCAACTTTGTTACTTATATATCCACATCAAACTCCATTACCTTAGTAATCCAACCAGCTCTCTTCTCATTTAAGTCCTTGGTAAGAAGAAATTCCTTGACACTAGGATGACCAACCTTGAAATGAACCTTGCTGTTAGAGATTAGATGTTTGAACTTCTTAAGGATTTTAATCATAGCTAACACACATTTATGCACAAAACTGTACCTCTGTTCATTTTCTTCTAGACCTTTTCTAAAGAAATCAACGGGTTTCTCAAAGCCCTCATCATATTGTTGCACTAGAATTGAAAATATTGTCTCAAGGCTTCCATTAGCATACAATATAAAATCCTTCTGAAAGTTGGGAATCCTTAGTGTTGGGGCTGATGACAAACCTTCCTTGATGGCTTGAAAATTGTTCTTTCCTTCTCTAGTCCAACTGAAAGATGCATTCTTCTTTAACATGGATGCCAAAGGCTTGAATAAATTTGCAATATTAGGTGAAAACCTTCCAACTAAGTTGATTCTGCCTATAAAACTTTGTAGTCCCTTCTTAGTTGTATCTCTAAAAAATATTGGACTCTTTCAGGATCCACTATTGTGCATGTGAGTGTTGTCTACGACAAAATGATAAAATAATATTAAATATAAAATAAATATGAATGAATCTTATATTAGACTATAGAAAAGTTATCCTATGATATTATGTAAGAAAAATAAGTAATATGGATATATGAAATCCATATATATAATGTTTCATGACTAAGACCTATTTTGAACCTAAGAAATCTCATAATAAACTTTACAACCATTAACCTTTGTGCACAACATAGTAATTTCAACACAACATGATGTCAAGAAGTGTAAATTAGTATTTCTTCTCTTAGAATGTAGTTTCCTCTTCGAAATTTTGATTCTATTTACTTGAGGATCTAGATTAGTTTGTTTTCAAATGAAATTCATAAAACAAAAGTGAGCTATGTATAAATGAAATTGATTTGGATAAGAATCTCAAGAGAAAACGTGTTGAAAGGGAATAATTATGAGACAATGTTAAAAATAAATAGAATTGATTTTGAAATATAGCATGCATCTATCTATACATAACTATTGCCTAAAGAATTTAAGTGAACCATTAATGCTAAAAATGTTTGGTTGATTGGTATGCATGTGACCTAATATTAAACATGTGACCTAAGATTAAACTATTTATGCTAACAAAAAATATTTTTAAAAAGAAATGATTAATGAAGATTATTAATGACTTAAAAGATGCATTTGTGTGTGTCACTTAACTATTCATTTGCTAAACATAAAATATAAAATTATCTATGTTTTATAACACTTTTCAATAAGACTACACTCTATGTAAGCTTTTGAAATTGTATATAAGTGTGTTCTAAATTTCTCTTCTATTCTAGAGATTTAGTTTTCCAATTCTATTTACCCAATTCTAATAAAATTAGATTTTACAACCCAATTTACACATTCTATAAAATATAATTTTGAAAATAACTTAATTCTCTTTGATAAAGATAAATGGTAGTACAATTAAATTACATATAGTCATGACCTTTAAAAGCAATATTTACTTTGAAGAAAAAAATATCAAATTTTCTATCACTCCACCCACACTTAATGAATCATATTTTCAATTGTTTTCTCTTAGAAAATTAAAAGATCAAGTAATTAATAACATATTGTAGTTAAAATACTCAAATTTGAAGTTAGTTTTTTTTAATGAGAGAAAATTTGTTCCCAAAGTGTGCTCTATAACTTATTGTATGTGTTTGTTCAAATAGGTTTTTTAGGCTTGACGTACTGCTTTCCTGTGAAAATCCAATCATTACGCATTTATTGCGGGAATTAAACAACCACTTTTTATGGCCTCTGCCAGTTTTGGCATAGGTGCTGCTGAAGTGTTGGCTCTTAGTGTTCATGGCTCCTCCGAGAAAAATACCCAGGAAAATTTTTCCCAATGTATATCATGAGGTAAGGCCTATGTTACCCCTGATGTAATTTCCCCATTGCCATATTTTGATAAAGCCCGTGAATGGCTTGAAAATTTTACTTTTATTCGTTATTTTGTTGGTCGAGTACCTTTTGAAAGTGTGTTGTAGGATTGGGCTACCAAGTGTTGGCTCCCACATGGGGTTCTCCTTGATGGTGTTTGAAACCTGACCACAGGATTTTTTTTGTTCCACGTTGGGAACCCTTCCCATGTTGACAGTGTTCTCAAACATGGCCCTTGGTTTGTTTGTTCTTCACTCCTTGTTTTCTAGCCATGGTCGCAAGACTTCATAGTCTCCAATGACAAAAATCTTTAAGTCCCAGTCTGGGTTGAATTTCCTAGTTTACCTTTACCATGCTGGCATTTTTTGCAAAATATTGCCCAAACCTTAGATCGGGTTGTTTTTTCTAGAGCCTTTGCATTTTACCATGCTTTCCCTCAGAAGAGGGTTTGTGTTGAAATTTATCTTGCACAAGACCTTAGTAAAACTATTAATATTCAGATTGATGGGCAATATTTCACACAACGTGTAATGTATTTGAATTTTCCCAATACATGTTTCCGCTGTCATTATGCAAACTACAAAATTAAGGATTTCCTTTTTGTAGTGACTAAGACCAAGCCTCCTCCTAAGGAGTCTATCTTTTCTCGGGGACCCGAGTCTACAAAAAAAGATGCCAGTTGGACTACAGTGGTTCGCAAGGGTAGGCAGTCTGTAGTTGCTCCACCTAAACAAGCTTCAGATTTCTTATCTTGGCCAACGCGGGACCCTCCATCTACCAAATTTTCTAAGGCCATTCCTCCTATGTAGACTATTTCAAACCCTTTCACAGGGGGAATCTCAATCAACCATGAATTTTTCTACCATTTCCCATAGCTCCAACATGGAAGCCAGGGCTCCACAACTAGCTTCATTGGATATTTCAAGTTCCTTCCATCTTCGGTCTCATAGCCTACCTGGCATGATGAGATAGACAATGCAAGCCTTGGAAAAAGATAAGTTTTCCCACAAGATCTTTACCCTGCTTTCCATTCAAGTTCATACTTTTTGCAAAATAGTTTCTCCTCTCTTTGTGGACGAGGATACCATGAATGATGGTTTTTAATGAATTTCATATCCTAGAATGTAAGGGGTCTTACTGACCCCTCTCAAAAATATGTTGTTTGAGATATTTGTAAAATGTTTCCTCAAACTGATGAATTGTGTCTTTAGAAGATTAAGATAGCTTGTTTTTTGCTTGCACCTGCATGCCATGATATTTGGTCTCAAGCTTAATTTTTTCATCCACCCATGAGGCTAGTAGAGGAGGGGTTGTAACCTTGTTGGCACCACATTGGAAGAGTGCAATAATAGATCATGGTGAGGACTCCATGCATACATTGGTGTGGATTCTTATGAAAATTAACTCACCATTTTGGTATAATTAATATTTATGCTTCTAATGATGCACTTGAAAGCGCTTACCTATGGAAATGGCTTGTTGATTCATTGTCGACAACAACTTGGGTTATGTGTGGAGATTTTAATATTGTTGAGATGGCCTCCGATAAGGATGATATTTCACCATTCTGTTGGACAAGTGGAGAATGTGAGGCTCAATTTTACATGCACAATAAATTGGGATTTTTTTATCCCAATACTAACTTTCACCTCCCACATGCACATTTTCTTACTTGGAGTCATTTCAGGGATGGTTCTAACTAAGTATTTAAATGCCTTGATCGTGTCATGGTATTCTCTCAACATTTTTTTCTTTTGGGATAGAGAAATTCTTGCCAGTCTTGCCTTTATCAGATGTCACCTTATAAGACCACTTTCCCATTAAATTTTCCATAGATTCGTGTGCTTCTCTATCATGTTCCTCTCATTCTCTATCTTTTTAACACTTCATTTCTGACTCATCTAGCTATCTTGGCCCACATTCAGAGAGTTTGGAACCTGCAACCTCTACCCCATAACCTATAGGTTGGATTTTGTGGTGGAGCGGTGTCATTCTTTGTACCACAAAATTTCTCCATTTTTCTGGAAAACAACTGCCGCATTTCTGCCGCAAGTCTTATGCATGAACTACCAAGGACTTGCATGCAACTATTAAGATCTTGGCACCTCACTCTTTTTCAACTGATTTATAGTTTCAAGTGGAAACTCTTCATCATCAAAAGTAGGTTGCTCACAATTATGCTTCCATCTAAACTAAAGGCAGGATTGCATTGGATAAAAGTGGGAGATCGAGCCAATAAGGAATTTTTTTTCCTCTCTACGCCCAAGACATTCCTCTCCAGGTATTAAAAGGATCAGGGAGGGAACTTTTTTGCTTACTAAATTTCTAGAAATTGTACAAGCTTTTGTTAATCACTACCACAAAGTTTTCACATCTCAAGCCCCTACTCATTACAGTCAGCCAGCTTTAGAGGATTGTCTAGTGGTCATCCATGATCACCTTTTAGAGTCCTAACAGATAGTCTTTGACTAGACCTTCTCTATACAAGACCTTAAAGAATTGGATTTCTCCATGGATGATGATAAATCCCCTAGTAGTGACGGCTTTCCCTATGAATTTAGAAGGACCTTTGGGATTGTGTTTGGTTAGACCATCACTATGTCTATTTAGAAGCTTTTCAAACTGGGTGTTTAGGCTATAAAATCAACAAGGGAAATATAAAGTGCATTCCTAAATCTGGAGACCTAGAAGATATCTGTAACTAGTGCCCCATTACCTTGCTAAATGTCTCTTATGTAAGATTATTTCTAAGGATCTGGCTCTAAAAATTTATAATCTTCTGCCTTAGATTGTTTGTACTAAGAAAACCGAATTCATTCAATCTAGATTCATTGTAGATAATATTATTTTTGTCTAGGAGGGTATGGAATGGGCTCGTCTATCTCACCAGAATGATTATTTAAAAAAAAACTAATTTTTCTAAGGCTTACGACTGTATTGAGTGGCCTTTAATTTTAGCCATCTTAAAATCCCTTAGCTTGGGCCCTCACTTTATTCCTTTTTGGCAAATGATTTTAATAGATGGCAATGATTGTATTACAATTACTGGTCATCAGTCCACCAATTTTGGATTGCATAGATCTATTTGGAAAGCTTTCCTTTTGGCTCCTACCTTGTATGTTCTTTCCACCGAAGGTTTTAGTTGTTTACTTGCTTCTGCTCTTTCTGCAAGCCGAGTTCATGGTATTTCTCTTCCCAATTCTTCCAACCAGCTTGTCAATGGCCATTTTGTAGACATGACTCTTTTCTTACTCTAATTGAGGATAAATATCCACCATGCTCTTCAATGTGTGGACACTTGTTTCTTGGCTTCTGGATCGCCCTTTCAATGGCATAAAACCCTCCGCTCTAGACAATCATTCATGTCACCATGTCAATGAAATCTACAGTATGATTGGAAATGGATCCAACAGGGTCAAGTTTTCAACTTTTTGGGAATACCTTTTTCCATTCACACCTCGGCTATAGAGCTTCAGAATGCGGTGTTTTTTAAAATTGGGGCAAAATTGGCCTACTTGTTGACCAAGCCTCTTTCCTTAGAAGACAAGTTTCAAATTTTTCTAAATTTCTCATGACATATTTATTATTCCTATTTTTGGTCTCCTTCTAAATAAGCTTATGGTAAGCTTGAGAGGTTGCTGCAAGATTGTTTATGGGCTTCTGATACTCAAAGAAATAGTTTTAATCGAGTGGCCTGGGGGTATTTTTGCTTCCCTTGGAATTCTAGTGTCCTTGGCCTTATTTCAAATCTAGGGTTCCTTCATTGCCAAAAGCATTTGGCGTGCTTGGGAAGCGACAAAGCCATAGCTTTGTTGGCATGGTTCTGGTTTTAGAGATGGCTTGTCTTTCAATCAGCACAACCTCTGGTGATCTCCACTATTTCAAAAGTAAGGTCTTCCTCTTTCTTGGATTCCAAGTATTCATGCTTTGTGCTTTCACAGGCATGGGATTTGAACCCCAAACGACCTTTTTTGAAGGCCTACTATGTCTATCTCCATTTGTGAGGATGCATGGGTTCAATTTTGCTTGACCCGATAGAAAAGAGACACTTTTGAGTTGTTTATTTCTCTCTTGCCAAGATAACTTTTGCATAAGATTGGTATAACAAGTCTTACATCTTGGTGGAAGGATTGGTGGTGGTACCTAGAAATTGATTTCTAAAGATATAAACCTCGCCAAGTCTATCAATGGCTTTCACACCACTTGCCAATGGTGGATATTTTTGAACCAGTGTTGACATTTGCAATCCGCTCATTCTACATGGAGGTTGTGTTTCATTACCATTTGGTCTAGTATCATAGAACCTAAAATTGCACATTTTGCTTAGTGTATTCTTTTTTAAGGCTTACCTTTGGGTTCTCGTCTCCATCATTTGGGTATCCTAGATCCATGTTGTCATTTTTGTGGTCAACTAGAGTCCTTTCTTCATCTCTTTTGGTTCTACCATCGAGATTAGAATTATTTGGTCTAGATCCATGATTTTGTTTCCCCATTTCATCACAACATGTTCCCAAGGCATATGGTTCTCCTCAGAGATATTCCATTACTTCCTATTCCCTTCCTACAACATTGCCACACTTTCAGGATGGAGATTTTTTTTGCACTTTTTAAAGACAAAAATGTAGTTGTTTTTTCACATGCTATTATTGATGCTAATGTGTTAATATTTTGTAAAGCTTGTATATGCAATAATGTCATGTTACAGATTCAAGTCCAGGATGATAAGGTTGTCCTTGAGGTGGCTCATCTGCAAGAATTCCTGCAATATTAGGGAGATTCTCCCAGCATGGTGGCTAGGATTTTCTCATGAGGCTTCTGGTTCTAGTGGCTGCTCCACTTTTCATGGGTGATGTCGTGGGTGGAGTTCTTCTAGAAGGTGAGAAGGTTCACATTCATAGCCTCCTAGTCACTGTTCTCCCTAGCGCCATTTCTCACCATGTAGTT
This sequence comes from Thuja plicata, assembly GCA_018584345.1. NCBI lineage: Eukaryota > Viridiplantae > Streptophyta > Pinopsida > Cupressales > Cupressaceae > Thuja > Thuja plicata. Next base: position 598,600 of record MU225167.1, read on the forward strand.
CTGTTGTTCCTCCTCACCGTTGAGATTCCCCTTCTGGTTGGGCACCCACTACCAATCATACTTGGGTAATGTCAACTTCTGCTGGTTGGTCTTCTTAGGCAGATGAAGTGGGTTGGCCTTCTTTTTCCATAGGCTTCCCGAGATTGGAGTTGGTGATCTCTCCACGGTGGAGGAAAATGAGGATAAAGAAGACAATGCAGATGGTCGGATCATGCCAGACCTTGGTCCATAACTACAGTCAAGATGGGGAAAAAAGGTGAACGAAACCCTCTACCTCCTTTGGCAACTGGCTTGGTTGCTTGAGGTGTTTCTCTTCTGGGCTTGGCCCATTTTTATGTTGCTTTCTGCTTCTGGGCTTTGCCCATGTGACTTTTTCTTTTTGTTGTTTACTATTTTTCGGAATGGCCCATATGACTCTAGGGCTTTGCCCACGTGACTTGAAGGGAATATTTTTTTCCTCCCATTTTCATTCTTAATAGATGTATTTCATTATTTAAATTAATATAATTTGTTCAGTTTTTCCATAAAAAGAAATACTAATATTTTACTTAAGAACTTGAGTTACATCCCTTATTTACACGAACACGTAGATCCTCAAATATTATATAGTCTCGTATATCGACCAAAAAAAGGTATATGTGCAATATTCCATAGACGATTCTATGTGAAGGGAGACCTCGCAGGGTTGAACACATCAGCTCATAAGAGAATAGGCGGCCAGTTAATGTAACAGTTCCTATTAATGATTATTGTTAAGGCCAGATTGGTCAACACACATCTATACATTCGAAAAGGGCATGCCATAGTTCAATTGATATTTGATTTTTTTGTGGATAGGGTGGAACTGGTCGGCGGTGAGGAAACAATACAAGATGATACTGCAGGACCTATAAAATCCATTGCAAAAATATGTATGGTAAGACAAATGTAATAATTAAACATATAAAGGCAAGTGGACACAAGAATGCTTTTCCCTCCATCCTTTGCACCTGACAGAAACATGATTCCAATTTCGTTCATTGTTGCAATCTGCACATCCGATGGCTTGCCTCATCCAAAATCAATCTCGTACAATGTAAATCTTGGAGATCTTACTACATTAGTTCCGTATACCCAACCCGCTTCTGTAAGTAAATTTACAATTTTTTTTTAAATCGATCAATAATTAATCTGCTCTTGCGAAGTGCAGGAATCGATGACTTGCTGGATAACACCCACAGCGAAGGAGATGTCGAAATTGATGAGTGTGTTGGCCGTTGCCTGCGCCAAACCCATACACATGCAATTTCCAAAATAAGTTGGAGGCAGAGGTGGCTTAACACGACCCCTGCAATCACACAACACTCCGAAATAAACGGCTTCTTCCTGCGGCACCTCGCGAGCTCTCATTACACATCTCCAAAATTGGGCGTCCACTGCAACAAAAGAATTCGAAGCCCCGCTTCGTTGTTTGAAGTCTTGTACTATATCTTCTGTAAAGCAAAATGTTGAGTAGGTTACCTCCGTCTTCCTTTTGAGCCCTGTCCATTTCTGGAGAGCCTCGACGGGCTTTTCCACGTTGCCGCCAGCACAAGTGTTGTCAGACACAAACTTGCAAATCTTGGCCCCTGAAATCCCATTGGTTATTACCTCATTAAGCAATGTGCACGCGAGTAGACTCAACACAAGGGCAGGCGAGTACACTCAACGCATGGGCATGATAAGTTAAGACTTTTTGTTACTTTGATCATGTCGTTGTGTTGAGTCTACTCGTGTGCATATGGTAACTTTTTTAGAAAATCATATTATTCTATATTATTAATAATATGTATATATTTTTTTTTAAAGTTGTCATGTGCATATAAGAAGATTCAATGCAAGGGCATGATCAATTTAAAGACTTTTCATTAATAAATAAAGAATAATATATATTTTTTAAGAAAAAATTAAACAAATTCACAAGTTGTTTTACATCATCATTAACATCCTTCATTCACAAATTTTTAAACCAACCTAGAAACATTGATTCAATATTGATGACTCTAGAAGGGATAATATGGATACAGTTCAAAGTTACACGTTCACACATGAGTGCTTAATGTGGTGTCACCCATAAATTAAAATATAAGGTTTCTTATGTTTGTTCAATTGGTATTTAAATTTTACCTTTATTTGAGAGTTTAAGGATGAAATCTCTACATATTTGTCTTGAATAGACTTGAATGGAAGACTTTTATGAATAAATATAGAATAATATAAATATTGCTTTAGAATCTAGTGGTGTATATTTTTTTAAAGTTTTCTCTTAAATAAGATTTCCTTGTTGCTTTCACCTATCTTGTTCATTATTAGTTATTGATTCAAGAATCCTTCAATGTAGCCTTCTTGTTTAAAAAAAGTAGTTGTTAGAATGAATGTCATAAATAAGTATGGTATTTTCATTTATCTTTTAAACATAATATGCTTATATATATGCAATATAAATATGCAAAATATATGTACATACATACATACATACATGCATACATACTCTCTCTCTCTCTCTCTCTCTCTCTCTCTCTCTCACACACACACACACACACACACACACACACACACACACACACACGTGTGTGTATCTGTATAAACATAACTATACATATAACATTGTATTCATTATAATAATAAAAAAACTTAAACTTAAACAAAGAGAACTTAATGAATGTCCGTCTAGACGGGAGTTTCATCTTTTGACTGAAGCTAGCACTAGACCACACACAAAATTAAATTGACATAGGCTTAAGATGACTCTACACGTGAGGAGATACAATGTGCACCGAAAAGATAGACTTGACCACATACCCTTATGCAACATTGAACCTAGGTGAGTGTGTGTGTGCAACATTACTCTCTTCTTCATGACATCTATAGTCATCTATCTGGTGACACTCTCCCTCTCAATCCTTGAGGCCAAGGTGGATCCTCTATCTAACTTAGTAATCATGATGATAGTTAGCGAAAATTTAGATGATATGAAGAATATTTAAACAAAATCCTATTAGGCATATTTCTCTAAGAATTCATGAAAAAACTTAAGTTACATTATGGTCATATTAAAAGATGTCTTATGTAGAATCAATTTTAAATGCATAATTAGAAACATATTAACGTGATATTTATAACTATCTTAAAGTTTAAAATGAGGTGTAACAACAAAATCACTAGCAAGTGTACCACCTTATCTATATTTACAACAAGTATACAATCATGGATATCATTAGACCATAGGGAAATAAAGGATGACACTAGAAGCCAAGTACCTAATCTTATTGATAGTTCATTAGTCATACCAAGTCAAAATTGATTGAAACTAAATTGTAAGTTAATAGAGAGAGGCTTAAATGAATAGATAAGGCCACAATGACCACACGTTGAGAGCTTTTCCACAACGTAAGGAAGGTACAAAAATTTAAAGAGCTAAAAGCAATAAACAAAGAGAGTATAAATTAGCCATAAAGAAATAGTAAATGCTTAGTTGGAAAATTTAATGCAGTCAATTGAAATAGCGTGGATCAACAAAAACTAAAAAGAGTTTAGAAGCTAGTAGTTTATCTTATTGTTAAGGTCAATATCAACAATTTGCACTACTTTGAAAAAAAAATTGAGGTTTCCACCTACTTTCATTATAAGATTTGCAATCAAAATTAAAAAAATATGAATAACTAAGATAATTTATAAGATTTATAAGCCATAATTTTTCAGATGTCAATTACTTTAAGATGAAGTCTTCTATGAACTAGCTTTCACTTTAAGACTCTCATCTTAAATTTTATGATCCTCTACAATTAAAATAATAAGTTTGTTTTTTTCAATAATAATAATAACATTTCCATCAACTCACATTCACTTAGTGCCCCCTGAATCATAAATTTTTATGAAAACTTTTTAAGAAAGAATAAATAAAAATATTTTTAATCACCATTGCGAGGGAGAATAGGAATTTTTTACAAACAAAAGATTCATTTCTAAAATAGCTTGCTCAAAACTAGGAAAATTGATTTCATCTCAAAAAATATAAGCAAAAGTTTCCGCAAATGCTGTTCTTGGTTGTTGATAGGATAGTGGGCATGGGAGGCAGTAGCAAAACCACATTGGCGAAATAGTTGTTCAATAGGAAATGCTCATCGTTTGAAAGGAGTAATTTTACTTTTGAAGTCTGAGCATGAGCCCAAAATGATTTGCACAAGAAGCAGAAATAACTTCTCCAGGACATCGGTATCTCTAATTTGTCATTCAACAATGTAGAAGATGGTAAAAGATTTTTGTCAAATTGTTTGAGATCTGTTCGTGCTCTGATTGTTTTAGATGATGTAGATCACATAGATCAGCTAGACGCTCTACTGACAAATATCCAGAAGCTTGAACGTGATAGTCTTGTGATTGTCACAACTAGGGATGTGGGAGTCCTTACGTCATGGGACATACATTCTATCTATAAAATGCCTAGATTGAATGAATTGCAAGCAATGCAGCTTTTCTGCTGGCACGCATTCCTGCAACCCTTTCCACTCTCTGGATTTGAAATTTTAGTCGAGGGTTTCTTGAAAGCTTGCAATGGACTACCCTTGTCCCTTAAGGTGTAAGGAGGACAGTTGCATGGAAAAAATCTAAAGATTACTGGCAATCTCAACCATGTTTTTAGATCTAAAGATGACAAGTAAGCTTTGATGTGCTGGATAAGGAAGAGAAAGAGATGTTTTTAGATGTAGCTTGTTTTTTTTTTTTTGGATCAATAAGGGGCTGAGGCTGAGATTTTATATTAAACAGAAAGCAAAAAACATAGAAAAAACAATAAAGCAAACACATCAGAAGTTTCTAGTTCAATACCCAGTCCAACCGAGAGGACTGTGAACCCAATATGCAGAGCAATACTGGTCAACCAAAAAACCAATTTAAAAATAAAGGTCTAGTTTATAGAGGAAAACCAAAAACCATCAAAAAGCTAACCCCCAGAACTAATCCAGGCTACATGCCAATCAGAAGGGGAAGTAGTGTCATTCTTCATGCTTGGAGCGGAGTCAGATTTGGAGCTTTTCTCTGGGAATGTGTCTCCACTATTTCCCATCGAGTCATCCTCCGGGGACACCTCAACCAATACAGAGTCTTCCCCCGCAGCATCTTCCATATCTTCTTCATCAGCATCATCTTCAGCAGCCTCCCCAGACACCATTTCCGAGTCCTCCTCCTTGTCTGAATTTGAATCACCACCCGAACCCTCACCTCCAATTTCGGTATCTGAAGAAATTGGGCTGCCCAGTCCGTCCAATTTTTCATCATATTTGAATTTGTGCACCCATAGAAGATTTTCGTCAATCTCATCTCCAAAGGGAACATAGAGCCCATCTTCAATTCCTAAGAACTTCGAAAGAAAGATGATCCCTTTTAGATGTAGCTTGTTGGAGCTGATCTACGACGATGAGGAACACATAGAGAAAATATGGATGCACAATCATCTTCGTGATATGGGGAGAGAGGTTGCAACTACACATTCGCCATGTCGTTATTGGTCACCAAAGCAGATTATGTAAAAGGGATTGATAGATGTAAATTATTAATTATAATGACAGAGAACAGCTCTATCAGATTAGCTGCAGTACTTAATATCAATGGATGTAGGAAACTAGTATATCTCTGTATAATCTTTTGGGAAACCAGTCAAATCTATTTTTCAACATTTTATATTGTTTTTTCTTCCTTTCACGAAATAAAGCCGATTAGGGGGAAGAGTTACAAATCTTTGAATTCGCAATTTTTTTCCAAAACATTCATGGGGACCTCGAGGAGTTGGTTTACACAGCTTAGACCTTCCGTTGGCGCAAAGATTGTTCTTGTTAGTGGAAGTGAACTTACAGAAGAAATTGGGTCTCTCTTAGATGACCTTGTGTGGCTTCGTTGGGAGAGCTTTCCTTATAGGACTCTTCCTTAATGGTTTTGATTGACAAGTTTAACTGTATTGCAAATTTCTTCGGCAGTCTTAGAAGAGCTGTGGGGAGACAATATGGACGTAGGTATCTTGTTTTTTGTTTCGCCTAAAAGAACACTTCTAGATTAAATTTTCAATAATTTATAATTAAAATACAAATATGTTGCCTGCAGCCTCCGTTGAAGTTAATAGAGTTGAACATTAGTTTGAGCAGCATGTTGCAAAGGTTCCCACCTTCAATAGGGCGTCTTAAGCATTTGAAGAAAATAATATTCAGCAATGGCTTGATTCAAAGCATTTAATGCAGAAATCTGCCAGAAGAGTTTTGTGATCTCCAATCTCTGGAGCATGTGACTATAAATATTTTTAGTAATTTAACTTCACTGCCGGTTCGTTTTGGAGGGTTGATAAATCTTCGTCATATAGATCTGAGTGATTGTGAAGGGTTGAAGACACTTCCGGTTTCTTTCAAGCATCTAATACATTTAGAATTTCTGGATCTATCACGTTGCAGGAAGCTCAAGCTTAAGACAGACATGCTTGAAAACATAACAAAGATAGGAAATTTAAATCTCCAGTTCTGCGAGGAAGTAGAAGAGTTGCTATTTCATATTATAAATCCGGTGTCTTTGAAAAAACTCTCCGTAGAAGGAACCAGCTTAAGGTATTTGCCAGATAACATTGGTCTACTCTACAAGTTGAATATTCTATACATTGGTAGCAACTTGCTGACAAGCCTGCCTACTTCTATTGGAAACTTGTCCTATTTAACATATCTTCATATACAAAACCCGCTGCTGATGGTCTTCCCAGTTTTTCTTGATAATTTGTCATCCTTGACAAGTCTAAGTATTCAGAGCTCGCTATTGACAAGCTTGCTAAATTCTCTTGGAAACTTGCCTTGCTTGAGCCATCTCTTAATTGATTGCCCGTCGTTGACAAGCTTACCAATTTCTCTTGGAAACTTGTCTTGCTTGACGTCTTTCAATATTATTAATTGCAAGAAATTGGAATATATACCTCACTGCACCTGGGGCCTTAAACTCTTAGAGAGAGTACATATAAAATGTTCAGGTATAAGAGAACTTCCTTTTGGAGAAGAGGTTTTTGTACTCCACAAACTGGAATTCATAGAGTTAGAAGATACAGGTTTGTCCGAGATATCCATATCTGAATATTGTTGTCCCAACCTTAGAGATTTATATATTTCTCATAATGCCCAATTGGTGGAGATAAGAAACCTGCCAGTATCACTTAATTACCTATCAATTTCGGTTTGCAAAGTGCTGAAGAACATTAGATGTATTGGAACTATGGGAAACCTTCGTCAGCTGCATATATTTGACTGTTTGGAGTTAAATGAGCTTCCGTCATTAGCAAATCTTAATCTCCTGAAAGAATTTACAATTATCGGTTGCCCCAAAGTTTCCAGAATATAAGGCTTCCAAATTGCAGCTAATTACAGAAGTTAATTAGAAGCAGAAATACAGAGTTTGGAGTGTTGATTATCCGGTTAATCTCTAGGATCTCTAAACATCCTTTTTCCCTACAATCATTAAATTGTATTTTATTATCGAGGCTTTGTTTCTGATATCTAGTTCCGAATTTTTTTCAACTGCAAGAATAGTGGGGGGAAACAAACGGAGAAGAAAAACAAAATAAAAAAGGTAGAATAGTTTTAGGATAGTCTGGAACCGGAAAACGGGGAAGAGAAACCACAACAATAGAAGCTATAAACAAATACGAAGTGATTCCTCCAGAGTCCATCTGCAAAGGAGTAACAGAAGAAGAATGTACCAGCAATAACCCCAGAAAGAACAGACAGACAGATCTTGAACTTTTTGTAATCAGTTTGTAAAAGTTTTGAAAAAAATCTTTTCCTAAAATAAACAAAAACTATATTCTCTATTTATAAGGGAGGCGTTCCTTCCGGAATCTCTATAGTTTTGTTTATTTTGTTTATTCCAACAAACTAGTACCAGAACTAGAGCTATATATTATCGTACCTATTACATGTTTTCCCCAATTTATAAAAGCATGAGTAGAGGTGACAATTGAGATGGTAAAAGTTCCCGCCAAATTTTGATGGTCAGAACTATGGTGTATGCTTGTATGTGCTATGAATATAAAATCCATAATATTAGCAAATGAATCGTGGGGCTTGTGATTATTGGTCTCAAATATGTGATTACCCAAGTATCATATATAACATTTATTGAGAACGTTTAATGAAGGAGGCAAAGAGAAAAGATGCAAGAGAGGAAATTATGAGACAAGTTATAATTTTCATAATAATAGCAACTAATTATGCAAAGAAGATTTGAGAAATTATTAAATAATAATTCTAATTGTTCTGAAGAGATTGTAAAGTTCTTCAAATAAAGCACGGGGCTTCCATTTCAAATGTACAAATAAGAGTTTCCACACTATAAATGAGTGAAAGATAAACGGTAAAGTTATGGAAGAGTGAAGGATTATTAGAAAAGATATTGTTTTCCATCAAGATTTTACCAAATATTTACTTCAATAAAAGAGGCCAAGATATCTCAAAAGATAATATCGTGTTGATGGGTCTACTTTAAGAAGACAAGAAATATCTAAGTAGATCTATCGCTTCTTCCCAAGCACAAACATTCAACTCTCAAGCCAATGTAGAATTTATGGAGCAAGGGAGCCCTTGCTCAAGAAGAAGGTTCATAGATAGAGGAAGACTTAAATATAGAAGAATACAATTTTAAATAACTAACAGCAAAGAGAGCAAATAGCCCGCATTTAAACTCTAGAATTATAGAAAATAACCTTAGCTAAAATCAAGGGTATGATAAAAAATAATGTTCAATGTTTTGATTAGATTAATATGAGGAAGGGGTCAAACCCATTATACTACGACCACAAATGATAATAAAACTAATCTCACAAGGAGCGAGATTGATCAAAATTCTGAAAGCAAATAGATTTTTAATTGAAATAGTCAAAAAGCAGAGTTCACTAGTAGAGAACAAAAAAAATTAACTATAATTAAGGAACTTTAGTCCCTTCACAACCTATTATTCTTTTTAAAGGATATCTAGTCTCTCTTTAAAGGAGGGACCCTTAAACCGTAGAGCATCCACATTTTCTTAAACCTGAGTAGGAGATTTTTAAAATCGATTAGATACTTTAGTTTTCTTTGGGCTTGTTGTGAAAGGTTACTATGAGCTGTAAGCATCGCATCACATCTCCTCCTTCTCTCCTCTATCTAATGTTCCACCCCTTGTTGGAGAACCTAAATTATGAGAGTAGTATTCTTAACAGAGTCCCTATAGTAATCTATAAGATCTTATATGTTTTTCATTAGTCTCTTGATTTTCTTGAACATTTAAAATCTCAACAGGCAACCAAGGATTCTTGGCCTCTCTTTTAATAATTTGAATTTATTTTGCAATTACTATACATCTTTCAAATGTCCTTGTCATAATATTATTTTTTCCCACACCTAGTTGTCGAGATCTTCCTATGGATATTCCTAGATTTCTCAAAAACTAGTTTCTACAAGACCCCAACTTTAGACATGGCTTAATGAATTTGGACCATCTACTACTTCAAAATTTTGATATGTATATTCAATCCCTTTCCTATCTCTTTTTACTTTTATTGAAGCTTAATTCATAGCTTAGTGCACAAGATGCATTACATCTATATGGGTTTAAAGATCAACACCTCCCCTAGCTCCTTAGAGTCCTCTTTTATAGTGGAAAGAGGAGGGTGCTATTGGGGAATGTCAAGCTTAGGAGAAATAGAGAATGAAGTGGAATTAGTCTCATAGCTTTAATAATTGTCGCTTTGTTTAGCATTTATCATGGATGAATTCTCTAGAGCCTCAGTAAAACACCATGAGGGTTTAAAAAAACATGCCCTTTTTTCTTTTGAAGACTCATGGGTAAGCTCACCAAGATTTTCAGTAAAAAGTTAGAATCCAAGAGGGAAGGATCCAAATTAGATTTAGGAACTAAGGTAGTTAAAGAAGAAGCTGCACCAACGATAGGAATTTGAGAACTGTTGGGTAATGAAAGAATGGAAGGGTTACCAACCCTAGGTTTGCGGTTAAATACAAGTATCACTTCCAAGTTATATAAAAATAAAAAATATCAACTATTAAATAAATATACATTTTAGATCTAATAAGATTTAGCACATATTCTTCCAAGGAGGCAAATAACAAAAATGGAAAATTCAGCTTTATTGGGTAATAGAAATAATGAAGCATATGGGATAAAAAGGCATGAAACCTTTTATAACTACCTTCTGACATAAGATGCCTCATTTAAACTTCTACAAATTTTGGTCCCACCTTAGAAAGGCCCACACAATTGTAGCCATTTTGGACCTACCTAACTTTTTCCCAATTTTTAAGGAATGTTCACATTGCCTCATAATCCCTTTTAGTTTTCTTTGGAGATTGTATGTCATCATTAGATATTCCATTCACCGACACTATGACCTCCTGTGAAACCTAGAAAGAGATATCATGCATCGAAACCACACCATTTTTCATGAACTAGAAAATTTCAACCAACGTATACAAAGAAAAATATATTTTTACCATGGTATACATTGCCATCTTTTGATTGAGGGCATATAGAAACATCTAGAAATGAGTACCAAAGATTGACGCATACAAATAAAATTATGTTGTATAATAAACCATCATGTAGAAAATTCTAGACATTTCTTGTATCTGGGTGGGAGAAATTGCATATCCCAACACCCCCCCCTAGCCTTAATTTTGAATACAAATGCTACTGCATTAATAGATTCATTTTCTCTTGACTACTATTTTTTTTTGATGTTCAAAACTAAGTCTTCTAACTTTCCAAATATTTTCCTTACTTCAAAACTTCATTCTGTCTATAAGATCTTCATATATAACGATGTCTTTCTCTCATCTTTTTTCAACTCTAGTGGTAGCTCTTCAACCCTGTAAAATTTCAATCAACAACTTTGTCCAAACTTATTACTTGTAAATGTCTTGCTAGACAATACTTTCCTTTGACTTGAAATAATTGTTATGCCTATTCAAATCCTTGTTTGATCATATAAAATTTTATAGCTAAAAAAATTCTTGATCATGCATGTAATAGGTTTCCAACTCAATTCATAATTCCATCCACAATCCATTTTCATTAAACATGTCATAGAATCCTTTTTGCACTCTCTATTCTAACATGTCTATTCACACTGACTCTTCAAACTAAACACACTCCAAGGAGTAAATCACACCATTTTTCCTTTGTATAACATTTCCCATTACAATGTGAATATAACATACTCTACCTTCATTGATATGTCTTGCTTGAACATGTAATACATGTATCCATAAGCTTGATATCAGTTTTTATCAACCAGTTTTAATCATATTTTCTGTATCTTTTCTAATAGATGAATTACATTAAATAATCATTCCCATTTCATTTCAATTACATTTTTATTGAAGGACATACCATATTTCCAATTAGAGCTTGAGTCACCTCTTGAGCATATTGGAGATATTCTTCCTTCATAATGTACAATCGATGAAATGAGGAAGTAATTCACTTTGTTTATTTTATTTGGCATTGCTCTCCCTATTTTCCCATTGTACATTAGCAACTTGAAGTTTTATAGCTAAGAATAAGAATTAATTTCCAAAGTTGAACAATTCCTTTTCAATCTATCCAAGAACAAAGCCCACATTTTAGAAAATGAGACCCCAATTCCAAAAGTGATACCAATATATCTAGTTATCTCCTCATATTTGATTTTCTTCAATTCTTTGGGAATTCATTGACAGGTAGGGTCATGCAGAGACATTAAAAATTTAGTCTTAATATGAGAAAGTTTAGAACTAGAGATATAACAATATAGATTCAAGATTTCCAAGGTATTATTCAATTCTTATTCTAAATCTTCCAAAAAAATAATATCATCAAAAAAGTGGGAATTGATAACCACTCTATTTTGGGAAATAGAAATCTGTTTAATAAGATTCATCTAATTAGCTCTTTGGATAAGATATCCTAAAGCATCCGTTGTGAGAACTTATAAGAATCTAGAGATAAAGGGCATCCTTGCCTTATGGAACGTTGTAGTTCGAAAGAGTCAAACATGGTTTTATTGACCATGATGTGTGAATTAGCATCCTTGAACAACATTTGAATGTGATTTTGGATTTTTTTGTTCCAAACCCTAACCATTCCATCATTTTAAGAATGAAGCTCCAATGGATTCCTTCATAAAATTTGTCAGAATCTAACTTGATCACTAATGAATTTTTTCCTGATTATTTTTCCCATTCAATAGCTTCCTATGCCAACATTAAATTATCACTTGTATATATATTTCTTTTAGAAATCCTATTTTTCATCCCTGGCTATGTTTTGAACAACATGTATATTTTTTATTGCTAAAGCCTTGCCAATAATTTTATAGGAAGTATTCAACAAAGTAATTGACTTGCAACTATCAATTGTATCCTCATTTTCCCACTTAGGAATAGGTTTTATTATGCCTTTCTTTATGTTTGAACCAAAGGATCCGTTATAAAAATCTTCTTAATAGAGCATATAGAAGTTACCTTTAATATGATTCCACATAACTTGGTATAATTTAGCTAGAAGACCAACAGATCTTGGACTCTTATAAGATTTCATGGAGAAAAGAACACACTCAAGTTCTTCCAAAGAGAGAGTGCAATCTAAAAATATATTGTAGCCTAGATTGATCTTATTAGGAATGCATTTTTAGATACCTTCTTCCAAAAAATTTTGAATATCAGGTCAACACCCTTCTTTAAACAACTTTTCATAAAAGTTGTGAAAAAAATAATTAACTTCATTAGGATCTCAGTGATAGCCCTTTTTATCAACTATAAACCCAATTCTATCTTTTTGGTTTTTATAATTAAGATTATTAAAGAGGAACCTAGATCCTTGATTTCCTTCCTTAATCTAATGAAGTCAGTATCTTATTTTTGCACCTTTCTCTTTATAGCGGTCTATTTTTTACAATATTGTTTCGATAACGCCAATATAATTCTGAACCTTTTTAGCATATTGCTCAACATTAAGTTATTTCCTCACATATTAAATTTGTCCTTGAAGTGATTTTTCTTTTTGTTTATATCTCCAAGCATGGCTATTTCCAAATGATTGAATAAATTAAACACATAGAGATACAATTGGACCCCCACCACATAATCAATGACTCTCCTTGGTTATCCTTAGGATTGGCTGAACTCTAATAACAAAATTTTCTAGCCAATTTTACCTCTCCTTTGTATGCATTTTCAGGATTGGTTGACTACCATAAGACAAATTGCTAGACTATTTGACCTATCCTTTTCATGGTTTGACAGACATAACACAACTTGTTAGACCATTCAACCTCTCATTTACATAAATTTTCATGAGTTTACTAGCATGTGTTAGACCATCAACTCCCTCTTTACACACTCTTTGATGGGGGGGGAACTAGCATTACACAATTTGCTAGACTGTTTCCTTCTCTCTTCTCTCTTCTTTCTCTCTCATATATTGATCCTTGTTGATCACCATTCTCTATTATACACATACCAACGAGGAATTTTGTACATATCCTTGTGGCTGACCCATGTAGATCTCCTCCTCAAGATCACCATTAAGAAATGCATTCTTCAAATTAATGTAATGAATATCCCACCTTCTTACTTCGACAATGGCAAGAGCCAACCAAATGGAGTCCATTCTTTCTATTGGATAAAAATTCTCATCATAATTGATGCTACAAACTTGCTAAAATCATTTTCCTACCAACGATGCTTTGTGTCTTCTCACATGACCATCTTCTCATTTATTTGTTGTGTAGACCCATTTACACCTGAAAATCTTACGATTAGATGGAAGTGGAAATAAGACCTAATTTTGATTTACAGTGAGAGAATCGTATTCCTCATCCATGGATGCTTCACATATTAGATTCTCTAAAATTTTTGTAAAATTTTGAGAATTATATGCTTGAATCACATAGGCATGCGTTCGCATGATGGGATTTGTAGTTGAAATTATGTGAGGAGCATCATTTATATAAACTAAGCTCCTTGTTATTTGATTTCTCAAAAATGATATTGAATCATCACTGGAAGCCCAATTCAGAATTAGATTTTGATTTGCACATGATAATTCATGCTCACTTGATTCAGATTCAGATGTATCTAATATCAAATTAGAATGACTACATGTATCATCTTTGATATATGTGAAAGGAGCAAGTATAAGAGTTTAGGCATTTTGTTCCTAAGATGCATGTTGAAGACTTTCATCAAAGTAGTCACTTCTCTCAATGAAGACCATTTATGTTGAAAGATCTAGAAATTTGTATTCGTTTACACCATCTACATATTCAAAAAAGATGCATTCTTTTCTTTGAGGCTCCAAAGCCTCCCTCTTTTTTATAGGAATGTGATCCCATGTGTATGATCAAAAAATAAGAAAATGTGTGACTTTTGGCTGCATGTCACTTCATGTTTCAAAAGGAGTTTTTCCTATAATAGATTTGTAAGGAGATTTGTTTTGTATGTATGAAGCACAATTGATTGCTTTAGGCCATAATTTAGAAGGAAGCTACCTAGCATGCAACATACAACTAGCCATATTCATCAAAGATTAGTTATTTATCAAAGATTAGTTATGAACTAGCCATATAATATGCATATATGTGTTGTATTGATGCTTTGTCTTTGATGCCAACATATTTCTCTATTTGAGACAGTATTATTGTGATGTTCAGTGAGTTGTTTAGTTCAATATTGGTAGCACATTGAATATCAAAATCTGTAGATGTGTACATTGTGTTGAGGGATGTTTGTAGTTGATTCAGTTCAAATTTTAAAGGTTCGTATGATGATTTGAGCAAGTTATGGGTTGTTATCTTGAGACTAGTATTTTGAACATTCATAGGTGATAGTATTTTGAACATTCATAGGTGATAGTATTTGAATTGGTAGTTCTCTGCATTGTAATATTTTCTTATGTGGATTTGTGTACCGTATTTGCAACATTGATGTGTATCCTTAGCTCAATTGGTTCATGATTTGGAGTCCTGCAAGCTATTTTTCTTGATTGATAAAGGTCATTGTTGGTGTTCTTGAGATTCAAGATGACCATGCTTATGACTACAACAATTTGAGTTTTCAAATAAGGAAAAAATAGTAATTTGAGTTGATGTGGATGTTGTTGTGGCATTTCATGATACTTGTGGATTTTTCGAGATTATACTCCTATTGTGTTGTTGGTTCGTATTGATCAAGGTGATTGCTTTTGGTGATTTTCAGTTGGTGAGTTCATGTTTTTCATGTTCTTGGTCAACTTGGTATTATAGCATTTTGTAGATGTTCAAGACGTAATTATTGGATTCTTAGTGTGTTCAAGGATGGTTTTATTGACCAGTGTTATGCCTTGATCGACATTCATTGGTTTTCATTCAATATTATAATTGAGAGAGGTTCTATTTTGTAATTAGGTAGTGAGAGTGATGCCGACCTTGTTGATTTTTTCAAGGTTGATGATTTGTATAAATATAATTATATAGATTTGTTGATCATGAGATGAGATAGAGATGTGAAAATATTGATTATATCTTTTGAAGGTAGAGATCTGGTGTGGAAAATAAAGATGTATTTCAATGGAACTAATTCAAGCATGTTGAAGATGCTCATGATTCGTGGATTATTGTCCATATATATTTGTAAGGTAGTTAACCTTCTTAGGAGAGGAAGCGTTTTTGTATTTTGAGCAGTGAGCTCTAGGCAGTGTGCCTAAATGTATGTGCCTTCCTATTGTAATAGTCCTAATATAGCATAGTGTTGTTAACAAAGTACATCATATTTTGGGTTCATCCCCATCGTGGTATTTCCCTTGACCAGGTTTCCACAATAAAAATCTTTGTGTTATGTGTTCTTGATGTGTTGTGGATCTATGCTTCATTGTTCATTTATCATATCTGAAGTTAAGGTTAATATTTTGTTTAATTAGTGAAGTGTTTGAGACAAGTGATTTAACCCCCCCCCTGTCACTTGTTTGTTGCTATATTTTCATCAGTGTAAGTCCAACTATGTTTTGCAATTGTATTCCTACAACTGGGAGATTGCTTTTTTATTTTTAATATCAACTACTTGCACATTGATGACAACGTCAAGGATATTATTGGTGAAATTTATCTCTTGCATATTTTCTTTACTTTTCCATCTGAGGTTGTTTCGTATTTTCTTAATGTTGCTATGGATTTGTTACAAGGTGTGGAAACTATATGCATTACTGCAAGGAAGTGGATTATTTTTTATTTTCATGATGAAGATATCCTTAGATTCATGTTTAAAAACTATAATATGGAATTTGATTTTTTTCCAATTGGTGGTTTAATTCCATTCAATAAATTTATGGCTAATGTGTGTATACACAAGCTCTTGTCTACTATTAGGTTTTGTGTTTATTCAAGTAATTTCAATGTTTCTCTCAAATATTTTAGAGTTTCTCTAGAGGAAGTTTCTCCTTGTATGGTTTTTGTAGTTGTGGACAAGTTTGTGGGTCTCCATACTCTATGCGGATATACTAAGGATTATAATTATTCACTTCCTAGGATTATTTCTCCTCTTCAAGTGGAAGATCCATGGGTTTCTTATTCTTCTTCTAATCACGATGGTGAGACACATGTGATTCTCCTTCTTCCTCGTCAGCTGAGGACTACATTCACTTGGAGGATACTTCTGATTTTTATGCATCCTCTGAAGCTTGTACTTTCTCTCTTCCAAACATAGGTTTGAGCAATTGGTCTTATTTTCCTATATGATCAGTTGTTATCATTTTTGTATATAGTTATGTTTTTCATTGCTGGTTATACCCAGCAATGTGGTTGGTGGGTGAATTGTTTACATCTATGAGATTTTCATTGCATTATGGTTGGGACTCATGGTAATTTGAATCCAAATGTTTACTACACATTAGAATATAAAATTTTGTATGCTCTTTGTAAACACTTTAATTATTAATAATTTAAAATGTTTAAGTGGCTTAGACCACTTTTATCAACACACACACACAGGAGTGATGACATTATTTTTCCATTAGTATACTCAGTGAAAAACATTGAAAAAGCATTACTGGCTGACAACAAGCATTACCGGCGAACCACAAGCAGTACCAATGAAATGCAAGCATACCCGACAGAACAAAGATTTTTGAGAAAAAAATATCAAGTATAAAAGTGACAAGCATCACCGGTGACCACAAGCATCACCGACAACCACAAGCATTACCGGCGAAACAATTTTTAGAACTAACCCGAAAGGAATAGAAAAGGCATACCCGATGACAAGTTCAAAAAAGGAACACTGACGACCAAGAAAATTGACCATCAGAACCAACAGATAGATAAAGAACCCGAAAATTATGGATCTGATTTCTACACGACGGATAAAGCAATGTAATTATATTTATAGAGTATTATTTTATTTTAAATCATAATTTGATGGTCATGCAAGCTTTATGTAAATGCTTTAAAGCATCCTAACTGATCTAAAACATATCTAACTAAAGATCAAGGTCAAGTTGTATACCTTGGATCTAGAGTTAACTTGCGATGCATGAATCAAGAATTGAACCTAAACTAGTATAAATAAATGTTAATAATCAATTGAGAACACATGAATTCTTATTATTGATAGCCATGAAGAGCATCTAAAGAGCAGAAGGCAGAATTCATGCAAATAGTAGAAACAGAGTACATCAGTTATCAAGAACACATAGAGGCTACCGACGAGCAGATAAAGGTATTATTCAACCATGGAAGGATGATTACTAATATGTATGAAGCTATATAGGATCTGCTATCAGCAATTAAAGATTGCATTTATCACAGATCAAAGACTTATGTAGTTGCATTCTAACAAGTGCATCACATCTAAAATCCTTTTCTAGAAGGTGGACTTAACCGTTCTTTCCAAATCTCTTAACAGAGTGCACACTTAACAGTGTTGCTAAAG